>JAXIUT010000048.1:13359395-13437326 GCA_035586675.1 Eurytoma californica | reverse complement strand
ACGATTAAACCTTTTTTTTATGTTGTTTGATCGTTTAAATTTTTCTAGGAAATGTTAAATAAATATGATGAATTTTTTTCTCGAGGAAAAATTACTTCGGAAAGAAAATAAATTATTATTTCGGATTTTATTTTAACTCCTTTAAAAAAGCTTACATCTCTTAGTATAAAACCTTCCCAACTGGCATTTCAAGTGCATAACATTTTAAACGTACTTTAAAAATGAGGTTTCAAAGAAAGTAATGAGGATGCATTTTATTTTTTTAAAAAGAAACCTTTATTAAATTATATAACAAATTTTTAATTTTCACTCATAAACAATTTTTTTAAATAACGTTCTATTTATCTTATTTTATATTATAATTGTTATCGTTTTGTATGAAAACTACATTAATTGAACCAATTTAAAAAATCTATTTTCTCACATGATCTCTGGGGTAGACTCGTAGATCCTTGGCTCGATTACCATAAAAGATAAATCAACATTTATTATAAATTCCAATTCTGATTGCTTAATTCAAAATTTCATCTGACTAAGTTAAATTCTCGACTATTTTTAAATTAACACTTTCTTAAAGCCGTAGGTCTACTCTGTCTCGTGAATTTAAATAAACTTCATTTCATATTCAACCTACGCTATTTTCACTTCATTTCCGTAATAAAAAAGCACCTCCGACGACCTCAAAGGTAACTTCATATTCTTGTATACGTGGGTTAACCCGATAAGCTATCCAGAACAAATCTAGAGACCCTTTTTTTCACGTTTAAATCTGCATCTTGTTCTCCTGTAAAACTTGAAAACGCTCACATATTATTCGTTATCAAATTTTCTTCTTCTTAAATCGTAGCTAATGTGCGTATATACCTGCTCGTATACATATCTGACGATAACAGAAGTCGCTGAAATTTTTACACTTCACCGTACACTTAAGAAAAAGAACTATACTTCAAGAACCTTTTAATCGCATTGAAAAATATCGGACGCTTCGAAAATAACAAATGAAAGCCTCAGCCTCAGCATAATTTACGACACACTAACACTTTACGCTTTGATTCGCGAAATGTGTACCTTTTAGTTTTACACGGTTATCACATCACACTGAAATCCCTGTGCGCGCATAGACGAAAACTCGCCGATAAATGCTTTAACGGGTTATCAATCGCAAGCGTAAGAGTAAAAAACGCGAGTGGGGGCGAGACTAGCTCGTGCGGAATAATGCAATAACAATAAATCCCTATCCCGCGGAGCGCATTTTGCGCTTAAACACTCAATTAAGATGAAATTGTTGGTGAGCGAGCATTAATGTGAGAATGACGACGGCAGCGATATTCATGCGAGATGCAAATCTGCCGTCGACGCATGTAAAAAAAGTGGACGAGCTCTCGTCCCATATGCAACGGTTTCCAATAAATAATGCAAAATCGCATTTAAATACGGCTCTATATAAATTAACTCAATTTTAATTCATTAGATTTGAGATGCAAATTAATTCGCGGGGTAAATAGGTATGCGCTTTTCAATTTTTTTTTCGAGAGCACTCGCGGCCTTTGTTATGAATAAACTGTGCATACAAATTGATGTAAATATTTTATCACTTGCGACGTGAAAATACGGTGGCGTTTACGCTCTAGGTAAATGTGGTATTATATCAGCGTATAGAGCCAACGCGAAACAATAATCAATCAATAAACGTCAATTGAATCATAATTCAACTTCAAAGTGAAATTTAAGATGGTAAAAGAAAAAAATACTATAAAAATATAAATAAACTAGGTTTTAAAAAATTAAAAAGTGCAATATTTATATTTTAATTGCTATATCTATATTTTAATGTATAACTCGTCAGTTCGATAAAGGAACTGAACATTAATATTTTTAATAATCTCCATAAATATTTTACAGAAGAACATATTCTATAAAATAACAAGGTTTTCATCACTTTATATAAAAATTTGATTCAAAAGATTTCGTTTAGAAAAAGTTCTTATTAACGATAAAACTATAATGTTAAAACCTACTGGAAATTTACGACGAAAGACGGATTCTTATTATTTGTCGCGTTTTCCTTTATTTTCGTTTTAGTCGAATTTGTACTCTATTGCATGGCCTGTGTTGAAAGACGTATTATTCACATCCTTGAGTGCATACTTTCGATTGAGTTTTAAATTGCTCTGCAGGAAAGTCGGGCGAATCGATGTCTTTCGTTCAATAATCCAAGCAAGCAAAATTCGTTTTTTATTTTAAAAAAACTTAACTATGTGCTCGAACCGAAGTATGATCATCTTTTAACCAGACGTACCGGCTTTTTCTTTCAACCATATGGGATCTATTACGGAGAGTCCTCTGATGTAACACCTGCCGGTAAGTACAACTTCGGTGTACAGTACAAGCTGGGGTTTCGTTTGGTGAAGCACCGAAGAAGGATGAATCGAAACAGGGTGTCTGGATGAAATCTAGAAATATTTTCAAAGTTAGATTAAGAATCTCTTAGCTTATGTAAATCTTGAATTAATTAAAAAGTGTTTGAAATTAAAAAAACTCTGATATTTTCAAAATTCAAATTTTAAAAGTTGATTACTTTTCAGTACAATTCTCTGCAAATTATAATTATTGTGTCTTTTGAATTTTGCTTTAAAACTTTGACTTTTTCAATTACATTTGATAGCATTTTAAAAGATAATTACCGAAATATAATTTTGATCCCGTTGTAATTCAGCTAAATTCTCGCTTAGGCCTTCAAGTAGGGCTCTCCTGAGATTTTCTGTGTTGTTTTCACAACTAGTCTTTTCTAGCTTCGCTCTCTCCGTAAGCGCAGCCAATTGTTTCCTGACGTTCGTCGCATAATCTAAATTCCTAAAGTGTAGGAAATTTTCGTGACACCAAACCTTTTTCTGTGTGGCATTTACGTAGCCCCGATAGACATTCAAGAGAGTTACGTGATCACCTTCCTCGGATGCGAACCTGTCATCATTAATAACAATTATATATAGTTTTAAACAGTTTTCTAATACTTTCTTAAAAAGGCAAGATAAAACTGTAAATAAAGTAAATTTACCTCGACTTAGCCATTAACGCTTGTTCGCGTTTGGATGGTGCATCGAGAAAAACGTTTTCTCCCGATAATAGAGATATCACAGTCAAAGCCTCTTCTAAACACTTGTGCTCTACAGAGGCCAGAATGACTTTGGTAAACCGTGGATCCAAAGGAAAGAGCGACATCGTTCTTCCTAGCGTCGTTAATTGCGGCGGGGAACCTTTAAGAAAAGGAGCTTTTAGTTTACTAACAACTTTCAATTAAGTTAAAGCTAACTTTTAGAAGATTCTTCGTAAAATGAAGGTGTGCGTCAACACTAACCTTTGACAGCGCCTAATTTTTCCAAACAGGCGACGGCAGTGTTGATGGTCTCCTCAGGTGGTTTGTCCATAAAATCGAAAGTGGTGATATCAATACCGATAGCTAGCAACTGAAGCGCGACGCCCGCGAGCGAACATCTCTGAATCTCGGGTACTGGCATCTCCTTCATGTTTTCAAATTCTTCAACCGTGTAGGTTCTGTAACATTTCCCGGGTGCCTCGCGGCCTGCTCTGCCCGTCCTCTGCCAAGCTTGGGCCTGTGAAATTTTTTCTACTCGCAGCACATCCAACCCCGTCGTTGAATGATGCGTTCTCTCCTTCACAAAGCCGGTGTCAATAACGCTACGAATTCCTGTACAATTAAATAAATGGTGATTATCATGTATGAACTTTAAAGTTTGCTTACAAAGAAAATTTTTAACTTTTTGACTTTTACAGTAGCATGAATAAAGTTTTATTATTTTACTTTCAAATGTACGTCTTGTTCTGCTTTAGAATAGATAGAATAGGTAGGAGATAACGAACCTCCAATAGTAACTGAAGTTTCCGCAACGTTTGTAGACAGTACGAGCTTTCTCATCCCTGGAGGTGAGGGCTTAAATGCTTCTAATTGCTGGTGTGTCGGTAGCGCCGAGTAAAGCGGGAACACCTTGAGCTGTGGATATCCTTTGCCGTCCAACTGTTTGGCAGCCTGTCGAGCCGCCACCGCCGCGGACTCAATCTCTTCTTGCCCCGTTAAAAATATCAATATATCTTCGCTAAAATTGACGAAGAAAATAAATGAAAAATCCTCATTCGCCAAGAAAAAATAAGCTTTAAGAAAAATCAAATGAAAATATTACTTTGGCGGTGATTCCCTGTGTATTTTAAAAGCAGTGACAAGCGCGGCGAACGCATAGTCGTCCTGCGGCTTCTTCGTGTGAAACATCCTTACGGTATGTTGCCTGCCCTCCAAGTAAATAGCCTGCGCCTGGAAGTAATTGGTGAACTTGTCGACGTCCATGGTGGCGGACATGACGATGAGCTTGAGGGGCGGCAGGTTCTTGTGGGTGCGCAGCTTCTGCGCCCGCCTGGCCACCCCGAGGAGTACGTCCGTCTGCACGGAGCGCTCGTGCGCCTCGTCCAGGATGATGACCGAGTAGTCGGAGAGGACCTCGTCGGTCATGGCCTCGCGCACCATCATGCCGTCGGTGAGGTACTTGATGCGCGTCTGGGCCGAGGTGACGTCCTCGAAGCGCACGCAGTAGCCGACCAGCTTGCCCGGCGGCGAGTTCTGCTCCTGGGCGACGCGCCGGGCCACGCTCATCGCGGCGACCCGCCGCGGCTGGGTGATGCCGATGCAGCCGTGCGAGCCGGCCATGCCCGCCGACAGCAGCAGCTGGGGGATCTGCGTCGTCTTGCCGCTGCCCGTCTCGCCGATTATTATCAGCGTGTTGTTCTTGCGGATCTCCTCCAGCAGTCTGTCAAACGTCGAGGTGGAACATTAGTTTTCGAAGCTGGATTAGTTTGCCAAATGCTTGCCTCGGCTTCACGCGCTTCGTTGTTTTGCGGATTACGTTTGTTAGTGGCTTTCGAGTACTCGCGAGTTGGACGATTTTACTGTACAGTGGAAATATTATTCTTCAGGCTTTTCAAGCATATGAGCAGGTAAATATGTTTCAAATCTGTAAAATTCTATATATTTGTTTCTCACTATTTAGTTACTTATTTATAAATTCATTTATTTTATTAAGTAGATTTAAGTAAGGGTGTTACAGGAAAATAAATGTAAGTTTAGAAATACCTTTTCCAGCTCATCTTAAGATTCAACCGTATTTGTTAATTTATTCAAATTAATTTTCTTGTATTAAATCAAAACCAAGGGATTTTAATCACGTTAATTTGGTAAAACAAATAAATAAATAAATTTTTCGCCCTAGCGGGCCGAAAGTACTTCCGTCGCGGCTCCCGATCGAGAATTCGTAATTTCAGCCTCGCTAGGCCGAAAAATAGTATACATATCTAGCCTTGTATAATAATAAAGCCTCAGATCACATGTTTGTCTACCTCGGCTTCGCCTCGGCCGACAATTACATGTGATCTGAGACATTTCTTATTATACAGGGCTAGATACGTAATATACTATAAATTTATAGGTACAGGCACCGCAGAACACTTATGAACTTATTAAATTTGAAAATAAACTTCATAGGTATGGACTCTAATATTAAATAATAACTACTGATTATATTTGGTAGTATTAAATAGTTTATCTGCAGTAGTTAGTCAGTATTTATCAATTTAATGGAATCAAGTAATTCATTGGTAATTTGTGCAGTATTTCCTTAAACATTATGTCCACAAAGGACCACGCACAAAATCCTATGTATTGTGTGCGTGGTCCTTTATACTCATAAGAGACATTTTAAATTATAAATAGTATTTACTTACAAAATATAAAAGAAAATCGCAGCTATTTTAATATTGCTATTTTAATATTATACACTATGTGTATATAAAAATGGCAAATAAATTTAATAATTGCATATTTCATGCACTAATAAAGTATAAAGAGAATATGTTAATTATGACAACAATCAGTTGTTAAATATGAATTAAAAATTTGAATTCTGTAATTCTTTCGCGCTATTTTGTGCCATCGGTCGGCACGTCAGTGCGCCTTTGCGACATTCGCAGCCATATTGGTATATATATATCGTGCTTTCACGAGCAATACACGCACGCGGAGATCCCCCGATCGCTGCTCATCGGGCCATCGCACTCACCTTTTGCGCAGCCTGTAGACGGGCAGGGACTTCCTCTGCTGCTGCAGGCTGACCGCGCCCCTGTCCTGATGCTCGGGCGCCGTGGCCGCCGCGGCCGGGCTCGGCCTGGCCTCGTCGCGTTTCACCAGCTTTCCGCCCGACTCGAAGACGATGCTCCCCGGACGCTTCGTCGCGAACTTGCTCATCATCATGCTGTACTTGGAGTCGGCGTTGTCGTGCACCCCCATCCTCGAACGCGATGCTGGCTCACGCCACGCTGCAGCAACTTGAACGACCGTGTGCTGCGGAGTCCGGGGTGCCTGACCTGATAGCAGCAACCAGAAATCGAGTTATCTGCGTTGTGCGTACTGAGAGCCGCAGAGTCGGAGAAGTTGACTGCTCGACTGTTCGTGCACGTGTTGCGCACTTGCGCCCCCCCGACGCGCGCGCTCCCTCGGGCTCAGCTGTTTGCCCTCTCGATCTGTCCTGCTCTTGCTCTTGCGAAATGTCTCGCTCTTTCTCCTTCTTCATTGCATTGAACGATGGACCTGTGCAGGTCTATTTACATGATTTTTCTCGATCTCGCTGAATCGGCGAGAGAAATTCTAGGGATATAGTACATACCTACCTAATTAGTACTTATGCAACTCCTTTAAATGCATTTTTTTTAATTTATTGATAAAAATATTTTTTTATTGAAGATAAGTGAATAAAAATCGATACTAATTAAAAGAAACACTAACAAGTATACTTAAAAATAAAAAAAATATAGTTATTGGATCACCTACTATCAATTTCTGATTTTTATAACATGCTTTATATTATAACATATATATTAATGTATATTATAAGGTTCATCTTTTAGCCGCATCATTTACTTTAACATGTGCTTTGCGGCGCTAGTGTGTACTAAAGCCAAGCCAATACGTGAGTCAAGGGGGGCCAGGGGCACAGGGGGAAGTCGAGGTATAGTGTCATCTGATCTTAGTGTTTGGTGTTTGCTCTTTACCAACGCAGATACACGGCGTCGGAGGTGTTCGTGCTGTGTCTGGGCGAAATACCTTTTTACTTTATTAAACCAGATTAACATTGTTACTTTTTGATAATTTTTGGTCGAAAAAAATCAGTGTAAAATGGCCTCGTGCTTAGAAAATATTCAAATACCAACGTGTGTCTGGTTCGAAAGTGGCGAGAAGAGAAATTCCGTGGCTTCAATGATCGCAGGAACCTTGGTTAGTAACAGAAAATGCGTTTGTCATTGTTCAGGATCCTTTATCGTGCTTCTTTTTCACATTATGAATTTCTTAGCAAGATCGATGAATTTTGTTGATTATATCGCTATTTTATACACTACGTAGCAAAGTTGTTAGTTTTATTTAATTTGAGGTTAAGTTATCAACACTAGTAAGGTAGACTTGTTTTTATATTATATTATAATTAAATCGTCCTTACTATTTTGTTATTACAGTTTTTCCTGGGATGGTGGATCATAATTGATGCTAATGCAAAATATCCACAAGATATGTACAATGCTTACCATGTTTGTGGAATATTCGGCACAATATCATTGCTAATGTAAATATAATTAATAATTTTAAGTATATATTATACAAGATTCTATAACATGTTAAATTTCCCTCTTTCTAGGGTAAATTCTGTTACAAATGCTCAAATTAGAGGAGATGCCTACAATGGAGGTTGTTTGGGAGCTCGTGGAGCAAGAGGATGGCTTTTTATGGGATTTGTTATGGGTTTTGCAGCTGTTATCGCAGCTTGTTGGATCTTATTTGCAGATTTCGTTGCTTCTAGTGAGTAGATTTGTATTAAACATATTTTATCTAATTTTAAAATTTAAATATACTTATAATAGTAGATTTTAGAAGTAATACTATAGTAGATTTAGTATCAATAAGATTTTATTAATTTAATTAATAAATAAATATTTTTTTCTTTTTTTACAGAAGATAAGCATCACTGGCCTGGAGTTGGTTTGTTTCTGCAAAATGTTTTGATCTTCTTGGGATCATTGACCTATAAGTTTGGTCGTTCAGAAGATAACTGGGGTTGAACAGTAATTAGATGATAATTATTTATTCCGCAACTCTAATTTTTAAGAGATATTTTAAATAATTTTCATATCTTTTTTAATGTACATACAAAGCATACAAGTATGATTTTTTTTAAACTTTTGTACAAATTTGGTAAAATTTACACCTATGTATTTGACCACTGAAGTAACAACGATGTTCATACCACATATGTAATGACTGTATTTCTGTCAATTTCAGTTTTTCTGCGACACATTGTAACTTTTTCAGTATATTTAACTGGATGGATGTAAAATATTTGTGATTTGTAATTTACAAATTAATATAAAATCAACAATAATAGAAAAATAATTAAAGTTGTTACTAATTTATTTATAATCTTACATGCATTACCATTCTAAATTATTGGAAATTTTAATCGAATTCTGTAGTTCCAATAATTACTATAATTATGAAAACAAGATAAAAATAGTAATCATAGATCAGTCGTTGCATTAGCTTGCTGACAATAAAAAAAATTGCTATTCCTAATCTACTAACTACTTCTCTTTGTGGAGCACATCTGCGCGTACGCCCTCTTGTGGTACAAATACTGCATTCAGCTGGGCAGATCGTTTTTGTATTGTGTAATTTTAGCAGTAATTTTAGTTGATATTAATCACGTTTTGCGAATGTGCATTGCACCGGCTACAATATACGATTAACTAATTGAACGAGGCGTAGTTAATTTAATAAAAGTACAAGAACCAATAACAATTACTCCAAAGATGCCAGTCATCAAACTCACGTCAAATGACGAATACAAAAATTTCATTAAGTACGTATTTAAGAAAGTTCTTGAAATATAACCTACACGTTAATTTTTTTTTCTTAATTAAATTCTATTATACATTAATCAAGGTCAAATCTCTTAAAGTAATTCGTCACTTTAATCAAACTAATATTCAAGTTTTTGATAATTTTATAATAATTTGATGTTTTAGAAAAAAATGAATAGTTATGCAATAAATAACCATTTTAATTAAAAAATGTAATGGGTCATGTTTACAGGTCAGATGATTTATCTGTTATTCACTTCTATGCACCATGGGCAGATCAATGTACACAAATGAATGAAGTTCTGGAGGAATTGACTAAATTAGATGATTACAAAAATTCAAAGTTCGCAAACATTGTAGCCGAGGATTTTCCAGAGATTTCAATGAAATGCAATATTTCGGCAGTCCCGACAACTTTGTTTTTTAAGAATGAAAATATTGTAGGTAGAGTTGACGGAGCTAATCCAACAGAAGTTAGAGAGCAAGTAAAGAAACAATTATCTAACAAGACTGAAAGCCTTGAAGACAGACTC
Organism: Eurytoma californica; assembly: GCA_035586675.1. Taxonomy (NCBI): domain Eukaryota; kingdom Metazoa; phylum Arthropoda; class Insecta; order Hymenoptera; family Eurytomidae; genus Eurytoma; species Eurytoma californica. The sequence goes on along the minus strand of JAXIUT010000048.1, from coordinate 13,427,829 downwards.
CAGAAACTGATAAATCAAGCCCCTTGCATGTTGTTCATGAAAGGGAATCAAGATGTTCCACGTTGTGGATTTTCAAGAACAATTATTGCTTTGTTAGATCAGCACAAAGCAAAATATGAAACGTTTGACATTTTAGAAGATAATGAAGTCAGAGAAGGACTTAAGAAGTTTAGTAATTGGCCAACTTATCCGCAGCTATACATAAATGGTGAACTGATTGGTGGTTTGGACATTGTTAGGGAAATGAGTGAATCAGGAGATTTAGATAGTATGTTGCCAAAAAAAGATGCTTAAATTAATTTTTTTCTTCGCCTTATTGTAATATTTAATAAAAAAATAAGTGTGAAAATCACTAGAAAAAAGTAAAATTTATTGTTGTATCTCTTATTTTAAACTTTTATTTAAAGTTTATTTAAAATATATCTTTTATTTTCAAGGAAATGATGAGAAAGTATTCATTAATTTATGTTTACTATTTTCCTTGCTTAAATTAATCTCGGTATTCTCAGTTCTAAAATTCATCAAAGGGTCTATATTATTAACATTATTTAATAATCTAGATAGAGTTTCTTACAGATATTGAAATATAATTTCTAACAAAACTTGTATAATAATTTTTACAAACTTATAATTAGTTTTACCTACATGATTGTAGATAATTTGATAATCTAATCAAAGAGTAATTATTTTTTTCTATTTCTTGAATTCTTTTGTGCATGTTTATTTTTCTTGCTATGAGACAGCAGCTTCTTGAGTGGCTGTGCATTTTCATTCTTTTTCCTGCAAAAGAAAATAAATTTGAAAAATTTAATTACTAAAATTTAACATACTATTATTTATTACAAACATACCTTCGGTTGAGTGTCGACCTCTTAAGAGGTACATAAGCATAAGGATCTGGCTTTCCTTTCCTTTTAACATCTCCGAAAGCTTTTTTAGAACGATATTCTTCACCAAGTTCTTTTGGTTTCTGCTTTTTCAAAGGACGATGAATACCCGAACCACCAGCTAAGTAATACCAAAAATTTTCAGTTAATGTTTTTTTTTATAAACCAAGTGTTTGAAAGAATTTTTTTCAATTCTCTTACCTGTATATTTAGAAGCGAATGATCGCGAATCAGACGCACCGCTTTCTGAACCTTCACTGTGTTTTCGTTTTCTTTGTGAAAGACTAGCTGATTTGGAAGACTTCGCAGATTTCGCAGATTTCGCAGATTTCATCGATTTTAAATCATCGATATCTGTAAAAAAAAAAAAAAATTAAGAATTTAAAAAAGATACATACTACCAATAATTTTTTTGCTGTACGTTTTACACGTTACCTTCATCGTTTTCAGAATCACTACCCAAGAACGGTAGTTTGTTTTTTTTCTTCTTTTTACTACCATCATCACTGTCACTATCACTGTCTTCAGCAATAATTATACGACCGTCCGGAGCAGTCTTGAATCCATGATCCTTTTCTTTCTGTTTTGCCGCAGGTGTTTCAGCGTTAGTTGGTTTAGTTGCTGAAAAAAAAACACATTTAAAATAGCTGCAAACTTAGAAATCCTATTTGAAAAACTTTTTTATTAACCTGTAATGCTCTTAGCAGCTGCGGGATCAATAAAATCGACAATATTGTCCTCAGTCTCCTGAATCCACGTTTTCTTGGATTTGGATTTTCGTTTTTGCGATTTAGCATCCTCGTCGTCGCTATCGTCGAATTCTTCGTCGCTGTCTGCCAATATCTCTTCCAAACTACAAATAAACGAGACAATAAGCAACTTTTATTTAATTAAACAATTTTTTTTAGATTTGTAATATTTTATACCTCTTGGGTTTACGTTTGACGCTGAATTCTTCATAGCTCTCATCTTTCTTTTCTTTCCTTTGCTCCTTCAGCTTTTGCTTTCTAGTTTCAATCTTTCGAATATTCTTCAGTCTTTTGTGCATTGTTGTATCTGTAGCTGGTACCATGCCGATTATTATGTCGGTTCCGAATTTTCTAGTCAACTTTACCATTACATCGCGAACCTTTTGTCGGAAGTGTCGTTTACAATCATCCGTCATGCTGGTCAAAGCTTGGATCTAATTGAAAAAATGGATAATTTATAATAAATTTTGCTGTTAAGTTAATTTTCATCTAACTATTTATCAATTTACTAACGATTGTTTGCAACATCGGACCGATAGTTGGCGTGGGTATAACTGAGAGATACACTTTTATGAATGATAGAGCAGACAATGCTATTTCTCGAGTTGGACCAACGACAATATTACAAGCGAGCTCCAAAATTTTTTGTACCGTTTGTACGCCCAAAGATCCTGCAACAATAAATTTCAGATTAATAAAATTCTAATGAAATTCAATGAAAACCTTTAATCGATACTTAAACCAATATTGATAAGGTATAACATACCATTGTAGTGATATGTAATTGAAGACAAAGCTAACATCGATGCACTGCAATAAATAGGCGCGCCACCGATTCCAGCTATCAACATGTTGATGAAATCTTCGAAATCTTCTTCTCTAGGCATGAGTTTCTCAGCTATGGAGTTGAGCAATGCATACGACGTCGATCTGCATTTTTCGTTCAACTCTTTGATGCCCATAACAGCTTCTGGTACGATTGCTTTAAGGAATTTCGTTTTTTCCAATTGCGGATGCTTTTCTACAAGATGAGTTATGCATCTGATACGCGACTGAAATAGAAATGTTTTCGTTGACAAATTCAGTTAATTGAGATAATTTTTAATTAAGGGAAAATACTAACAGCTTTGCTGGATTTCTGCGCAGTCTCTAAGGACTTCGTTATTACTTTTTGTATCGCTTTGCGATTGTCGCGCACAAATTCTTGACAAACTTCACTTTCACTGCCACATATTTCTTCCAAAAATCTAAAATATCAAGCAACAAGATCATTTATGTATATATTTATATATAATTAATTTTTTAAATATTGTAGTTAAAAATAAATGTTATTAATTTTTTCACTTTCTTTTTATTTTAACGAACCTGTAAGCTTTCTTTTGTTCCTTATGGTGTTTTGTATCTGCTAAAAGAGGTAAACATTTTTCGTACAAAATTTGAATTCTGTTTATGTCTGTGTGCTGGCACAGTACTCTTACTAAATCGAAAATGCTTTCTTTAAAGAAATCTGTTTCGTCAGATTTTCCTAGATTTTCTAAACCTTTGTCAAACAGTTCTCCAATTAACTCTTTATCCGTAATTTTGAAGTAAACCTAATGGATAGAAAGAAAATACAAATTTCAATTTATTTCAGTGTAATTTAAATTATAGCTTTAGGAACTGAAAGTTTCCATTTTACTTTGATAGTTTCAAATGCTGCGAGTCTTTGTCCTTCTTCATCGGTACCTTGAGGCTTGATAGTATACAAATTAAATAGAATTGGTAAATAATTTTTTGCAAATCGTGAAAGTTCTTCAATATCTGCTGTGTTATTATTTTCAACAGATTTTTGAATTAACTTTCTCAATGAAGCCATAACAGATTGTCTTAGATCCTTTCTTTCACTAATAACTGTACCCAAAATTCTAGCTATTTTCTGAAAAGATTGATAAAAACATTATAGGAAATAAATCTTAAAAGGTATTGTTATAAGCATGAAGTGTATATTTACTCTGAAATTCTCTCTAATGTCTGGTGGGTTATTGCAGAAGCTTGGCAATAGAGCCCACAATTGTGAAGTCAATAACTCATTGCTATGAGCTCCAATTCCATCATTATTCGCTTTTAGCTCTTTAGATTTTTTTCTGTAATAAAAAAAAAAAAAACAAGTTACCTACAATTTTCTAATAAAACAATTAATTTAAATATACTTATTTAACACTTACTCGCAAATTTCTGCTAGTGGAAGTAAATTGCTGATAAAATAATCAAGAGTAGAATTAGATGTACAGTCTTTGAGAATGGGTAACAACCAACTCCTTTTCAAGTCAACTTCTCCATTAGAGTTTAGTAGTGGAATTGCACTTAGAACAACCTGTGGTCCTAAAGACTTCACTGCAGCACCAACTGTGAATTCAATTTCTGAATTGTAGGAAAACTTGTAGGAATCGCGAAGTTCTGTTAATGCTACTAATATTTCGACTAACTCTTTTTGACAAATGGGTCCAATTATCTGTAAATTCAATTATGAAATCTTTACATGAACAAAAATATAGAACACACTGAAAACAAAAATCTGCAGTATTATCAATTTATTACCTTAAATATTGAAGCTAAAAGATGAAGAACATGATGCCAGGCAGTATGGAATTGGTATTTCATTCCTTGTTGTACAAGATTTATTACTTTGACTAATGTTGGCTTAGATCTAAAAAAAAAAAATAGAATTTTGATTGATTGTGTTAGGTATTATTTTTTGTGCATTTAGAACTAAATTTTAACTTACATTTGAGCCATTTCTTTATTTTCACACAAAGGTGCAATGCAAGTTTCAAGAAGAGCTTTCAGTGTGTGCGAAGCTCCAGTAAGTACATCTGCTTTATCTGAAAGCCACAGCTCTGTACATTTTTCTATCATGCGAGGAATATTTGCTCCACAAAGTTCTAGAGAATGTCTGAAGTATAAAATTCTTTTTGTTATTTCATTTCTGTAAATTTGATTTTTATATGAATAATTATCAACTTACATCGCTAAATTACAATAAGCTTCCTGCATCACTGCAAGCCAAGCTAAAGTAGGTTGGGTATCTCCTGGAGCTGGTTGGTAATCATAAAGTGCATTTATGATTTGTGCATTTAGTTGAGATGGCAAGATTGCCTCTGTTGGTTTTGAAATAAATAAACCGTGCAAAGTTTGCAAACAGCAGGATGTCACCAGGACATTATTTAAAGTCATGATACTTAATAATCCTTCGCATAACGACTGAAATGAATAAATAAAAGTTTAAATAAATATTACTCTTTCACACTATTTTTAACAATCTTAGAAATATCTTAATACCTTTACTGAAGACTTTGGAAGTTGATGAGCAACATCTTTAAGTAAAGACAATATGTGTAACGTACTAGTCATTTGCCCTGGTTGACCAGCTGTTTCCAATTGAGCTAGACAATGCTTAGCTACTCGTGGTGCAGCTGGATGATATGCAGGAGGATTTTCACTTCTCATAATGTCACTTCCTGAAAGATACCCAAAAATATAATTTAGTAAAGTATTGAGAGAAAATATACCACTAATTAATATTGTACTAATAACAAAAAAGTAAATAAAACACACCTTTTAAAAGTGAACAAATAGCATGTTGAGCAGCTTTTCTTACTTTTGGTTTAGAATGAACAGTAAATGCCAAAATGGCATCTAAAATTTGCATTGTAGAAGAATTTCCCCAAGCAGCAGTTTCTTGTATTCTTAATAAAATGGAAAGGCAACCAATACACTAAAAAGAAATAATATAATAAAAGTTATAGTTAGTTTATAGTTAAATCTGAAATTAAATAGAAGTATTTCAAATCTAAACTCACGTGTCGCAGAATAAGAAAATTTTCTTCTGATGCATATTTAGTTAAGATTTGCAAGAAAATTTGACTAGCTTGACCAAATTGTAGCCTTAAAACATTTTTAGGCACAGTTTTCATACCCATACCCAGAAGTGAAAGAATTGCAGAAATAGATTCTTCCGTTTCAGCAGATTCTAATGTCGTCATCTGAAAACGTACATAAATATCAGTATTACAATAAACATTCTCTGCAATTTCTTATAATGTTTACAAATATTATTTACCAAAGCTGCATAGTATTCTGTAGATGATTCTGTACCGCTGTTTTGTTTAATAACATCTGTAACTGCAGCTAAAATAGCCAGCATTTCTTTGTGCATTGCTGAGTTTGATTGAAAGTGAGTTAAAAATCTTGAAATAAGAAAATTATATGATATAATACTATTTTTGCATACAATTATTCAAGATTCTATTAATAATAATAATTTACCGGCTAAAAGATATGTTGGAACAATTACTGTAGTCACTAGCAAAAGTGTCGAACGTTTTGAAAGTAGATGCTCCAACAGAACTTTCTGCATCATCAACTTCGATATCTTCAACTTTAGGAGGTATTCCTTGAAGAGCATCATGTTTCTTCAATACGTCACTAGTTAAATTGCTAGCACCTATTTTTTAAAAAAAAATGTAAAATTATAAATTATAAATAAGGTTATAAAGATTAAATAATGAACTTTACAAAGATAAAAACCAAATTTAAAAATATAAAATATGTCGAATTGAAGATTTCAATTAGTGGCGCATTAAAATATTAATTTTTCACAAATATATGAATAAACAATTAAAAAAGGATAAACTTACCAACATTTGGTTGAAAAAAGGCCGATCGAGCCTGATCTCGATATTTTCGCGTTTCTGGATTTGAACTAGAACTTTGTCCTTTTGCCCATCGTTTTGCTTTTTTTCTACTACTTAAACGTGGTCCTAATTTTCCCATTTTGTCAGCTTTATTTTTTCAATATTTATGACTTTTCTATCGCCGCGTGTGAGAAAACACGTGGATACGGCTGGGGCAATGGCGGTGCATTTGTCAAAACATGGCAACAAACGAAACATAACCTGGAAGTGACTCTACATAGAATAATTCTAATAGAAGTGAGGTAAATTCGTGCGCAAAGTGCGCATGTGTGAAGAGCATATAAATTGCAATATGCAAAATTCAAAATTATGAATAAAATATGTTAATTTTTGCGATGAAGGTACACATCACGTGAACAACTGATACCGAGACACGTGAACAATTTGCGTTTTACAATAATTTGCGGAATAAATGTAAACAATAAATTACTAATATAAACTTTATTCAAATGGAGAGTTAGAATAACGAATAACATTATACATTGGGATAACAAGATTGATATCTTTTTCTTAATAAATTAATTACTAATTACATAGATAATTCTTATTCATAATATCACGTTTCTTGTTTTAAGTAATTTAAATATTTAAAAAACGCATGTAATATTTTGTACTTATTATAACTCTTGGTTTAAACATATAATTTTAAGTTTTCTTCTAATAAATATATTTTTAATATTTTAATATAAATATTAAATAAAAAATATTTGTTGTTTATTATGAATCTACAGTATAAAATAGCATTTATAACAGATGTAACTCTAAAAATATCCTATCTATACTTCTTTTAAACAAATTATCAAATCATAAGTTCATTAAGTTTTTACCAACTTATTACGACTTTGCTTGAAACTAAATAATAGTAAACTCATAAAAAACGTTAAAAATGGTGCGTTAAGACAATAAGGCATATTCTCAGTGATTAAATCACTTCCTTCCTCCTTCATAGCCAGGAAAGAGTAATATCAAAATCATTGCTAATTCTTTGTTAACTGGTATCTTACAGTTACTACCAAGGGAAAATCTGCAGGTAGGACAAAAGTTTACTCCTGCTGAAAGACTCTTTTTAAGGCATCTTTGACAAATATTATGGGCACAAGGTGTAGTTACTGGCTTAAAAACTAGTTCTTGACAACAGACACATTGTAATCTAAAAAAAGCAAAGAGAATGTGAGACAAATGAATATATATTATAAATATTTTTACATTTTATTATTACTTACGATTTTGAAACTTGATTTAAGAATGTAACTTTTCCACTTGATAAATATGTCTTGCTCTCTTGCCAGAGTTTTGAATTCACAACATCCTTATTTATTAAATCAGCTACATTGCTATCTAAGAGATATGGTTCAACTTTTAACTTTTTCTTTGGCTGCTTATCTTTAACATCATTTCTTTTATTTGAATTTTTTGAATTTTCCTGTTTGGGTGATTTTTCTGCAGGTTTAATTTCATAGCCCTCAGGATACTGTATTTGTAAACCAAGATCAATTATTCTTTTTTTTCCTTCTGGAGTCCATGGTGGAGGTAAAGGATCGTCTCGCCGCAATAAAAAACGCCATAGTCTATACCCATCTTCATTGAGTTCAGGATAGTATTTTACAACCTTGTAAAGACCGTCATATCTGATATATAACGAAAAAAACTTAAATATATAAAACAAAAATAAGTAAATTTTATTTGCGAGATTAATTAAAAATTATACCTATTTCCTTCAATTGGAGCATATTTACTGAATTTTGAAAGCTTATAGTTTCTTATGACTCTTACAGGAATACCAGCTCTCCAGTCAAGAGCTGTAGCACCTTCTTTGTCATTGAATGTTGCTCTGCAATTTAAAGCCAATGCTTTGTTGGCACGAGTCAAAGTTTGATGAGAACTCTGTTTTGCAGTGCGTTTATTACCTAAATAAAGTGAACTTCAGTTTAGAACATTTTTATTTTTTTATTATTTCTTAATTGAAATTACCTGATAAATCTCTTCCACCAGAACCCGTGTAAATAAATTCTATTCCATTATCAATATCACCATATCCACCAGAAAGGACTATAGAATAGGCACAATCTTTTTCTCTCCCATGAATTCCTGCTACTGGAGGTATATGTACTCCGGCTTCAGATACCTAAGAAATATTAATCTTTTAATAGCAGAAAGAAAATTTGTTACTTTTTTATCCTTTTAGTTTTTAAATATTACTTGAATTCTACTCCACCAACTTGTACCAACTTCAATGCCAGGTATTGGTCCTCTGTGATTCTTTCGAACAATTGTGCATTGCTTACTTCTTCCAACACAAGCCAGCCCTCTACCCCAATCTCTTTCATTTACCTTAACAACAACTTTTCTAGGTCTGCTCACTTTATTACCCACCTATGTAATATTATTTACTAACTATCATTAATAGAAAGATAAAAAATAGTTCTTTTAATTTAATAAAATATACCTTAACAATCTCATTCTCATCATTTTTACAATTTGGACAATACCAATCATTTTCTGGCACCTTAGTTAGTGGAGGACTTAAACACTTAATGTGATATTCATCTTCACATTCATCGCAAAGTATGATTAGATGTGGATTATCTTTTCCTCCACAAATTTTACATCCACATTCCTTACATTTTATATTGGATTTGTCATAACACTTCCAGCAATCTGGAGCAACAATTCTTTTGCTATTATTTACGTGTTTCAGAACTTCTTTTCTATCCGCTAACAGTTTTGGTTCTTCTATGGCGTAAATTTTATCTCTTACAATTATTTCTTGGTCCAGTAATATTCCTCTATTAAAAGCAAAACAAATAAATTTAAATTATATATTTTTCAATATGTTAACAAAATATAATTTTTTAATTAACTTACTTTCCCACAAATAAAGTACCGATTAGTGAAGTTTTATTTCTTTTTGCAATGATTTCTTTGATCTTAAAATCATACCAGTGGCCAATTTCTGATGGTTTCTCTAAATTATGATTAATCATTACCTTCATACCAACTTCTAATTCTTTTTCTGATATTACATTCCATGCTCTAGGCCTAACTGATTCTTCAATTACTTGAAATGATTGAGCATATTCAACTAAATCCCATTTGACAACATACACTAATTTATTGTTTTTTCTGCATATTTTAATTATGCTTGCTTCAAACCAAGCACCATATTTTTCATCCATGCAATCAATAGGGTCACCAACTGTGTAATAATCACTTTCTGCATCAGTTAAATCATCTTCATTTATTGTATCTTTTGTTATTTCATGGGCATTGTTAATATCATTTTTATTTTTATCTACTTTTAGCTGACTGGAAGTTTGTTTTACTTCACTTTTAACCATTAATTGTATCACATCATTTACATTAATTTTGTAATCATACAAAGTACTATCATCTTCCAAATGCTTGCCGCTAAAGTATAGTCTCTGAAGATCTGATTTTACTTTTATTTGATTTTCAATTTCTTTCTACAAAAAAATACCAAGTAATATTTAAACAGAGATTTTAGCAGATAAAATATGAATATTATTTGTTTAATACCTTCAACGTCGCTATTGTTGCTGCTTTAGAAATGTGAATTGTAAACTCTTCTAAATTGGCAGCATTACGAATCTTGACATACATTTTTCAAAACTTTTTATAATCATTCAATGATTAATCTGTAAATAAAGTTCATAATTTCAATTTACATAGAAAAACATTAAGTTATAATTAATGTAAATGCAATCTTTAAAAATAAAATTAAGACTACTTTTTTTATTCTTTCATAGGGTTAACCTTTTTATTTATTGAAAATCTGTTCTTCATTCAATTTTCAATTATCATTTAAATCATTTAATTAAGATAGAAATCTCAAATCAAAACAAAACTACATATATTTTCGTAGCAATAAAAACATTTGACATTAAATAGGTTATGAAATATCATATGTGAAAATTACTTATTTTGATACTTATTTATAAAACAGAATACGTCCGGCTATCATTAGTTTCTTTCGAAAATGATTTCAAAATTACCTTAAGATGCGCTACAAGCTTCTCGAATATTCATTAATGTTCCGTTCATTGTTTATAAATGTCATAATCACGAATGTATAGGGTAACATGCACTGCGGGAGTCACGTGTGTTAGTTTTATCAGCGCGTTCAAACACGCATCGTGGCATACTGGAATATAGCTAAATGGACACATATGCATTAGTATTTATTACTGAACCGACACTGCATAAAGCAGATATTGCTCTGCAATATGAATTCTATGAATTTTAAATAAATAAATTACATTATTATTAAATAAATTACACATTTTAAAGTTTTTGTGCATAAAAATATGAAAAATAAAGATAAAGTGTACATTATTATAATGTTAAGTAACCACGCGACAATTAATTATTTCAATAATAAATAATTTCTTTTATTTTTTATTTTAAGATATGTAAATGCAAGCAATTTACTTCTAAACTAATACATTAACACTCTGCAGCTCAAACTTTTCTTATAAATTTTTATAAAAATTGCGAAATTACTAAACCTATAGAATTTTTTTTATTAATTAACTAAATTTAATTATTATAGAATCACGCCCAAGGGAAAATAATGATTACAATTCTATAAAATACTAAAATAACATGTATTTTTTTATAAGAAAAAAGACAATGCCATTACAAAAAATGGATGGTTTTAAGGCTTTCACGTTGTTCCGTAATATTCACTACAAGATTTTTCGAGTTTTAATCGTGCAGAGAATTCTATACCATCGTTTTGTGGACATTGATCAATTTTTTCTAAAATACTAAAAAAAATCTCTATACAATATTGAAACTCGAAAAATCTTTTGACACTACAAATTCATAAACGATTTTCGTTTATTATTTACATTTTTGTAAAATTATTTACAATACAATTTATATCTCCTGCCATTGAAACAGTGGCATGAAATAATGCACCATTAAACTAGTGATTTTCACAGCAAAATTATTATTGCAAAACTGAAACTAAAACTCCTTTTAAAATTTTATAGTCTCAAAAATTAAAATTGAGAATTTGTGATATACGATCGGCGATGAGTTTTAATTGAACTTAGATTATACTGTTCATGATTCCACGGTTCCATAATCAAGATTATAGCTTCATTTCGGTAACGTAGTCGATGAGATGGTCCGGATCTGGTATCCACTGAAAATGAGATAAAAAGATCATTAAAACATTTTATAAGTAGGTAATTTCGTGAATTTGTTGTAGTAGTAATATATTATACGCACCAAGGGATCAGGTAAACAATTGGCAGGTCTAGAGCGCGTTTAAATTGACCCCGGCGCTATTTTACCTCCCATGGTGCGTATGCTATTTTTTTTGTCTAGCGAGGGCACAAGTACAATATTCTCGAACCGACGCCGGGAGGGAATGTGGCACTTTTCCCCCGCTAGGCAAAAAAATACTTTATTCAACAAATATATTATTTAAAGCCTATAAATAAAAAAAATTCTTACATTTGTGTCTTCCTCATTTGAATCTTCCTCTTCGTCCTCTTGAGGGACCCAGTACTTTGTTCTTGCCAGTTCGTTCTCTGTTTGGCCCAACTGCCTCCAAAGGCATTGGTTTAGGTACTCGCGGATGTCGATACTGGCTTCGGTCAAACCCATTACTGTGCTGAACAGGTTGTTGTAGGCTTTGTTAAGTATGTCTCTGTACTTCAATTTCATCTCCATCGTCGCGTAGTGTTGGAACATATAATCTTCCGATATAGTTTGAGCCACTGCGAGATGGACCTGTGTTATCAAATCGAAATAATATATATAAAACTTTTGCTAGGAATATCATTTTTTTTTTAATTCAAATGCATAAGAATTAGCTTTCTTAGAAAAACAATATATTTTGCTTTCACACTAATTTAAAGAAATTTGTCATTATCTCCAGTTAAGAGCAGTAATCTTAAATGTTTCGTTACTTAGTAAGTCGTTAGAAGAATTTTAAAGATAAGAGACAATAGATAAACGGCCCGTGACTCATGAGGATTCAAAAGTTTTACTATAGGTAATATTGAAAAGCAGTTTTTCACTGCAGTGTCTATTTTTATAAATGTTATTTTTGAATTTAAATAAAACTACTAAAAATATTTTTTACGACATGAATCCACCGCGCATTCCGGAAAATTAACTGTAATTATATCTTTTTCTAAATCAAGAATTAATTATTCTCAATTATAAATAATAAAAAATTTAATCTTTTATTAACGTAAATCCGGACAGTTATACGGTACGATTTTATCCACCGTTCGATGTAACCAACAGACAGATGAACTCCGAAAGGTGCAATCGGAAAAGATGCGCATTCCTCCCGTTATCTATATAACCCAGACCATGAACATACCTTGCCCTTCAGCCATGTTGCTACTACTCCTTGGGTCTTCTCCAGCATCTCGAGCGCCTCTTGAAACTGACGCCGCTCAATGAGCGTATCACATACGCTTATTAGCTCGTATTCCTCGGATCTGTTCATTTTTCGTGATTTAACACGTCGCGACTGGTCTTGGCTGAGCGCACAACTGCTCCAAACTCCGCGATGCGGGCAATTCACTCCTTTATTATCTCACTTTTTTTTTCAACCGCCGTACGTGTGCGATCTTGAGTGTTGACCGCTGGACACTGCAGAGCAAATTAAAACGAAAACTCGCGGCAGAGTTGTTTACGAAAAACGCGATCGCCGAGTGGAGACACGTTCCGTTCGGACGCTTCAAAGTGAAATGCAGGAAGTAAACAAAGGAAGCGGTAGCAGCTGCCTTGCTGACGGAAATTCGTAGCGTGGGGTCCTCCAACCGCGACCGACGCTCTCCGACACGAAACTGACGCAGGGTCTCCACTAACGGTCGGCTTAAATACTTATGCACTGCGAGGGGCCACGGTGTATTTTGTCCTTAGAATCTTCGAAGGTTCTTAATTACTGAGCGGTACAGTCATCTTGCAAATGAACTCCAATAATTTCTTTTGCAGTCGATTGGTATTTGTGCTGTTCAAGATTAGCGAGAAGCACAGATGGTTCTCGTCGGTTTCAAATTACACAAGTTTAGCGAGTTTTATTGTTCGTGCTAGAAAATCAGAAAAATTGTTTTAATAAATGCTAAACTTTCTAAGCAGCTTTATTATTTTAAAAATATAAAAAAAATTCAATGAACAATGTATTTATTGTAGATGTTTTTTACAAGATTTAATTGACGATGATTTCTTATTTAACTAATAGGTTTTTTACTCAGCAAAGTTGCTCCAATAAACTCTTTTACGGGACTTTTAACTACTGCCTTTAATAGTTACAATAATTGATAAAGCTAAGTAAGAATATTTTACAATATTAACAATGAATAGCAAAATACGATTATTTAATCAAACAATAAAAATATCTGAACATTTGTAGATTCTAACTCTAAAACAGAGAAAAATTACCTGCCTAGATTCTCTAACGCTATGTGTTTGCATCTTATTATCGGGCCGACCGCATCACTTCTCGGTATTTAGAGACAATATACCAATGCAGTTGAGTATGCAGCTGTCTGTGCCTGTGTGTATTTAGATAGTGGGTGAGACTTAGGCCCACAGCACTGTAACCTTGCCGCTAACATTTCGGAGGTAGTGCCGGTTTTCGGAAAAACGTATAAGCTATCCCCATGTAGATGCAGTAACCCTTTTCCGTTAAACTACCCAGTTTTCTGACTGATACATTACCGAGATTTGACTCCTGAAAATTTGATGAATGAAAATCTTTTTACTTAATGCTTGACTTTGTAATAGATTAATATTAGGCACAGAGATTAATTTTGCAGGTTACTATGAAATAAACAATAATAACAAAAAAATAAATGGAGGCTAATCCACAAATCAGGATAAATAACTGACTAATTCAATTATTAAGTGTGTGAATTAATAAGTGTGAAGATAGATAAATATACTTACTTACTATTAGAATAATGATTGTCTTTTTTTTTGTTTCTAAGATTAAATTGATCAGTGCATAGGTATTGTTGATAGAGGGCGTTTAAAGCGCGCAAAAATTAAATAAAAGAGAATGTTAGTATTTAATATTAATTACAAAAATTTATATTTTGAGAAACATCAATTTTCAAACTGCAATTAACTCTACTTGTATAAGAAATTGAAACTATTTATATAATAAATTAAAACGAAATAAGAAGCTAAAGTTGTTATACAAAATATCGTTTAATGAAACAAATTATTTATTAAAAATCAAGTAACTAATATTAGAAAGATTTTAACAAATAAATTAATTTTAATATTAATAAGAAAATAGAAATTTAAAAATAATCAATTTACTGCAACTTTTTATATTTTTTTTTACGATCTACGCATTATTTTTGTACAAGAGAGGACAATTAAGGTACAGAAAATAAAGCAACGAGGAGATGTTGTATTTTTCAATAATTTATTGGCATATAACAGGCGTACATTTTTCTATATTTAAATCGTGAGGTATTTCTTCTATATATATTATGCTTATAACTTAATTGTATAAAATAACCGATACCTCCACATGCGAACAGACGATGCTGAGTATTTACGTGCGTACATAGAAATAAAATGAACCGAGCTGCAGCAGCACTTGAAAGCAAATTTAAGCACCTGAGCCTGTTCACAATATCTACGTACAAAAAGACTGTGTTAAAAAAAATTGATCTAACTATACTGACACTAATCTGACTATATTCCATTTTGGTCGATTATCGTTGGTAATTATAATAATAATTGTCGATGTTATGCTGCAGAATAACATAAATTTCCGTTCCACCTAGTATTTTACTTTGCAAACTTCAAATATATTTATTGGATTTTAATGTTTATTTTAATAATAATTATATTCCAATACCAGTAAATATAATATCAACATATAAAAATTAATTATCATTCTTTTACCTAATAGTTTAAGAATTCTAAATCAATATCTTAATTGACATTAAATTTTGAGACGTTTTTTCCTACCTTCTTTTTTACGTAGTTATTTACATGTGTATTTGATTCTTCTTCCGTACTCCAAAAATGCATTTCTTTCGTCTCTAACCGGTAGAGGCAACGAAAGCTTAAAAATTGATTAGTTATAATTACCTATCTAACTATCCGTCTTAAAATTAATGATTGCAATTATTAATAAATTATCGCATCGCGAGCGAATACAATGCTACTTTACGTATTTAATTTAATCTTTAATATTTTATCACTTCGCAATTACGAGGACTTACAATTTTTAATTTAAATGAATGCACACAAAACTAAACAAAAATATTTCCATAGGATAATTTAACACAATAATAAATATTTAGTATTAATTTACGTAATTAGTACATAATTAAAATTTAGCAGAAATGAGCAAAACTTCTTGTGATCAATAGTCTCTTAGTTTTTTTTCTACAACGAGAAGATAATAAAATAATTCACTATGAGGAGTGGACGTAACACATTTTTCATTTAAATAACCAATATGACACATAAATAAATTGCACATACATTGATATCAGGTACATGTCATTAAAAAAATATCACAAAAAACTATTATACGTTTTTTTTTTACATAAATAGATCACTGACTCTTTAAGAAACTTTGCTAATTTCTGCGCATGACATGCCAACATAAGGAGTTTCTTTTACTGTAAATAACGACAGTATGTATTCAGTTCGCCTTACTTATACATAAATCTTTCAGCTTGTCAGTGCTGAAAAAATTAGTTTGCTTCGTCCCTTAAGCTTCACTTAGTAAATTTAATGTCTAGCACTAGTCAAATGCTACAAGCGTGTGTTCCATCCGATCGAACAAGTTTCGTCGGTTTATTTAATTCAATAACATCGGAAGTACAAGAAGCGTACTCGAGTTTTGACGCGCGCAAAAAACTTCTCAGAAGTCACTCAGATCATGTGCATTCAATGCGTGGGTGAAATATGTCCGTTGCAATTTTCATTTCCGATTGGCCGTATATTGAAAAAATGTTTTTTTTTGTGTTACACATTATTCATAGACAAATGCTTTTTTACAATTGGTTATGAATATTACAACGGATGAACTTCTACTATATTACTAATAGTTCGATAATTCATTTTTCTAAAAATTTGACGATTACAAAAACAAGGCAAAGCTTACATTAACTTAACAATGTACAACGGTAAAATATATCAAATCGAAACAACGAAATTTTATCATATCGGTAACAATAAATTCGGTTTAAGGCAGTTCTAATTGCATTAAAAAGAAAATAAAGTAAAATTCGATCGTAAGTACAAGTACCCAAGATCCAGAAATAATTTCTTCAGCGCCGTAATCGTCAAACTTTTTCGCGTCATTAACCAAATACATTGACTAAAAGAAAGCCGCTAATAAATAAATTAAGTTGCGCGCGAATGTACTTTCGCGGGCAATTTTAAATGCATGGTAAAAATTAAATACGTTATCGAAATCTTGCAACGTACCTCAGTCGCGGGCTCATCCGAGCCTGTCGCCGACTCTCGCAAACACCTTTTTACCTCGGGGGCGCGAGGTTCGCAACAAACTTTACTCCTAGCGCGTAAGTATAAAGCTCTTGGCGCGTGTGCGAGAGCTTCGCCTGTGGACCGCTCGCAATGCAGATCCGCCGTCATACCGCGTCTTTTACGACTTACAACGAGGTACACACGCGTGGTCCGATGGGCTTGGGTTCAGAGGTGCGTCTGAAAAGGGTGGAAAATGAAAAAAACGAGGATGAGAACATTTTTTTTGCCTTGCAGCGCTGTCAAACAAATAAAAAGAAAAAAATTAAGAAATTATCTGGGGTGCAAGTGAGTGATTTGGAATTAAATAAAAGATTTTCTCAATTGCGTGTAATATAATACTTTATTTATGTTATCAGTTTTTTTTTTCGTGCGCTGCTGTTGAATAATATTGTTAAGTATAAGGTAGAAAATATTACATTTGTGGAATTTGTTGTGCTAATATACAATAACTCAAAGAGTTTAAATATCTGTGACAGAACTTATACAAAGAATACGATCGCTATTTATCAGCGAAAAAGGCTAACAATAGTTTAATGACAAAATTAAATAATCGAAGATATTTTATCATTTAATTAATGTTTATTTGCAATAATTGATCAAGAATTTCATTGCCACAATGAACAATATTGCACGTGAACCAAATCAATTTAGTTATTAGGACGTAACGTGTATTTCGTTTGATCGTGCTTATCTCAGTCATGAACAATAAAGATTGCTTCCGATAATTTATATAAGTGCAAATATGACTACAAAGTACAGTTTACGATAATATGCCTCGAAAACAGTGCATTTATCATACTTAAAAGTGCACAACACAGTGAAATCATTAAAATAATCAACTCCCTATGTAAAATAAGTACATAAGATAAAAACATAGTTTACAAATTATTGAATTTAACGAGTGCATGCTTGGTGCTGTATTTACTACGAAGCTACAGTGATAACAGCGCAAGTACATACTGTCCGTGTGAGATTTAGGCCGATTGTAACCTTATTTACAGAATAGATACATACTAAATGTACATACAAATTTATACAGTGATCTTTGCTTTAACATTGAACAATACACCTACTTGAATTTACTTACTTCGTTGAACGCATCAAACAATCTTTTAGTTATTTATAGATAATGATCTTTGTTATTAACAAAAAATTAAGAAGATCCGAAATTAATTCTTTTTTTCAATACTATTTAATATAATTAGAAATAGAAATTCTAATACAAGTATTCGAGTCGACGAAATCTATAGGTTTAAAATCAAAAGATATTACTCTTAAATTAAAAGTGCAAAATAATACAAACAAAAATCTGTAAAATATAATAGTGTAATAAAAATATATAGTGAAATAAAAATATGCGTAAAAATTAAAAAAAATAAAAAAGCTTTCAATGAAACAATTAGAAACCGTTAAAAGGAGCACGTTATCTTAAATTTGTTCGGTTAAAACTAATACTTTCCGAAAAAAAAAGTTGTCAATCGAAACTCGACTTTAGAAAGACTTTCTCCATTTAGCGCGCCTCGAATTCCCACTTTTAGCAGGTCAAACAGTAAAATCGCCGAGGGTACGAAGGACTCTTTCCCCCCTCAGGACGGAAGAAAAGAAAGAGCCAAGGTTACCTTGGGAGTCAACGCTGCCGCGCACTCATCCCTCGGCTCTCCATTGTCCGCGCACTTCCCCGAGTGACGAGGGGCGGTAGGCGGGTGCCGCGGCAAAGAAGAACCCGAGCCTCTCGTTTTGAAGAGCGAGATACAGGGAGGCAACGCGCCGTCGTCGCCTACCCTACCGGATTATTTTGTGAAAATTGCGGGCTCGAAGAAGCGCTTAACAACTTTTTTTTCCATTCTTTATAATTTCTTTTACTTTAATTGTTCTTTCGATGTTAACCCTTAAGGTACATACTTGGGAATTTTATGTCTGTGATTAAATTGAATACATTTTATTTTCAGTTTTCAAATCCAATAAAATTGGATAATTTATATCGCAGGCTGTACATTAAAGGTTAAATATCAAATAGTTTCGTTGGATTAAATCTCGAGGTTTTTAAAAACTTTTAAAGATTATTTCTTAAACAATATTTTGGGAGAATATTTGAAGTTTGTTATGGATAAGAATCTTTTCTTCAAGGTTAACTAATTAAATACGTTTTTTCATTTTAATAGCATGTAAAGGTATAATGTTTATATTAATACATCCAGTCAATATTCGAAAAAATATTTCTTATTTTTAAATAATGTAAATGCAATTTAATTTCTAAATAGGTATATGCAATGTATATCAGTAATTAAAAGAATACATGAAAATAATTCGATATATTTCATTTATTTGATCTTCAATTAAACGACACATTAAAAAAATTCTTGACTCTAAAACGAGTTTATATATTTATATCAGCAAATGAGTTTAAATACTTCATTAAAAGAAACTAATATTGATACATAAAAGTTTTCTAAGCATCTCAAAAGAATAGATAAAAATTCATCCAAATAAAATTTTATCAATTTCTTCGACTCCTGTTCCTCCTAACGTACATTTTACATTTTAAACCGTTTCCAATACTCATCTAAACAATTATTAACTCTCTTTTATCTCTATTACACAATAGCCTTTAAAACAGATCGTCGACGATAAAAGTAATCCTAACTAATTAACGCGGTCTGCTACGAACCGCACTCGCCCCCGCATCGATCCGTTCCTTTAAAACAAAAAAAAAAACAAAAAAAAAAGCAGAAGGATGGAAGAACCTCGCAGACACGCAACGTGACGCGGAACAATCGGCGCAGGTAGTAGGGCATCCTCCTTTCATAGACCGGCCCGTCCTTTGGTCTCCGATTGGCCTGGTCAAGGCCCGGCGCGGCGCGAGCCCACGATGTACTGCCTGACGGCCGTGACCACGGCCACCCGCCGCGAGCTCGTCCTCGTCACGCTCCTCCTCAGCGAGCCTCTGCAGTCGATTTCCAGGCTACTCCGTCTCTGCGTTTTGCCAGGTTTTTTTTCTTTGTTTAAAGGCCTTCTCTTTCGAGGGGGATGGTAGCTTTTTGGGGGTGAAAAAAGGGGGGGTACACACGACTGTCGCCCCGGGCTTGCGCGAGTTCCTGCAGCTTTCTCGTTAGGACAAACAAACGCCTTTTTTTGTTTTGGTGTTACCTTTTCTTGAAATATTAATTTTCCTCTTTTGTCGAGTTCTTACTTTTAGTATCACCTTGATTGAAAAGTGGTACTAACGTACTTACATTATTAAGGTACATTTGATTTATTTTTTAAGAATTTGCGTCTTTTAGATTTAAAAATAATTAATCAATGGCTTTGTTTGACCTGAGATGATAAGCTTTCTAAAATCTAATCTTATTTCTTTGCTAAGCTGAGTGAAAGATTTTTTGTTACTTCAAATTACAATGGAAGCACAGGCAAGTAACGCAAGTTAATAATCTTCAAGGATGGCTGCATGGTAAAGATTTAGTCAAAAAAGTATGGGCAAACTAAATTTTCAACTAATCAGGAGAAACACATTCCGGCACCAAAGCGAGTTATTACATTGCCTATAGAATTTCTATTTACTTACTAAACGAATCGTTTGCTGTTTTGAAAAAATTAAAAAAATCAAAACAGATAAATAATGATGAACAGGTTTACCATTTGTTGAGCGTGTCAAATTAAAAATAATTCAGATGAAATGACGAGGTGGAAGAAACGTTAAAAGTATTCCAAAGACATCGAAACAAAAATTGTGATGAAAAATTAAATAGTTAAATAAAAATTAAGAAGTGATAAGTATTAGAATGTAAGTTACATCAAGTATTAATAAATTAAGTTACTCATTTTAAATAATTATATTGCTGAAAGAAAAATTACAATTAAATTTATTGCTGACAAAATCTCGGATGAAAAAAAAAAGATAATAATCAACTGAAAATGTCACTTTGAAATAACTGCACAGAAACAATTGTATTCAATATTTTTTTTCATAATTTTATTTATTTTTATTTTTCGTAACAACACTTCTAGCGGCTCTTTACGTTTTAATCGTGTATTAAGGACTTAATAAGTTCAAGTATGTTACAATTTCATAAGCCAGAAGGAACATCCAGATGTTTGAAAAAATTTCTTTTGATAAGAATCAAAACAATAACTTCCAAATGGATTTCAATTTTTTTTATAATGAGGCCATGCTAATTCGGATAATTTTTTTTTCTCATACAACTTTTCAGTGTTGTTTATTTAACTTTTTTGTCCATTTTTCATCGTTCCATTGCGTCGAAGGAATGTCTTCGGCGTTACTCACGTATAATACGTCGTACAAAATCAAACTCGACAACCAGTTGTGAAA
Organism: Eurytoma californica; assembly: GCA_035586675.1. Taxonomy (NCBI): domain Eukaryota; kingdom Metazoa; phylum Arthropoda; class Insecta; order Hymenoptera; family Eurytomidae; genus Eurytoma; species Eurytoma californica. The sequence goes on along the minus strand of JAXIUT010000048.1, from coordinate 13,406,618 downwards.
CTTTGCGTAAATAATAACCTCGCTACTCTCCGTTACGCTAGGCGCAAAAAATGATTAAGCAAATGACGAATGCCGTCGGTATGAGCTGCAAGCGGATAGAACAAGACACTTACGCATGTAATTCACTTGGGCAGCCAATGTGTTTTCAATTTTTTTTATGCCTAGGCTGCCGTCGCTTGAGTAAAGCTTTCGGAAGCGGTATTCAACAGAAAAGAAGCTTCTACTCTTTACATTTTGTAAACCTCGTTATTTCGTTCATTTAGTATTTAATGATACGGAGAGGGCACATGGTATTACTCAAAAGGGAAGTAATATCAGTGCGTCAGAAAAAATGCTTAATGGTATACTTGTTCTTTTTTTTAATTAAAATTGAGATCTGTTAAAGTTACTTGTAGACTTGATACCGGCACTTTAATTTTCTAAAAAATGTATAGTACGGTATGAAGGGTGTACCGAAACATTTGAGAATGCAGTTCACGTCTTCTTTGTACGAGGTATTTACTAAAAGAAATTGACTATTGACTAAAAAACGTATTGGAATATTTTGGCCACTTGCAATAATCAGTAATTTATTTAGTTTTAATATAAATAAATTAATGTATTGATTCATCTATTATTTGTAATCGAAATAAAGTAGTAATAGAAGTAAAGATAAGTATACAAAATTCTTTTATTTTTTTCTAAGCGAATTGATTAACTTACAATAAGGTAACATGAAAATTTTGACGCCTAAAAAGATAGGTAATGTTAATTTTTTATTTGAATAAAAACCGAGAATGTTTCTAACAAATAGTCATTTTCGTTGTTCTAAACGTTTGTTCAAGTTTGCCAATGGAAAGAGAAAAAAATGAGAAGAATATGAATGGTCTACTCGTATAAAATACGCCTCTAATTGTTCAGATGCTCAATATTCATCAGTCGTACAAGCGTCAACCATTTAATAATAATATTTATATTTGAACAACATTTTGGTTTGAAAACGTTTACAGTAATTTTTTCAATCGCTAATTTTTTTTCTCGTATTTATACAGAATCTCGAAACAAATCAGTCTTAACCCAATAAGCTTTAACACGTAAAGCGACAAAAAAGACCTTTGATCACCACTTAAAGACTATACATTACTACCCTACTTATTGCCACTTTTTCAATATAACGTAAAAGTAAAATATAAAAACAATCATAATAAAATATAAAAAAAAGATCTCGCGTATAAAATAAATAAAGAGTAAAAAATTGTGTTAATTCAAACGGAGGAAAGACTGATTGAAGCTTCGATCTCATAAGTGCAACGTTTGTTCTCTAAATAGTCTTTGTATCTTTTTTCTTCATACTAAACGTTTCGTCCTTTGTTCTCTCGCAAATATAATACACGAGCTCATGTATGCATACAACTGCATAAAAGATATGCTTTGATAGTAAGTAATATATGTATAATAATTACATAGTGATAGACAGACACTTAAGTCGAGACACAGAGATACACGTACTTCTAAGTATGTATAGTATACTTTTTTTTTGTTAGTGCCTATTGCAGTCAACCATTGTTTCAGGAAGGTCCGTTCGAAATTATTGCTGACTTTTTATATCCTCACGAAAAATTTCAAGCACTACCTTTTTTCTCCTTGCATCGTACATTACTATTAATTTACGAAAAAATAAGATCAATTCACGAAAAGAAAAACTAATTTTTTGTCTCAACTATTTTTTTATTAAGTTTTTTTTTGCTCTAAGGGACGAACTCTGTACTTTCGTTGGTTCGAAAAAGTAATGAAAATTTGTACTCGAGAGATTTCACGATTGACTTATTTGTTGGATAGAATCAATTTAGTAAACTTAAGCATTTGTAAGTCATGAGATTTATTGGTTCCTCCGCAGGTAATATTAATCGAGAACTCATTGTTGCACTTTTACGAAGAAAATTTATTTCAGCGCGATACTCAAGTCTTCAAATATAACATAAAAATATAGAATGCTATGATTTTATAGGTGACTTTTAAATTGTACAACTGGCATTAGTCAAAAACGAGCGGCTGCCCGTAAAAAATTCAAATGCATATAGATTAAGGCATTATCAGCGTAACGCGTATACGCACACGCGTGCACATAGCGCACACTTGAATTCACTTGTATACTATACATACGTGCAGATTATACATATACATGTACATAGTTTTTTTTATTAATTATACAATTATTTCGTAATAAAATCGAGATTAAGTATCACCACTTTTTCCTATAAATCGACTAAATTTATATTTACAAATGGTATCCTCGCATCGAGTCGCATTTGAAATTGAGGCGAATTTTTCTCTCATGACGAAAAGCAATCCGTCTATTTTATACGTTATGGTTTTATTATCTTTTTTTAACATCCCCGTTAAGTCTTGCCAAAAGAACGTTGGAACCACTTGATTCGTTTTTTTTCAATTTTATTTATGTTTTTTTTATTACGTCGTAGATATCTACGCTTTCTATATCGCCTAGGCGAACAAGTTCGCACATCTACTTGGTACAATTATGTTGACTATAAAAATATAAAATAGAAGAAGTGCCTCGCGTTCTGAATTGAATTGTACATTCGCCGTGGAAAAAATTACCTCCTATTTTCTCCGTCAAGAAATTTCCATCGATTCCAAATGCCCCACTATTACAATAGTGCTCAAAAGTTTCAAATTTATTATGCCATTGTAAACTTTATTTTTTTAATGCTGCAATTGTGTTATTTATAATTTAAAATCGCATTTTTTTAAAATTATTTATATAGCTATAACGTTTATTATGCTGTTGTAATGTAAAAGTTGAATTAGAAATTTAAAGAGAAAAGATATACGAATAAATCTAATACATCGATATCTGGACAAAGCAATGTAGATAGGAGAAAGACGGAGCAAATTTGAAAAAGACGTTTATTTGTTAATATTAATATTAAATTTCTCGTACGTTATTTATATTTGATATCAGAAGGGGAAATTTAAGTACACTTTAACAATAAGTAGAACGATATATAGTGATTAGGATTAAGCGAAAAAATATTATTTTATATAATTGATAAAAATATAAGAATATAATATGATACCCCGTTACATTTATTACCCTTAAAATCTAAAAAAATCTAGCAATTTGACAAATGACATTTCAAATTGATTTTGAAAAGTTACGTCAATTCATAAATTCCAATGAAAAAACATCGGAACCTTTCAATTAACATATCAAAATCAAATCATTAATTTGAATTCTCCTTCAAACTTTTGAGCACTACTGCACGCAGTTATTAATTCTCGTGTAGTGCGACGAAAGAACTCTTTAACGCAAGCAATATATATATTTATATATGTATATAATAACAACGTCCTCTAAGTAAGCATATTTTTTTTTCGCTTGGCAATTCCTTTAATATATCCTAATTCATCACGCGACTTTAAATAAAAGCGCGAGTCCGCGTTGCGAAAAATAGGGAGCACAATTGGCGAACGAAAAAACGAAGCGGTGCGCTTATCTGCGGCGCGGCGTCTCTATACGCATTTCATAAGCTCTTGTCTCTGCATCGGCCGAGTCTGAATTCGCGATTCGGGAGGTTCGTCCGCGCAAACAATACAACAGCGGCCGTCTCCTCGCGACGCGACCTTTTAACCACACTCATCACCGAATCGTCCCGCAGCGGCTCGTTAACTACCGTACGTCAAAATATTGAAATTTCACTGAAATGTTATGCAGAGCAAATTACCGTTTAATGTTGAATTGGAGAAAGAGCACCGGAGCTATAAAGTAAAAATTCTCCATTAAGTACCCATTAGCGCGGTGCACTTTCGACTAATTTTTAAGTGAAATTTCACTGTTTCGCTTTTACAGAGTGGACTGATGCAGCGAGACAAACGTGTTTTCCCGCGCGCGTGTTTTTTTTTCTCTTGGTTGCAGTGCACAACGAAAACGACGGAGAAACCCAAGAGAGGCGAGGGGGAGATCTTTAAAAAAAACGGGTGCTTCCTCGGAGACGCCTCGAGACTATAAGTAACAGCGTGCCAGCCTCGCGTTTTAATACTCTTTTTTCCACGTTAATCGATATTGTTTATTATTTGCGTGGGCGTTTTTATTTATTCATTTATTTTTTTGTTTTCATTTGTTCGATTGCGGGCGATCGCTGCGAACTATTTCGTGGGCCATCTTCAGCCTCTCCCGAGGGACGAGCGCAGATGCACGTCACTGACCACGAGCTCGGAGCGGACGACGGCTAGGCGTTCTCATTCCCGCTGCAGAATTTCCTGATCAGAGGAAACAAGTTTCTTTTTCAGATTTTACCATCTCGCGCGGCTTTTTTAGATGTACGTGTTAAATGCAAAAATGCGAATGCCAAGTCGATTGGATGAGTAACTTTTAATGAATAAAAGAATGAAGGATGGATTTTTTGTATTTCTATTGCTAAACTTTAAGTTTTCGTCAATTCTTCGTAGTGAATGATGTAATAGTAATTATTGAATTAATTATTACGAAAAGCTGATAGGGAATATTGAAGAAAAATTTTTATGAAAAATAGATTGTTGAATACAAATAAATTCAGCATATTTAAATGAGATTTAAAATTTTGGCCAATTCTTATGCTTATCAATATACAGATTTTATTTGAAAAGTTAGACAACTATTAGACAAGTTTTAGAATATAAATCTATTGTTAGATAGAGAAACTATTTCTAAAGTATTGAAGCAGAAAAATAAATTCAGAAAAAATATTTGAAAATTTGGTTTCGATTATTAGTTTGTATCTAAATAATAGTTCTTTAATAATTCTATTGAGATAAATCAGACTACTATTCAAAATCTAATTGAGAATTTTTTTCAAGATAAAAGCAAAAACATATTTAAAATAGAAACTAGTTTTTCAAGTTTAGTATATCATTTTTTAAAGTTTTAAAACACAAAAAATGAAAGAATTGTATTGTTTTAAATCTCAAAAAGTTGTTTATATTCCATAAAAAATTTGAACTCATGCAGTAAAACCTACACCAAATAAATTTATTCGTAATCAAATTGAAGAACTTTAATCTCGACAATTGCAATTTAGCTTTTATACAGTCTACTAGTCTAAAGTTACCCAGCGTATAAAAAATACTGATTAGTGTATACTAATTACTTTGTACTGTGACTTATTTACACAAAGAGGTTATTTACGCTCATAGATACAATAGGTAATTTTTCTCGATATAAAAAAATCTTTTACGAACTCTGAACAACACTGCTAATGCGAATAATAGCGTACGAAATAAAGGACATATTCGTAAGGTAAGAAAAAAGAAAAGAAACAGCAAGCATATATATATAAAATGTAAAATCACATAAGCTTTAAACAACAACTATAAAGAATAGGGTAAAATTACAACCTTTAAAAAGAGCTTAAAAAGCTACTCCGATTAACTGTTTCAGAGCTCATTTTCTTTATTGAGCTGTTCTCGCCAAATAGCCTGAAAAAAAGGTTAACACTGTCTGTAATTTAAAAGGGGGGATTAAACGTTGGTTTGCCCAAAGTAAAAAAGAAATGCATGAATATTAAGAACGAAATGATGCGATGAATACGAATAAATTAGCCAAAGTGAATAATATAGTGATTGAAGTGGTAACTTGGTCTTTAAATTTATCATTCCTTTTCATAAAGCAAAATAAAATTGACTATTATTTTAAAAGTCAATTTTTTTCATTTTGAAATGCAAAATGCAAAATTCAATGAATATGTACGATTCGTTATAGAGATAAAGACGTTATTACCACATAAAATTTATGGGCTAATCTACATTCATTTACAACAGTTGAATTGATAATGAGTGCTGGATTGTAAAACTGAAACTACTTGATTAATTTAACGCTAAACAATTGGTTCAAAAAGTAATGTCACATCGCCGATGTAAATTTAACCAGAGTAAAGGTTGTATTTTTACTTAATTTCATCGTAAAATCCTAGCTTTACTTCAACCGGTTACGAATACGCCACCTTTTACTTCGCCGACTATTACTAGTATTAGTCGTGTTTTGAAAGGTAACTATTTCTTCTCGATCTTAGCGCTCGAGCGCAAGACGCAAGCAAAGCATAAACAATTTCCCTTGTCAAAAGTACTTCGGTGCCTCAACACATCCACTTTCAACGTAAAAAATGATCCGATATCGTCAAAATATGGACGTGACGATGTTATACATGGATAAAAAAAGAACGATACAAAAACGAGGTTCACACAAGGTGCAGAATAAACAAAAAAACTAAAAGCCACTCCTCAAAAACAAGATACTCTGGACCCGAGGAAAATAAAGAGTAAAAACAACAAAGGGGATTCGAGTGGTCGGGGGATTTAAGTAAGAAGAAAAACACAGTGCTTTTCTGGTTGGTTTACTCGAAGTGGTTTGCACTTACCATTTCCGTGGTGAGACTGGCCAGAGCTTCCTCGACGGAGGCCGCTATCCGGCTCCCGTTTTCCGACTGTTGGCTACCCCGGATCGGCGTCGTTGGGCAACCTGGAAAACCCGCAAGATTAACAGAAATCGTAATAGTCTACCGCGTAGATTACATCGTAGGTAGGAAAAAAGAGATGCATGTGTGGAGAAGAGGAAGAGCAGTAAGGTCAGGTCGGTCGAGCTCTAATCTATCGTGACTCTGAGAAGACCTTTTTTTGTCTAATTTTGCGAGTTCCATGATGAGATGTTTTTTTAATTGTGGATAAAGTAGTAAAAGCTATTGCTGGTACATGTAGGAGAGAAGAGAGGAGAGATGTGTGGCTTGTGGAGCAGCCCGTTGAATCGTGTTAATCAATCAAAAAGCAAAAATTCTGTCACTGAAACATGACAATTTAAAAATTAGCTTCTTTATTAATATTTGGTATTGCAATTAATCGTCAATATTGAAATCATTAGAATCAGGCAGAAAAAGAAAATGTTTAAAAACTACAAAAAACTAATGAAGCATTCTTTTAGTTGCAAGCATCGAAGCTTGAAAACAAAATTGATTCAACGCAGAGCTGTTACCTTTTGATGGTCTAGGAAAAATATTTGTACACAGAAATCATAAGTGACATTTGTTCATAAAAAAAAAACTAAAGAGAAATATAAAAATTAACGCTGAGTTCATTAATTTAAGAGTCTCGAAGGACGTCTGTAGAAAAGAAAGTGTGACATGAAAGAGTAGTATACAATCTACGTGTGCCTGTACAAGGAAAAAATCGAAGCGTGTTAGAAGTGTCACATAATAATTGTGTGTGAGAAAAATTAAAAAATAGAGAGTAAATTCTGATTTATTGTGAAATTAAAAAGAGATAATTTAGTAAAAAGAAAGAAGGCGGAACTTATCTCAAAGCTCGCCGGTCCTATTTGCGACTTGTCAAAGCTTTAAGTGAAAAGAGTGAGTAGAATATATAGGCCTGTTTGATAATGCGCATTGTTGCTTTATTGTCAACCTCAAATCATATATCGCAGGAGACATTGTTTCTTTCTTTTTTTTATTCACATCACAATTATTCCTTCAGAGACTAAACAGAACTACGTCATATATCCTAGGGCCATCTTAGTTTTATTTCTCATTTAAAAAAATAAACTACTTTTACATACACGCAACTGCTTGGTTATCTTAAACTGTCAAAAAGGTCGTATTAACAAATGAGGTACCTTAATTATCGCACAATAAATAGTAGTAACAAAATTGTACACAAGTTGGCCTAAAATTAAAGATCATATATCTGTCCACTAGAAGTAAAACGTGGCTACCCATAAAAATCATTCGTTTAGACAGTTCGTTAAACTGATTACTGCAGTCACAAATCGTTTAAGGTCTATGCATTCGATTCCTCTGCACTGATGCATCAATGTCACTTGGTATTTTAAAAACACTCGCGGCTGATCGACAGCCGAAACGAGGCACACAACTAACTACATTCTACTGAAAAAAAAAACCATCGCTTGAGAGATTTGCAAACTCGTATACGTTCGTAAAAAAAAAGGAATAACAAAGACAAGCAAAGTTCCATCGTCTCTTTCGCAATCGACGGTGGGCCAACAGTTTTTTGGCCACCCAGTCCGAGGAGCCGAAGAAGAACGGGCTGGGAGGACGGCGCGCCTCTCCGCCCGGGGTGTGCCTCTCTTCAGGTGGCGGCGTAGTAAATGTGGAGGGCGTAGAGGCACTTACCTATGTCGCCGCTGCTGGAGCTCTCGGTGAAGGAGGGCGTGCCCTCGGTCCAGGTGGGCGTCGAGCCCTCGGCGCTACCCGCCGGCGGCGTCCACGTGTGGCCGCCGCCGCCGCGGCCGCTGCTGCCGGCGCTCTCCACGCTCAGCGAGGATTTGGTCTGGCGGCCGTCGCCGCTGCCGCTGCCACCGCTGCCGCCGCTGCAGCTGCTCTCCAAGTGCACGTCCGATATACTGGGGACACAGGTTTAGCGATGTACTCCTCCATCAGTTTTTTTTTGCCATTTTTTTTATGCGATTTTTTGAGAGTATGCTTCTACAGAGTTTTAATAACGAGAGAATTTTCTGCCAAGATTACGACAGAGCACAGCGTAAAGAGTTTGTGAAATAACCGTGACAGTGGAATTTTTTGCACAAAAATCTTTGAAATTTTTACCTCTAATGGTTCGCCGCAGTGGACATTTTCATACAAAGAGTTTCGTAATATTTATAGGAAAGGTTTCGTAACTTTTACAGGAAAATTTCCGCTTCAGAAAAAGCTCTGAAAGTTACAGAACTTTTCATATAAAAGAGCTATAACCCATTCATGATTTAGAACAAAATTATACAAAATTTTTTCGTAAAAAAATTCCAAACCGTCCCATGATTATGTTTTTTCATTTAATTTTTAAGGTGAGCTTCATCGTATATTTTACACGAAATTTCTCTCTGTGCATGTATAACGTAGGTATACCTACTTGATGTAGCGGTGAAAATGTGTTTTTTATGAGAAGTTTTGATATTGAGTTTCAAGAATCGAATTTATATGACGTGACACAACTACATTACATAAATCATTTTTTAAATAGATTGGCAAGATTCAATCACTATATTCTTGAATATAAATGCTTGTGCCTGTTATACCAAAATTATTAATTTTCATCAGTTTTAAGTATTCTTCTAGGTATCGGAACATTTAAAGGTTTCGTATACTTAAGAAGACTTATTACATTATAAGTGTCTAATTTCCACAATGACTTTTCTCCGAGAAAGCGACTTCATTTACAATTCGCTCGTTACTTAAGATATAAAGCTCATTTTCGAAGATTAAAACTGTTTAATTGCATGATTAAAAAGTCGAACATAAGAAAATTAATGAACGAATATTCGTGAACTACGTTTATGTGTGTGTGCGAGTGCGCGCGTCTCAATCTGATTAAGAAATAATTACTTAGCTCAAATTATCTTGCGATGGTTTGTACCTTGCATAATTTACCATTTAAATTACTTACCGTTCAAACCGAAAGCTACCGCTTTAGTATGTTTACTAATTAAGCGAGTACGGCGAGCAAGTGAACCTCGGAAAGCAAACGGAGAGATGCACCTGTGCTTATTGCGACCTACTTTTACGTGAAACTTGCATTAAAGTTGACTGCTTAATTTACTGCGAAAAGGCAACACCGATTGCACTTTTATTTTAAATTTCGAAAAAAAACTCGGAGCATAGAATCTATTGTAAAAATGAAGTAAAGTTTTTAACAACTTAATTATTTATTTAAAAAACGTCACTATCACATCTATTTTCATTTAAATTTAATTAACTATGTCAGTTACTTTATATGCAAAGTGTTATGGACGTTCTGTTTTCGTCCACTTTTCACTCTCCTCGTTCGGGATTCCTTTTATACAGAAAAAGAAAAGGAAGACGAAATTTTCTCGTCCTCGCTAATTAGATAAGCGCTGATACGAGAATTCCGGTGCATCGGCCCTTTAAATTCCTGACGCGCCGGCGGAAAGGCGCGATCGATGATGACCGGCACAGACACTGGGGGTGGTTATAGGAACACAAACATACCTGACGGTGTCGTGGTAGCTCTTGGCGAGAGTGACGTGGTGCACCACCTTGTTGCGGCCAGAGTGCGAGCCGGCTAGGCTGCTGGTGAGGATGGTGGGGCTGGTGGTGCCGGGCTGGTGGTAGTGGTGCTGCTGCGGGTGGTGGCCACCGGAGGCCAGAGTCTGGTCGTTCGAGCGCACCGCGTCGTCAAAGGGCGGGGGCGGGGTGGAGCAGGTAGAAGGAAGGGTGCCACCTACGGAGAAAGCGCAATCTACCATTAGCATTCGAGGCAAATGACCCGCGATCGACGACCCCTCTTCTCTTCCCCGATCCCGGTACATCGGCGATCGTCCCTCCCTTTATTTCTCTGTTTCTCGTTCCTCCACCTCGAGGAAAGTACGCGGCTGGAGAAACTTATGGAATTATTTCATTTGGCTCAAACGCTTTCTAATGTTTTAAATTAATTTAGACAAACAGTTGTACACTAGTGGGCGTATACTTGATTAGGCTAGAAAGGCTTGCTTCTGAACTTTAACAACGACTATTGTTGACTAGGTTTTGGTCTAGATTTCTAGGAAATCATATTTTTTTCTAAGAAATCAAAGAGTTCAATGGTTAACTGATCTAGTCCAAAATTGCGAGGTTATTTCACAGCTGCAATCCTGTGAGGGGATATGCAACTGGTATGGTCGTCCAGCTGAGTATTTCCAAGGGGGTGGTTTGTCGCGTGCAGCTACGTGCAATCGAGCTCTCAAGGCGGATGGGACTCGGAAGGTTTTCGGATGCTTCGGAGAGAAGAGAAATAGAGATAGAAGAGACTGATTTATAGAGAAGAGAAAGACACATTCAATGGGGGGTCACATCCATCTAAGACCACGGTTTCACCCATTTTCAATCAAGAATGCCTTGTCGTCGACGAGTCTACGTCTATTATAAGTCAAGTCAATTAAACAATGTATGAAGGAAAATACGTTTTCAAAAGATAATTAATTAAATTAATAACGAATATTCTTCAGGTTCTACTTAATATCATCACCCCTAATGAAAAAGGCACATTTCATTTTTCTCGAATAAAGAGCAATCACTTTTGTTTTGCTTTTTTAATGGTAACTAGCACAATTTAAATCTACTGTGAAGAAAAGCACATTTGCAACTTTTGTCTTGAAAGAAAATATATTTTTTCTTAGAGGAATCCTAAATGAAATGTGCTCATTTTCACAGGTAAATTGAAACGTGTTTTTTATAATATAAGCAACGTAATATGTGTACTATTGTATAAGTATGCTTGTAATCTTCTCTCATAATGTGAAAGAGTCAAAAAAATTACTCGATTTAGATGAAAATGGAAATACTCTCAATTCCGATTTCACTCCAATCGACTGAATTTTCACTTTCTTTTACATTTAGAGAGTAAATGTGAACAACAGTACATTCGATAGACCATGTGTGTGATATATGTGTATACAAATTATAAAATCTTTAATGTGACCGTTTGAAGCTAATTAGGGGGAGTACACAAATTTTATTCGATCATTTCTTGGTCTTTATGTAACTCGGCAATGGAAATAAATAGAAATCAAAGTTGTTTTGGCTCATACAAGTTGAGTTACAATCGATTAAATAGTTACCATTATATAAAGCACATTTTTGGAAATTCTACCTTAAAAGATGTGTACTCTCTTAGAAAGTATTTGTTACTTGTTAATAATCAACAGTAATGCATTCATATCTCAGTTTGTTAAACAACGTATATAATTAAAAGAGGGAATATATATGCGCACGTAATATGTATAATACGAAAAATATATCAAGAGATAATCTACATACTTCTGTAGTCAAAAAGTGTAACCAACATAAAAAGTTGAATTATCACAAGTTAAAGCAAAACTGACCTTAGTCAACTGATTTACTCCTTTATGTTGATTACTCTTTTTGATACATAGAATATTTAAGATTATAGAATTATGCATATATCAAATTTTTGGAACAATAATTTGAAAACTAACAAGTTATTGCCTATTGCATATATCAATCACATGCTCTAAAGATTTTGTATTGTGGAGGGTTACCTGAAAAGAAAATCAACGTTGAATTATGTTATTAACAGACATCGGTGATTGAAAATGGGTTACTTTGCGTCTGGAAAAATAATTGAAGAGCTCAGTATTATTAGTCTAACGGTACAATATTCATAATACCAAACATTCACATTAACAGTTCATGTATAAAGTTAGAAGTTTTGTATATCAGCTCTTCAATTTAAACGGTCCAAATAAAAATGTCCAAATAAAAGATAAAAAATGAATATGTACAATAAGTAAAATAAAAGTGTAAATGAACAATAAAAATTAAAACGACAACCGATTTTTTGCCCTGCAAGATGTACATTAGCGCATGTGTAAGCTCATACAGCATAGCTAGCGTGAAGCAAGGAATAGAAATTTTAAAGGAGCTTTTTTTTTAAATAACATATTGCATTATGATAGATTGTAAATTGAAAAAATAATAATTTTCAATTTTTACTTTTTACATAAATGAAAATGTATCATATGTACATGATAAAAAGTATAATATATTTGTACGCTCGTACATCTTGAATAATCATACAATTTTAAGAAATATATGATGTTCTATACATTAAAAGTCTTTTAGTAAGCCACTGCTTTGTAAGGAATAACGATATTATTCGTACAAATTCGCGCGTTTTTAACATTTTAATCTAAAAATATTTTATATAATTGATATGTTCAATCTAACCATATCTGGTTGTGGATGCTACTCTGATACACTATTATAAAAACGGTTAGTATTTTCAAAGCTATATAAAAACTTAATAAATAACAAGTCTTAACAAAATAAAATATAAACAAAACAACGAAGAAACAAGAGCACATATTAAAAAATAAATAAATAAATAAACATCAAATCAACTTTAAATCAGCTGATAATAATGAAACATTGCAATGCTCAGAAAGAGTGATGTTGCAGCTTTCATTCGCATTTCAGGAACATCAAGATCAAACGCAAAAAAAAAAAAAAACAATCGAAGCCGTCAGTTTGTTTTAAAATCGTCCTTCTCCTTAATTCAAAACGTCAATCATAAACAAAACTGTGGGAGCAGTAACAAACAAATGAAGAAAAAAATTCCACTCGGCGTCATTTGGGGATGGTCAATCACGTTCCGAAGGACGATTTGAAGATTATATCAGTTGCTCGTCGCATAGCCATGCAGGAATGAGGAATTGCGCCTAGTCTCGCGAAAGCTCATATCCTCCGGTTGATTCTGGAGATACTGTTTGTACTGATCGTCGCTTAGAAATCTCTTCAGGGTCTCTGGGTGATCCTCTCTTCTTGATCTCCTCACGTTCGGATCGGGCCCATCCATATTTTGAAACATTCTGCGACTTTTTGACCAATCGGGATAAGCCATGCCCAGAAACGTGGGACTATTTTCCACCGATACGACTCCGGGATCTAGATTATGTGGAAACGATTCGAATTGACCAGAGGAGGTCTCGGAAGTTTGCGTTTGAGATTGATACCATGCCAATCGCTCAAATAGTTTTTTCTTGAGCGCTGGAAGAGGCGAAACATTTCTTCTCTGCATGTACCTTTCATGGATAATCTGCAACAGGGTTGTAGGCTTACTAGTAGTTGTGGATTTGATCTGAATCTTCGAACTGTCCAGAATGATTTGAGGCGCTGCTGGTCTGCTTGCTTCCATTTCTTTTTGTAACTCCTCAGCTTGGTGTCTACGCATCCTCTCAGAATAAGTCTCAGAGTGCTTCTTATCCTTCCTTGACATCTTCCAGTTCATGAGTTCCGGATTTCCACCTGGATTGATGAAGTAAGTGAACTTAGGCATGTTTATGGACGGAGTGTATCCATTGGAAGATCCTGGCTGAGGCGTCGTCGCGAACCTCGACATCACAGACGAATACGAACTATTGTTGTCGTCCACGTTCAATCTGCTCTGGCTCTTTCGGCCTCGCTCTGGTCTAAACGGGTACGGACTGGTCCTAATGACGTACGAATTATCGACCTTCTCCACGCTGACGAACTCGTCCTCGTCGTCGATGTAAGGCATACTTGGCGAAAGATTCGTGAAAGGCACGTATTCGGTGTTCCTGCGGTGGGTGCGGGTCTCCTCGGGGATCGCGAGGTCGCGCGCGGGTAGAGCCAGGGGTCGCGGGGGCGGCTGTCGGAGGGCAGGGGTTGGCAGTCTCAAGGCCGGGACGCGAGCGGACGCATGCAGTTCGGGGACCGAGGAGGCATGCAAACGTGCTGCCGGCTCATCACCTCGGCCAGACGTCGGGTGCTCGGGGCGGCCCCTGCCGGCGGCGCTGCCGCGCGGCGGCACCGGCGGTGGCACCTTGCCCGACGGCACGAGGTTCGGGTTGGGCGGCGAGGCCGCCGTCGTCGTCGTCGTCCGCGCTGCGCTCCCCTTCAGCACCGCCGGGTACTGGACGCTGCCGCTGCTCCCCTTCGGCTCCGCCTGGCTCTGCAGGGGCGGCGGACTCACCGGCCCGGCCGGCGCGCTCACCGGCGTCGACGTGGCGATTGGCACCGAGCTCGACGTTATACCGGCGCCGACGCTGCTGCCTGCAGGTGCCAGTGCGTCGTCCGCTCCTGATGGGCTTACTGCACGAGCACGCGGACGTGGACAGTCGTCGTCGTGAGATTCAAGTTAGAACAATCCAACCGAAACGGAGTCATATTTTGGTACTGATTTTAAACTTTTCGTTTGATGGACGTGCGCTTATTTGTGATGAAATTGTAGATTTTGTTTGTCTTAAATGACAGTCTAGTAGTTGAGTCGAGTGATTTTTAGGTATACCAAAAGATTGACTCGGTTTTGAGGAAAGGAAAAATGATCATGTTTCTATTAAAGGTGACTATAAATCAAAATGTACATTGATACGTAGATATTTCGATGTTAAATATAGAATCTTATCAATCGTTATCTGAAGTGTCGTATACTGAATTTGAATAAGTATTTTGACGTACTTAAGCCAGCGATACGTTCTTCTAAAATTGTACATCATTTTAAAAATAGTTGATACTTGTTCGCTAGTAAATTATTGTTGTTTCATACGAACTATTATTTAGTGTATTAATGGCTTGGTATCAATGTACACTATTGAATTATATAGAGTATGATGGAAAGGTGATTACCATACAAATTATAAACAAATGAACATGCATAGAAATGAATGTACAAAAGTAGAAAATAAATTATAGAATCTTAAGGTAGTCTTATGATGAGAAAGAATTGTCACCTCTTAAGTAAGGAATTAAATTATTTTTGGAATTCTGTTTAATATAGACTTTAACTACCTTAAGAGGAAATGCTTTTAAATAATAAAAATAATTTCAACAAAAATGATCATGATACATTTTCCAAAAAAAGACTTTAAGATCGCGAAAGAATTAATAGTCGCAGTGTATTAAAAAATTAGATGATGTATAATTAATCATGAAATGTTAATATATTAATGGTTGTTAAAAAATGTACTAATTAGTATCCCAATAAATTAACTTCTAAATATATCTTTCAATTATCTAACTACTTTACAGAGAGCAGTTACTTCATACAACGTTGAAATAAAAAGCGAGAATGAAAGAAAACTCGTATAGCTTAAAGTAAGAGTTCAACGAAGCGTTTAAAAAAAAAGAGGTAAAAATAGCACGGTAATAAGAACAATGCGAAACGTACTGAGTACAGTATGATCTTAAGATCTTTTCTCGAGATAGGAATTACTCGGCAAGGTTGAAAATAAAAGGAATAGATACACGTATACTACGACAGTTAAATGAATGTAGCGCGAAACTCACCAGGCTTCGTGGGTGATGTAGCATGCATAGCCGAACTGCCGGTTGCCGCCACCGCTAAACCACCACATACAAGACCATGCCATTACAAAATTTGTGAAGTTCCCAATAGTAGAAAAATAACGCGTGGAATTTTAATTTTCGTTCATTTCAAAGGTAAAAAACGCGTTATTGTGACATATCATACGTAATTGTTTCTACACGGAGAAATATGTTCATTAAAAATTATAATATTCTTCATTAAAGCGAGGACAAACTGCGAAACTACAATATTCCTTTAGGTTGCAGAAAAATTGTCTATGAGTCCATAGTAAAATTTTAAATAAATTGTTAGGATCTCGCACTCTGTCCGAAATTTAGTGATGAGCACAGTAATTTTTAATACATTTTTTCCGAGTAAATTTATGAATCATTTAAATTAATTTCTAAGTCCATTTTTCTACTGTTGTTAGCATGAATATAGCTCAAACTAGATTTGCATATTAATGATTATGATTTAGACGGAGGACAAAGTAAAAAAAAAATGAAAAAAGAATTCGTATATGTACAGTGAAAAAAAAGGTTTGACTCCAATGGTTGGAAACGGGGAAAAAATATAAAGTGGGTCTTTAGGTAAATAAAGAAAGGTTAAAGGAGAAGAAGTGAAGTTACGGGTGGTCGTGTGTCTTCGTTAAGAGCCGAACGACAGGAACGGGGCGAAGTCACGAATGGTCTCGAGCTTCGTTTCACACTCGGCTGCTCGTCGTCGATAGGCGGCAGAAAACATTTTCGACGCGTGCACCGGGGCGATTGCCGCTCTGGGGGTGGACTTTCGAGCGTCGCATCTACACCTGCGCCTTCGTTTGCCTTACGGAACGTTTCATGTTTTTGTTTCTTTTTGTGTGGTAAAAATTGTACTGTAGGCGGATCGGTCTTTGTAATTGCAAAAAACAAAAAGGGAGCCCTTTCGAGGCGGATAAAGGAAAAAAAAATTAACTCGTTTGTAAACTGAAGTTGACCTAATTAACAAGTTTCTTGAGCCTCAACATTTTCTTGTGAACTTAACCTGATTTCGCTTACGAAACTAATAGAAAGAGCTGGTAATTGAATTTGTCGAGAGAGTTTGTTGGTTTAAAAAATTTGCTGTAAAATTTGTCTTGAAACGTAACTATAAATATTTTGCACACATATTTTATAATTTTAAGTATTCCACAATTCATCTATTAATTTAGTAAGGAAAATAATACAAGTAGCTCACTTAAATATTTGTTAAAAATTGCAAAAAGTACATTAAAAAAAACCTGGTATGTATCTGAAACCTGCACATCGCAACCATCGAAAGCAGCGCTTACTCATATGCGCGCGCTAAAAATTTTATTAAAAAAGAAAAAGAAAAAAACATCGAAAGACTGCAGCATCAATAAAAAAAGCCACAGTCCCATACTACACTTGACCTTCATATCAAAATAAAAAAAATCGCATTTCAGCATGACGACACCGTCACGCTGAACAAAAAGCAGTGTCTCGCACTCCGCTCGTGTTCAGTAAAAGGCTTGATCGATGTTTAAAAAAAAAAAAAGTGAGACGAGAGAAGAAAAAAAAGGTTCGGGACTCACCTGTGGAATCGAAGTCACCCTCGAGCGGCCTCAGCGGCCTTGAGATGCTTTTCCTCTTTGACGGGGAATGTTTCAGCGCTGCAACATAAAGTTCACGATGCTATAGTGGATCTTTATCGGCGTCTTATCATCTGCCCGCACGGCCGAAGGATTATAGCCTCTCGAGATTTATCGATCGTGTCACATACGTCGCCGGTGCACACAGTTAGTTAAAAATCTAGGGCAACCTTCTTTTTCTCCCTTTCGAAGTAAAACTCTTCGTTTTCGCGATAATTTGAATTTTGAGTTGAATACTTTTTTTTCGAAGTTTTAGTTCGAACTGGGAGATTTATGTATTAGTGCAAGAGCTTGTTCCTTTTTTTGCAATATTTATTAGCGATTGTGACTGGTAAAAAAAATCCAATATTTATTTTGACATTCAATGTAAAAGCATAATAAAAAAGAGTTTTTCTGTGAATAAAATAAGTTATTGTTAACATATTTTTCAGACATCAAAAAACATACTTACTCATGTTATTTTTACTACTTCAATAAAGTTAGTAACGTAATTGTTCTAGTATTTAAAACCAAAGTTCGCATTTTAGTCATGCATCTGACTAATTTGATGCTCTTCCAAGGGGGGGGGGGGCAAATTAATTGTATCTCTAAACTAAACTACATTTAGTAACATTCTAGATATAGTTATTTAATCTTTAATTAATTTAATCATATTATGATTAGTCTTTGGTATTTAATTTTTCTACTATTTCTACGATCAAATTTTAAATTAATTTATTAAAAATAAATTCTAACTTTGGAAGAAAGTAAGGAAAGAATTTCAGATGACTTTTTTGTTGTGAAAATTGAAGTAGGTACAATCACTAAAAAATAAAAAAATACACAGATAAATAATCCCAAACAATAATGATAGTCAAAAAAAATGTGAAGGCACAAAGAAGAGAAGTGATTATTTATCAATCGCCAGTTGCAATATTAAAGAAAATCGATTATTAAACAATAACATTCAAATGTTTTTACCGCAAACTAGAGTCGTGCGCGATTCGCGTCTGAAAACTCATCACTTCTCTCCGCGTGCCACCTTGAAACCTCATAAATGGATGACTAAGGGATAAAATAAAGCGCGTACGCGACATTTGCATGCCGTCCAGACGGGGTTGGATTTAACGTACGTCTCACTCGTAAGGGCGTAACACGAATAATTTAGTAACAGACCTTTATCCCAATTCTTCGAAGCGCAGCTTTTAGCTTTAAGTTGCCCCGTTTTTTTCTTTTTCGATTTAGTCCCTAGAGTTTTAAACACTTTGAAGATTACAATTGGAAGATTACAATTGGATTTACAATAATGTAAGCGAAATTCAAAAGTAAAATACACGCGAAATTGATGAATATTGAATGGTTTTGGTGGCGTCGATAAGCCACTTTTTCGATAACTATGGGTATATAAAATTGTTTTCCTTTTTTTTAACAAAGTTTTTCAGAATGGATTAATTTAGGACAGTAATTCCAAACAAATGAAAATTATTAATGATTAGAATATTTATAGAATATTAAAAATATAGTCCAATAACTGGAAAAATAGCATGACGTTCCATGTGAAAAATAGCTTTTACTAAATTTTTAATATCTGATTTATCGAGGTTGCAGATTTATCTAAATAACAAGTGCATCACTAGGAACATCGTGCCACTTGTCTACGATATCACTAATGCAGATGCAAACACATAACGTCACGTACAAACATTACAATGAATTCAATGTTGCCGTGAATTTTTATACCTACGTTGCGTAACTGTTGCTAACATTCGCGGTGAAGCAACTCGCTGTCGTTTCGTACCGTTTCGATTTATGAAAGCTTAAAATCATAGGAGGATCTATTTAATATTGATGCAGACATTCAAGGTGAATCTTTCACATGTGCATACGAAAAATGTATTTTTGAAAATTTAATTCAATTATTAAAATGCAAATTTTTAGGTAGGATGCTTCTATATTATAATTTTTTATTGACAACAAAATTACAAAAAATTAGTTTATTTTACTTTAAAAATGCTAGGATAGATTATTTATTTTGATTTTTTTTAAATAAACGTGATTGACAATTATAATCTAATGGAAAAAATATGTTTTTTTAAATTTTACATTGCCGATTAATATTTTGCAAAAGAAACAGCTTGAAATCATTTGAAACATTCGAAAACGAAAAACAATAAACTTCTGTCATAGATTTAGGTAGACGAGTACAAAAAAACACGTGCAACAATTACGCAAGAATTGTACATAAAAACATACATATTCGATCAGTAAAGATCATAGTCGGGTACTAGTGTCAGGTATATTACATAAACGTAAAGTAACGACGAGCACAAGCAAGCAACACAATTCGGGGCGCTAAACTCGGTTGACTCGCGAAGCCATTTAACGGAGATAAAAGAGACGTGTAGAACAAGAAAAATGAAATGATAAAAAACTGCCTCGCATCGTTGTCGTGGCATTTGTAAAATTTGAGATTAATTTTTTTCGTTGTTTATTAAAATGCAATCGAGTACTGAAAATGAAAAAAAAAATAAAAATAAAATGCAACATTACTCTATCATATAAAAAACAGCACAAGCTAATTGTAATTATAAAAAGTAAAGCTTCTGAAATCAGCTCATACAATTAAAAAATTTAAAAAGAAACTCCAAAACACAGGTAAATGTAACGTTGAGCAGGCATGGAGTACTTAATGTTATTAAAAAAAAAAATAATAAAAAAACGAAAAGAGACCAATACAACATCAAAAACAGTCGAATTGACAAAAAACACACTGAAAAAAATAGAGTAAACAGACGGGTTAAACAGACAGAGACAGAGTAGAGTTACCTATATAACTGGTGACGAGGTTACGGAATTTGCGATGATTTCCCTTAATCTCGGGCAGATCCACTTTATATGCGTCGCCAGGACACGGACAAAGCGAGAGTGGCAGTAGTTTTATTGCGAGTTTCGTACGATTGTCGGTTTGGCAGGTCGGGTTCGGGGGGTCGAACACGAAAGAGAAGTGCACGGACACAAAAACATCACATTTAGCCAACTCAGTACTCAACATTATATTATAAATGTCCAATTAAATGTCAATGTATATTTAATATATATCTATCTATATGTAACGTATATATGAGGAATTCAACAAAAAGAATCCCGTTAGCGGATCCAAAAATATATGACTCACCCATTTTCGAAGTTATTTCTTATTCTTTTAGTTATATGGGTGATTCTCCAAGAAAGTGCATATTTTTTTGTGTAAACTCCGTGGTAGTCAAAGCCTCTCCTTCATTGGATAATGATGATAACTTGAAATTTTTTTATAAATAAAACTTAATTTACTTGAGAATAATACTCGAATTACAAATTGCATGTTAGCATCATCCAACGAAGGAGAGGCTTTGACTACTACGGAGTTTACACAAGAAAATTTGCACTTTTTCGGAGAATCACCCATATAATAGATACAAAAAAATGTTGAACATGTTCTCGTTATATACGCAGATTCCCATATACCAAAGGAAGCTTACAACGAATATTTTGAATTTCAGACTTTATTACGAAACAAGAAAATAGCTAAATCGGAATCACGTGTTCAATCCTTTTTTAACGTATTATATAGTCCTTATAACAAGAAAAAAACTTGTAGGATAGAATAGGTGAATCCGAACATCCTTTTTTTCCAACTTTTGGATCCAAAAATGAGATTTCGTAAATTTTTTCGTATAAAAAACTTAAATTGTTGAAATAAAAAAATACATATTTCGATATTGCGTGTTCAACATTTTTTTCATATATTATATAGCCAAAAGAACAAGTAAAAATGTCGAAAATGAGTAAACTTATACATTTTTTTCATTCAGTTTTTTCGACCCTAACAGAATTTTTTATGTAGAATTCCTCAAATGAATAAAACACGTGTACACCGCGTCAAAGAAACGAGTAACAGAATGATATAGAGATATAAACAGCGAAAATTGTACAACAAAAATAAGGGACGTGTATATTTATAGATATATATGCCTATATAATTATTTTATAATTTTAATAGTTCCTATGCTAATAACCATGTCACATTAATCACTCGATTATGTTTGTAAAATTTTAATTTCATTTGTTTTTTTTAACTTTGCTTCTTTTTAACATAATGGATACTCATTGTATATATTGAATTCGTTACAAAACCGAGGTAAAAAAATAAAACAAGAAAAATTAACTGTGGCAGACGGCAGTATAATTAACTGTTCAATGACAAAGTATCGTCACGGCTAATAAGCCCGAGTTGCGCGTTCAAAGTGTAACTGTGGAAAATGAACTTTTTTAACGGTATTATTTCAACGTACGTGGAAATGAAGTAAAAAGTTAATAATTCGTTTACTCGTTATCTTTTTGGAACGTAATTGTTCATACGTGAAATTGGGTAGTAGTTATAGTTGAGTGGAGTTAAGGTGACTCTATGGTATTTGTCTGTACTTTTTTTTTTAATTATTTCCACTTAAAAATACTAATAAAATTTATAATAATCAAGTAGTTTCTAATGTTAAAACAAGTCAGTGTTTTTACTTACATTACTTTCAAATTTTTTGATAAAAAGTAGTAATATTTAACATATTGCGCTTGTATTAGGTATCTTGCGCTTTTTTTATATAAAAAATTTATTTAAAATCACCAGAGAGCTACCTTAAGTGTCTGTATGTTGGAGATAGGTCTGGTATACAAAATGAAATGTAAGTTTGTCAACAGAGCAAATGTTTATTGAAAAAATATCACTATGTACATATTGGTGCCCACATCGTGTCAATAGCTGAATATTTCAATAACAATGTATACAAAAATATTCTACTCTAATATGTTTGTCCTTTTTCTACCCTCTACTATCCTACGAAAAATTACACTACATCATTTTTCTTTTCGTCGTTGAAAATCCGATGGAAGCAGTTCGCTCGAATGTAAAAAAATTCGCTGGGTCTTTATTTTTCATTAACTTCGCTTCTTTCAAAATAAAAAAAAAAACAACCTCGATGAGTACCAGTTCCATCGGACCATTCGCCATCAACGTTCTAAACTTAAAAGTCTACTTTCACTGGCCAACGAAAAAATCGGAGTTTACAATATATATTCGAAAAACTTCAAGCCTGGATCGCTCCAAAAAGTCTCTTCCTTACGCACCTAATTATATCGTATCCTGTATCGTAAAATAATGAGGATAATTGCGTTGTACTGTAAAAGAGTGAAGAGAAAGGATGAAAAGATTGTGCGAGGCTCGGATTAATGTCATTTCACATTTCATAGGATTAAAAGCAGCAAACGCTTAAGTCATATCCACAATCACAAGGTTTTTAGTTATCTTCCGAGCTGTGTGTTCTAGTGAATATCGGTATTCCTACTCTCGTCGCATTGTCACTGTGATCGAGAAAAACTCATCTGCCTCTTTTTGCATGTCTCAGCATACTTCAAACCAGAATAAAATGAATCTATCGTTAAAACTTGCTCAAATTTAGTAAACAAGTTGTTTAAAAAGAAAAATCGTCGTTTGCTTTTTGCTCTCACCGCTATATTTTACGTCACTGATAAGTTCGAAAGAGCGATCGCACAGCGACGCTGTGGAATTGCGAAATGAATTTTTAATGACGTCCGAGCGACTCACTCACGACGTCACTTCGTTATTCTTTTAATCCTTTTGTTTCTTTTTTTTTTTACGTCACATACTTTAGCTCTATCAAAAAATATTTTAACTTTAAATTTTTTTCCTTACTTTTACTTTTGTTATCACTATTTTAAAAGTGAGAGTGAATCTACTCTGTATCTACCGTTTGTTCTATAAATGTTAGTATTTCCTTTATCACTAGCAGGTCTACGAGTATACTAATATTTACTTTCATTGAGCGAAAACGTGACCTATACCGGAATGTCCCTAATATCGCACCTTCCTTCGAATATTTCAGAGACACTGATGAAGAGTGTGTGAAAAAATTTCAGCTCAAAACTAAACTACTATTCAGTTACTATGCAAAATTTATTTAAATTTTATGCGAACCTTTCATGATAAAAAAACTGATGATTCATGACAATGAGACTGCATTGGCAGTATTATTTTTGTTGTTTGCACATTATTCTATGAATTTTACAAATGCTTGACAAAATGCTTTATTTTTATTATATTTTGTTCGTAATATCTTGTATATAAACTATACTTATAAAATGAAGAAAGTATAAAAATAGTTTGTTGGTTTATTTTTAAAGTAGAACTAATTCTTATGCAGTAAATAGTTTTAAAGTTAAAGCTTAAATTTTTATTATTATTATTAATGCATTTAATACTTTCAGTAATATTATGGCAAGGTATCTCGTGTAATAATAAAAATGATTTCCATACAATAGTGACGTAGATGTTAAAATCTATGCCTGCTTAATTAATGGAGTATACATAAGTAATAAGTCGTTTGTAAAGTTGGCAAGCTTAGAATCGCGATTAACCTACATAACACAGTAACGTTAATTTTAAAGTAGTTTAAAAAGTCCCTTTTAAACCCTTCGATTTTACAAAATACTCAGCTATTCCCGTGGACACCAGGCTTTGTACAATTTTCGTACTGTAATTATAAATTGCGATAAAAAATCTTTTAAACGTCGTAAGAAAAGTACATTTTACGTAAATTCGAATTAATAGTCGAAAGCGTCTTTTTCTTTATATCCATCATCAGTTATAACTATAAAGCTTATATAAAATTAAATTAAATGTGTGCGTCGTGTATTTAGTAATTAATTATACTAACTTAAAAAGTAATGAGTGAACTTAAAAATCGTGATCATATAAAAAAACTTCAAGAAGAAAAGCTATGCTGAAATAGTGTGAATAATATTTCTGAATGAAAGACGTATACTAAATACATGATTGTGTCATGTGAACTACAGTTATTCGCATATTGTTTCGCACAGAACGATCGAGGACCTTATTTTGATGTTTATGGTGTAGAAGTTTTTCTTGCTCGTACGCGCAGTACAGAAGAGTATGAAGAAAGGAAAAATGATAGCGTGAAAATAATCTGGCAGAAAAATTCGCACCTTTAAAACGCATATCACAGAATTCTTGAGCACAAAGCAAAAGTGACATTTTTTAATTCTTTTTAAATATTTTTTTAAAATTACGATCTAAAGCAAGAATTTAAAAATAAAGCTTTCCCTGCGCGGAAGTAAAATTAATTAAAAATATGATAAAAATTTTTTTTTTGTGTATAAATAATCTTTCTACCAGATCAACGTTATTTCAAAAAATCACAGAAATTGATCGCGATGCATTCAAAACAGTAGTTTTTAAAAATTGATCTTTCTAGCTAATATCTTACATAGTGTACTTGCTATCTACTTATCACCAAATGAGGTTACAATCAATCAACATGTATTTACCCGAGAGTAAGTCTTTCAATCGGCGTATTGTACAATGTAAATGCCTAGCTACTATCATTCCTTCCTTGTTCATTGACAATAAAAAATGCGCCTGGAGAAACTTATAAAAACAGTACACTGGTTGTTTTCGTCTTAAAAAAAAAGTAACAAAAATCGACAGAAAAAAAAAGAAAATTAGGTGTACTCCGAATGAGCGAAGATTACCAGTGGACGGCGCTTATCGTCCGCCGCCAAATCCGCGGAAGTTCTTTAGGAATGAGCTTTGTTGAGTACTAGCATTGAAGTCAAGTGTGCTACTAATGGCTGATTCGGATGGTACTTACGTGATGGTATTTTCTTGAAGACCGTTTTTGCCATAAATTTCTGGAAGCGCTCAGCGTAAAAGCCAGGTCGATGCACGGATACCGTATCCTGGAACAGATTACGTACGTCGAGTATTTCGCATTGATGCGTTTTTTATTAGCATAAATACTCTTAATTCACCTGAAGATTTTTTAATGCAGTGAATCTTAGTTCAAGTTTCAAGTTTTATCGAAGCGTATTACAAATTTACAGATAAAAAAAAATAAATAATTACATATAAAATAGTCAATTTGGAATGGATGCATTAATTACTAAATAATGAGAAAACAATTATACTTTAAAAAATCATAAAATAAGAAATGTATTATAATTTACACTTTTATACGTTATTTTATTTCATTTATAACAATTCAAACCCAAATATTTTAAACTAACAAATCGATAAAAATAGATATTATTTCAATAATTGAACTCAAAAGTGATAATTTAATCACAAAGTATTATTCTACTTACACCATCGTGAATCATCGACTTCAGTGTGTGCTCAAGTTTCTTCTTCAGTCTATAGCTTTGAAGAATATCAATAATACCAATGAAGAGAAGGAGGCGTTCACCCCGTGCATTCCTTGCTGGAATACCCCCAGGACTGCTAGGAAAAAAGATGTGTTACGGCAAAATTATTATGACAGTTAAGGTTGTTAGTAAATGTTATAAAATTCATGCAAAATTTATCAGTTGTGCTTTATTAAATTTAATAACCAAGATTTCGTGAATTAATGTGTTAGTCAATTAGTTAGTTAGAAGTACGGTTAATTAACTTTAATGGTGAAGAATTTTATGAGACTCAGAAAGAACGTTATGAACATTGACGATTGAGAAAATGAAAATCTTTAAATGCTAAATAATTTTAAATGAAAACACTCAATACTCACGGTACGTCGTCCTCTTCGTCGATTGGTTCGCTCTCGGCTTGGATGCTCTCCATGGCGGTGCTGTGGGCAACTAACCTCTGACGATTTATGCTCCGAGATCTGTTTAAAGCAGCTGCCCCAACCCTGTCCTCTCGTTCTCGGTCTCGTTCGGTTTGCGTGTATCCAGCGCTGTCTGGCCCGGACTCTCCTCCGTCCTCTTCTGCGCTTGTCGATAACCTCTGCTCCTGTAAAAGTACAAGAATTTCAGAAATTATTGATTTTCTTTTAATTAAACAAGTAAAAAATTTTAAAGTATCAGAACATCGAGTACTTACACTTTTTTCTCTAGCAGCTTGATCGAGATTGTGAATTCCAAGCAGCAATGAATAATCCATGATTTTGAAGCTCTCCAAGACTCTACAATCTCGCTGAATTGTTTTAATTAGAGCGTTGTAAGTATCTGATTCAAGAAAAATGCCCTCCGAATGATGTTCCATGAAATCCAAGTCTTTATAGGTTGGCGAACGTTTTGCTCTTTCTGATTTAGATGCCTAAATAAGCAAAAATTTTATTATTTTTAACTAATAATTAGCACTTTTTTAAGAAATAATTAATAGATAACTAACTTTTCTTTTATAGGTTGATCCTTTCAAATCATATTTTTGATGAAGTTTAACTGACGATGGTAGAAGATTGTTCATGGCAATTAATCGAACATTTTTACTATTACATCTATAACAATATAAACCAAAGAATTTTGGCAGTAATGTTCTAGGGTTTTGGTTCAGATTCTGAAAACAAAATTTGTATGTTAATGTCATTAATTCCAAATAATTAATCCTGGTAGTGTTAAAATAATAATTAAATTTACCATGTAATAACCAGGTAGCAATGTCTGTAAAAATTCCCCTTCTTTATGCTGAACAGTTTTTATAATGAATTCATCATCATCTGTCAGATAAAAAATACTTCCACTAGCACCAGGGTTGGACAACTCACGCAAAGATGCACTACACATTGACATCTACAAAACATTACTTTTGTTAACATGAAACATGAAACTCAAAATGAAATAATTAATTATGTTTAAAGAAAAACTGACCAAAAAGTCATCTGGTTGAATACCGAATAAGTCCCTAAAATAACGAAATGCAATAGGTGCGTAGTTTTTGAACTTAAACTCTGAAAAATGGTGAGCTGGAGTATGGTTTGAGCCTTCACTTGGAAAGTTTGTTGTTTCCACTGTCATGAAATCCTGCATAAGTAAATCTCTCTCGGGTTTGCTTGCAAGACCTCCAATTGCATGTTGTATACCCAACTGAATAGATCCCATAATTTGTGTTGTTTGGATCTTTATGAAAAGAATAAAGTAAGTATTCAAATCAGAGTAGTTGATTCACTTATGTAAATAATAAATTATTTATCTTTTTTGTCACATACCCACTCCAGATACTTTACATATTTCAATTCAATAGTAATCCAACCCATGACTTAAACTATTTAATTTTTTAATTATCCATTATCAAGTTGTTTTAAATTCAAATTCTATGTTCAACAATAATTGCTTAACAAGGGAAGTGTCGAAATTGTTGAAGACAGCTTGCACATTTAGGAAATTTTGTACAAGAAGTGTCGACACTTATTTATAGCTTTTCATTTATTTAAACTAAAATTAGTAAGACGTTAAAGAGTGCAAAATAGTAAGCTATCAAAGCAGAAACATCTAAAAATATTAGCACTGATCTCAGAAATAACTTGCTTTGTACGTTTTATTTCCACCAAAACAGCTTCACTCTTGATAC
Organism: Eurytoma californica; assembly: GCA_035586675.1. Classification (NCBI taxonomy): domain Eukaryota; kingdom Metazoa; phylum Arthropoda; class Insecta; order Hymenoptera; family Eurytomidae; genus Eurytoma; species Eurytoma californica. Next base: position 13,378,782 of record JAXIUT010000048.1, on the reverse strand, counting down.
AGCACATAAATAGCTTTTATAAGCAATAAATATTTATAGGTTTATATTTTAATGAAACTTTTTATAAAACTATTAATATGAATTATGATAAAGTGTCTGGATTGGAAAAATCAATAATATTTCATAAAACTTTATAAAAGCACTATATTTACCTTTTTGTAGGTAATTTCTCCACCCACTCCAACTCTTCTGTGTCCAATTTTCCTTTCTCTTTCGGACTTATTCCTCGACACTCCGGCCGCGCTTCTAGGGCCCACATTGCCATGTTGAGCCGTTGAATTCTAGAGTACAAAAGAATTGCAGTGATGGAACATGTAATAAGATAACAATCCAAAATCTGTAGACCCAATCCTGCTACAAAATTTGGTGATATAGAGAATTGAAATGTTACTGCAATGAGACAAAGCAAATTTAAGAAGAAAGGAAATGCTAATCTAGTCAATCCGCCTATGCACTTGAATAGAATAATTACACAAGTACAATTGTATACACTACTGATATATAACTATCAGTCTAACAATGTATGTTATAACTGCCTCATTTCTCAGAACCAAGCTACCTTGCAGTATGAGCAAATAATTTTTCTCGAATTGTCTTTATCCATTTTAATACAGAATACAATTTCATTTTAATTTAAATAATTCACATTGAAATTTGATTAATACTGATTGAAAAATAATTTACTTTTAAATTTTGAACATTTAAATTCAAAAACTTACAAAATAAATATGAAAGTTAAAAAAGTATGAAGGTTAATATACTGCCAATATCATTGACATTTTCCAAAAAATTATTCAACTGTTTATTGCAACAGTTTGTATCTATCACATACCATGCTTCAATACAAAATATTTTATCATCGCATTTTTGCAAGTACTATTGTGACCACTAATTGAGAGATGACTAATACAAGTAAAACTTATGAATCATCAGCTATTGAATAATCTTTAGGCAATCGATAAACTCACAGAATTTTAATCAGATCATCAGTCAGATTACTTTGTTTATCTGAAACATTATGGATACCATCAATACAAAAGAATCAATATTATCGACAGGCACAGAAGTCCATAGACCCATTTGCTTAGAGGGTGCACTAAATTGAATAGGAAGTAAAAATGGTATTGAATTTGAATTAGGTTTATTTTTGATTTTAAAGCTGTTCATTTACTTTTGTGCATTTGCCCAAACAGTTTAAGTAAACTAATAAAGAAAAATGTGGTACCATTGATGCACTTATGCACATGTGCCTCTAGAAAGTGGAACAAGGAGCCTTGAGTATGACAATGGCCTAAGAATGCACTTATAATGCTCATTTAGAGGTCTCCAGACTGACACAGTTTACAGTTAATTCTTTTTTCTTAAACAGGCTAGTCTCAAAGAAATCCTTTTTTTTTTCAGATTTGCTGCAGGATTGTTTCTTCAAAATAAATATCCAATGCTCAGTCAAATAACAAATAAATCAAGGTTTACTATTAGTTCAAACTAAGTTCTTAGTCAGTTTCATCTGAAAAATATTTTTTTGATAAATGCCTATTTTAGAAATAAAAGTAAATCATTTCAACTGTGTATAAATTATTATCTGTTAGAGGAACCTTGTGTATTAGACGTCTGACATCATGTTATCTATTATTTGACATTTTGCAGATTGTAAATATCGTTGGAATTTCTCAGGGTTGCATAAACTGCAACTCTGCATAAAATTTCAGAATAATATAAAAACTGACTCCAAGAACAAATACTCACATCAAACACTGCAAATTTATCTCCAATTGTAGATTTGTCTGAAATAGCAAAATGAAATGACATTTATTTAACACATTGTATATTTGTTTATCAAGATTATTGTACATTTTGTAAGATATTTAATGTGGAAGACAGATAAATAAGTTATATTTAAATTAGCAGTTATGTCTCATCAGTATAAATAAATTTAAAATTTTTAAAACTTAAAACTGTAATTTCTTTTTTTAGTTTATGTTATCAAAATATGTTAAAACATTTAAATTAAATGTTCTACGAGTTACAAATCAACAAAAAAAGAAAATTGCCAAAAAATAAATCTTTCAAGGAATTGTAATGTAAAGTGGAGCACAGGGCCACTAGGTATGTAAATTAGTGCTGGTACTCGACTAATTGCTACAGAAGGCCTGTATGGTCCACTGAGCTACAAAAAAAATGAACAATCAATTAAAACAATTCATAATCATTAGTTGAACACCAGCACAGTGGACAACCTGCTGGGAGGATCTGCCAGCGGGGTTTAAAGTGCACACTATCGTGCGAACTTCGGCTCACAGCTGAAAGGCCATGGCCTGCAGGAGGCTCCCAACGAGCTGTCAAAGGCCGCTCTCGTCGGAGACACGCGTGACGTCAACGCCAGAGAGTCTCCGCTCTCTCCGTCTCTGTCGATCGCGCGCGGCTGGAATCCGGCCTGCCTAAATAAAGGCCTCCACGACGAGAGGGAAAAGGGGGCGGGAGGGGGCAGGGGGGCAGCGGAAGAATAAGAAAAGAAAAGTAAGAAGCCTGGCCCCGGGTGGCGGCCGAGGTTAGGCCCAGGGGCGTATGTGCTCGGGCACCCCCGTGCGTGTACTCACGGTCCTCGTCGGCGGAGTCGTCATGGCCATGATCCCCAGTGGCCGCCGCGGCCGAGGAGGTGGTCGGCCCGGCGGCTATGCCCGACTCCACCACCTCGATCTCGTCGACGTTGTCGCCCGAAGCCATCTTGCGTGGACGCCAAGGCTTTGCGCGTCCGCTCAGAGGCTGCTGCTGCTGTGGCGCTGGGTCGCGGGCCCCATCCCGCCGAGTCGCTGCACACACCGACGAAGCACTGCACCCACCGCGCGCACGCCGACGGCGACGTCCCGCTCGGCCCGGGTCAAAGCGGCCGCTCTCGCACTCGCCTCACCTCACTCTCTTGCTCTCGCTCTCTCTCTCTCGCTCACACTCACTGCGCGCTTTCTCCAACGAGCCGGAACGGGCCCCCGAGCTGCTGCTGCATTCTATACGCCAGGGAAGACCTCGCGCGCACTCGCGGACGATGCTCTCTGTCTCGCTCGCTTGTTCTTGAGAGAACGAGGCTCCCTCCCACTCTCTCCCCGCGCCCACGACACTGGCCACCCGCTCCCCGCTCCTGCGCTGCCCGTCGGCTATCGACCGGACGCCATTAACCCGGACCGCTGGCGACATCGCGTGGTGGCACGCCGCTCGAGGGGTGAGCGTGCCGCAAGCGGCGTCGGTAATGTCGGTATATCGCGTGTATATCGAGCTTCTGTCGTGAATGGCGTGGGCGTCGCTGCTGAGAGCAAGGTTATGGACGACCGGAGAGCGACTTTTTCTACTGAGGATTTAGAAGAACGCGCGCAAGACTGGAGGGAGGAGAGTTCGCTGATTTCTCACGGCTATTGAGGATTTCGTTGGTGTTTGCAAATTTTTGTACGGTAATACATTTTTTCACGAATTTATATTTAATTATACAATTTTGAATACAGCGATTATCTATACTATAAAAAATATTTCTAAAAAATTTCTTTGTAACACATATTATATTAAAATAAAATAGTTTTGTAGTGTAACTTCATTGTCATACTATTCTAAAATATTTTAGAAAGTGAAAGAGATTACAGTTGACATAAAATGACCTTGGGACCTCAGTTTGGGTCCATTTTTTTAAAAATTTAATATATTTTTAAGATATTATTATAAAATTTTATTAATACTTATAATTTTATTTTTTTAGGTAATTTTGTAAAAAAATTGTTTTAGGTATATGACCCCCTTAAGTGTACGAGGATTTATCGCATTCTAAGCGCGCGTTTATCGCTTTTCTATAGTTCGATTCCGAAATCTAGCGAACTAGAGACCAAATTCACTGGTGAACGTAAATAAAACGACGACCAGAAATTAAAGTATTTAAATCTTCGTGTAAAGACTATAATGAGCGGTAGCGAGTTAAGTTGTTGGCAAGCGATACAGCGTCTCGGTAGGGAGTTTAAATGCAGTATCAATTAAAGACCCTACTGCCTTTTTATCGCTCTAACACTCGAGGTCCTCAGAAGGTCACTCGACATGTCAATCAGCTGTTCGCATATAGTGTAAAATAAATATTCCGTTAAGGTACACGCTCCACACTCTGCTAAACATACGCCTCATGCATTTATTCCATTTCTCCCTCTCTCTTTCCTCACTGGATTTTCAATTAGCGATTGTAATCCACGATACGCAACCTTTTTGTATGCTTTGAAAGTGTAAGTAAGGCTATTAAGGTTAGTAGTGATGACTAATATGTCTCGGATGAACATTGTAATTTTGACATTTTACAATTCATCTATTTTGCGAGCTATTTTGCCTCCGCAATGTTTTAATTTTTTGAAGACTATAAAAGTTTAGACCTGGGTCAGCATACTTCGTAGTAATTATCAAAAGTTCTCTTCAATGTTAATGAAGAATGAAGATAACGCTTATTGACATGTACATTGTTATTAAACCATTTTCGCACTTCATCAACTGTCTAAATTTGTTAAATATTGACTCTGCGTGATCTGTGAAAATAGAAATCAGTTGCTACGAGTATATTTTAAAAGATTCGTCTCTTATCGAACGCAAGGCAAATATTAGAACTTAATTTTAGTAATGTTACACGTGAACACTTCTATTCTGACGCAGTGATGCATACACCGCACCTATTGCGTAAGATAATTCAAATGATACGCTTTTGGGTGATAACATCATTATAATCGCTTAAAGGTGCAGATAAACTCGATATATTTAGTACAATGTTTAAAGTGAAACAATAATTTCAAATTCATCGTTTCATTCAACGAAATGTTTTATAATAATTTAAACAATACAACATTATTGAACATCTAATTAGACAAAAGATGTTTACTTATAACTTTATAATGTCTGCCACACGTTTTTAATAGCGTTTATCTTTTTTAAATAAGTTGCTCTACTTTCTTTTAAAAACGGATAAAACAGGTTAAGATTGAAACGAATGCTGTCTTATTATTACAGTTAAATTATTATACTTTATATGACTTTCTGGAGCTTGTTAAACTTTGATTGCTGATTATTTTTTACTACTAGCGCGTTAAATTTATTGGAAATGTTGTGGCTGCAGTCATTGGGAACTCCAAAACAAATGACTCATTGGTATTAATACATTAAAACAACTCCATCACCTATCATCATCTTTATTGGTGACTTACAAATCCATAAAAACCCTTTATCACCAACGCAGCTTAAATTCATCAATTGATGTTTCTAAAAGTGATCAAAGTAACTATTTTCGAATAGTTCCCGAGTATTCCATTCTATTAAAAGTCCTTCAAAAGACAAGGAACAATTGTTACACAACGCCTTGTGAGATTTGTTTCAATAAAAGTCAATAATAAAGTAAATAAAAGAACGGTTGCACAACGACAGTAAAAATACCGAGTAGTAAAATACATGTAAACTGTAAAATGACATATATCCACACTTTTACAGGTTTTCAATGCATGAATGTCAAATAAATTAGTATGAGCTTTTTTTATAAACTTTACTAATTATGAAAAATATATAAGTAATTGTAAAATTCTGCTTTATAACTTAATTATGAAAAATTTACACGAGGTACTGTGTACTCTTCCATCGCAGAATAGATTCTAATATTTTTGATTTGGCAAGAATTTTTTTAAGCTTAAAAATCACTTCTAACATAAATGTTGTAGTATAGTTTTGTTAAATATCTGGTTATTACTTATATAGTTTCTACATAATGTATGTTCACATATGTATACCTTTTGAATAATTGATTTATAGTTATAATATAATAGATTGGATGATGAGATGCAATATAAACATGCTTGAAATTAATTATCAGGTCTATTTTAATTATATATATGAATGCATTATAAAGAGATAGTTCAAAACAGAACTACAATTGAATGCGTAACTTTTACATTTGCTTCCTATTAAATACCTACATTCATACTACAAACATTAAATACATTTTTATAAAAAATTCATAAAAATTGGAAAATCCGTGGATAAAAGATAAATAACATAATGACTGCAACAATAAATCTGCACAGGTTTCAATATAATTTTTGGATTGAAGAAATTGTTGTACTCAGTGTGATATAATGATAGTCATACTTGCGCACTCGAAAAAAAAATGACTTCATAATTTTTCATCAGTATTCGTCCCAACAAGACGGTTCGGATCACTTGCCCGCGATCGCGATGTCGCGACAGCTGCTCCGCGGCGCCTAGGCGCCGAGTGTCGCGAGGCCCCGGGGCGCTTCCCGCTTATATACCAGCGGCAGACGTGACGCTCAGCGCGGCTGTGGTTCAACGCTCTCGGACGCCACTTGCCGCTCGTTTAACCGGAATTTAAGCCTCGGCCGGCGTAAATCACGAATTGCGCTTAATTGAAACGCAGTGGAAAACGCTGGAGCCGCCGAGACTGATCCGTTGCCACGTGCGTCGCTCGCCCTCGAGTTCGCGCCTCTCTGTCCTCTCTTTTGCCGCCGGACGGCACTTTTTTTCGCGAACTTTCAAGTTTAATGTCGCGCGGCGTCACTGACCGAGCGCGCCGCTCCGTGACACGCGTCATCGCTTCAGTTTGGGGAGGAAACAAACTTTAGCTTGACCTTGGGGTGACTATCAATTCAAGTAGTATTTTGAAGGATTACAGTTTTTCTTTGGATTTCATTGAGTTGCGATTGGATATCAATTATGCAGGTTCCGTTATTTTTTTAAATTGGGGCAAAAATAATTCAGTGTATGAGAAATTTATTTAATGTTCTGCCCTATTAATTTGCAATTTCGTTAAACTACACTTATTGGCTATAAAGGAAGTAATATTTATAAAATTTAATGTAATTTTTAAAAAATAAATATCTTCTATCAAATAGTCGTAAAAATCGTAATAATTGAAAACTGAAACGTCACATTATTATTACCTATTTGATTCATGGACATGCTTATTTGATTATTTAACTAAAGATTAATTTCATAAAATCTATAATTATTCATTATACTTTACAATTTTATTTTAAAGCAACAAACCTTTCTTCAAAATTGATCAGTATTCATTTAAATTTTTAAGAGAATATTGGAAAATAATATTAATTAGACATTTTTTAAGTGAAACTTTATTTATTTGTCCTTTGAAATAATTGATCAAATAATTTGCATTAAATAATTTTCCTGGAAATTCTAATTTATTCATGGAGCAATAATTTTTTTACTTCATTTTATTATATTTAGTGGTATCGTCAACGACAAATTTTATAATTTAACTAATTATTGAAAAGATTAAAAATTTTGATGAATTAGTGAGCTAAGAGAATGTTCGCACGACATTAGTAGAAAGAGTCAGGTATCGTCAGACAAGCATTTTTATCTTTGCTAGTATTGGTATGTCTATTCCATTTTCCTTTCCTTGATACACGTTACATTTTTGTATTTTCTATAATCTGATAATAAGTCTTTCATATTTTCAATTCTGTTATTGTTTTTTTTACTAATTATTTTTTATTTAGAAAAACTAAAAAAAGATGAAACTTGTTCCTACGTTCTAATCACTATACGTACTTTAGAAATTTCTAGTGTTTTTCGTGAATATTTATTAAAAATTATTTAAAACACAAATATAAAGATATTTAAATTGGTTTAACTAAAAAATGTTCACATTACTAAAGCTTGAAAAAATATCCTTGAAGACTTTTCTAGGTCGCCTAAGTAGAGTTTGTTAAATAAACAAAAAATTGTTATCGCCGTTGTGGGTGGATCCAAAAATTGCATCGCTTCGGAAAACAAAAGAAAAAATTAACCGAATGGCTTAACTCCCTACTCGTTTCGTCAAATCTTATCTCGTGCTCGTTATTAATGTGATTTAAGAGAATTGTGATTTAAGAGAAAAGTGATTTAAGAGAAATGTGATTTAAGAGAATATGGCCTTAATTGCCACGGTTGCATCCTCTCGGCGTGGTTTTCCCTCTGCGCGTGTACCATTGAATGGATTACTAGTCCTCAACGTCGAAAAATATTTGCCAATTTAATTGTTTATTCGGTTCTTTTTACTAAGTGGATGTGCGCTCGATTATTCAGATACGAGGCTGAGGAAGCCATTGATTCGTCTCCTCGTGTTTTCATAATTATTCAACCCGACGGTGCGCGCGACCGTTTCATCATGTGCAATTTCGAGTAAAATTCCAGTAGGAAAATTTTTAAAAACGAAATATATTATTATATTATGTAAATTTTTTTTAATTAGATTGCAGCTAGTGTTTGCAATTCGAGTAAACATTTGAATATTTTTATAAATTTACTATATTTTATAAATTTATTTTTATAAATAGTCATTACTATTTAATTTTCCTTTTTTACTTGAGGAAAATCGAGTCTATTTGTGTACGTAACTTTACTCGACTTGGCACATTAACATATCAATTTAATTAATAGTTATATAGTCAATTGACGTATTTACTGTAACTGAATTACTAATTCACAGAAATTTAAACTTTTTGCAATACAAAGAATTTTATAGTGTTAAATATTATTTTTATTTAATGAATGTGAGTTTATAAACACATTTATTATGTGTCAAAGAACTTTACATAGAATATGTAAATTTTGGGACACTCGACTATTTAATTATCTACAGGTACCAATATATCAATGGCTTGAATAATGATAACGAATTCATTTAAAAGATACGAAATAGTAAACTGATATATCACTATTGTAAACTTTATACAATCTGTATACTTTAATCAGTTTATTATTAGTGCATGTTCAAACTACTATAAACTACTGATGAACTTATATTTGATTCTTTTAGTAAATTGACAAAAACTGATTACGATTGGAATAGTTCAATAGTTTGCCTGTAGTTGTTAATTTACTATTGTAATTTAGTAGTTCAAACTGATTTTTGTATTAATGTAAATTCTAATTTATGCGTTAGTTATATGCATTTACAGGCACTTTGCCCATTAATAATGTACCTACTAATATTGATTATCTTTATTGCATAATAAAACAAACGCAAACTACTAAAAAAAATTAATAATCTATTTTTATAAAAAAAAATAGAGGAAAATTGTGAAAGAAATCTAGTACACTTGGGAGATCTCAGTTACGACTTAGGAGGTATACAACGAGAGAGGCACTTATCATAATACCACGATCCCAGTAAATGATTCTGTTGACCTACAGTGCGAGCGTCATAATTAAAGCGGGCAGGCAAATTAAAATGTTTGTCATAACTGTTCCGCGTCCAAGAAGGCACGAGCTAGCCGGCCCATCCCGCCTCCGATTTTCCGCGCGCGCGCCACCGTGTACACCAGGCCACAATGAAACCGGTTCGTCCGAGCCTGCATCGCGTCGACGCGCGCATCACCTCGAGTCACTAAAATTTCCCCGCGCGTGCGGCCGGCAAAACAAAATTTCTCGTAACGAGGTCATCGGGGCGCGATTTTTTTTCGTCCGGCTGACATCGGCGTAATCGAAAAGAAGCGGTCTGCGCGCCGACTGCGCTCGCAGTTTCGCAACGCCCGCCGGCCCGATAAGTTTATCTCCGCTAATTCGTTGGCTCCTTTTGAGCGCGGCGAAAAGGCCGATCAAGCAGTGCGTTTGCACGCGGGGAAGGGGAGCGAAGGGGAGAAAAAAAAAAAAAAATAATAGACGAGCGTGGGGCTCGCGCGCGCGCCAACCATCGTCGCGATAAAATTGTTTATTCGAGAGCGCGGCCGCGCGCGCGGAAGGTCGGGCATATAGAGGAGCCGCGGCGACAGAGAATGGGGAGGGCGAGGCGATTCCGCGGCGTGGAAATTGATTTCGTCAGTTGAGCGCGGCGATCGCGAGGCTCGATCCGTCACTTTTTCCGCGGGCGAGGCTTTTTTTCGTACAGCTTCGAGCCGCGCTCCGGACCATGGACCTGGAGAAGAAGGAGGCTATTGGGCTCGAGGACCTGAGGAAAGGCAAAGGTTTGTTACTTTGGGTTCATTCGAGGCAAGAATTTTTTTTTTCGATCCCTCTCGAGGAAAATTGTCCGCTAATTGTTTTTATTCGAGCGAGTCAGTGAAATTTGAGATCGGCGATGTATAAGTGGCTTCACGAGTGCAGTGGAGTATTGTGACGGATTAAATGAAACCGAGTCGCAGCAGTTCTTTTATTCCGTGCGTAGGAAGTTTTTTTAAGTCGTAATCAGGCTTTTTTATTGCCTTTTATACAGCGATGTTTTAATGAATTTATCGAGGATATAATTATTTTTTGAAACCAAATGCTGAGTAGATTCTTATTCCTTTACACGGGACCCGTGCACGGCGCAACCCTATTCTAGTCAAAACACGATTACACTTATCGGTCCTGTAAGTGCACTGGATCGACATTCTTCTCAAACGCGGAACGTAATGAATACCTAGTGCCAAAAAATTGAGGATTTCTCATGCACACGGTACCCACGCTGTTTCCGCAGCAGCAACAATAAGTTATTCTCTGCTGCTTTTACTTGCAGTAGAGGTCGGATAATAAGTGTAACGAAAGTTACACCGTCAAAGGTTTGCTGCAAAGATCGTAAAATAAGGTAGTGGCGTTTTTAAATGAATTTCTCTTGAATGCGAGAGCCAGGGCAACCAGCGTCTAAAAATCCACGACTACGGTTAAAGAAGTACGCCGAAAAAGTGCTCGACCCTCTACCAATACTATAACGTAAATTAGCAAATCTCCAAATTCACTGTAATGTTTTCAAAACTTTGCGATAACTACCTACATACCACTGTGGTCAAGCTCTCCTTGCGTTACATAACAAAAGTACACTGTTCATCCAAAAATTTAACTGCTTTTAGTTTCATTTAATCTAGAATTATTACTTGCATTTTATTTTAAAGTAAAAGAATTGAAAAAACATTTTCGATGCTCTAAAAAGATAGGTTTTCCCATCTATTTTAAAACTATTTTTTTTATGCTAGTATCTTCCTAAATATCGCCCTTCGGAAATTCGATTTTTACCTTTATTTTTTTTTGGTTTCATACTTTAGTATGGTACTGAACGCTGAGTCTAATTTACAAAACATTTCAAACTTTAAAAGAAAAACAGATCAAATTCAAAATGATTTAACTTCTTACAAAATAAGTTATGCTAATGGTACAGTCGTTTTAAATTTATGATGTAGATAATGAAATAATTCAAACATCATTTTGTATAAGTAAAATGTTAAAGAGATTCGAAGTAAGGATAAATCAGTGACATTTTTTTACTCAGAATTATCGCAGTAGTTCGAGTTTTAATTGAGTCATTTGTGTGGATCAAAGTTTGAGTGTCAAGAGCTAGGAGTCCCCACTGTTACATTCAGGGTTAAAGTGATACGCGGAGAGTAGTTTCTTCGCCAATAAAATTGTCTTATATTATAATTGAACACAAATTGGAACGTCGTTTTCGAGTAATTACTTGCATATTGCTAAACTACACAAACTTTTTTATTTTTAATACTTCGGAAGGCAGAAAATTACATAAATAATACATTTTTAAGGTAAAAAAAAAGAACGTACATTGTGATCACAATTTTTTATTGATTTGTGTGTAATTATTAATTGATAAACACAAAATACAACCTTTTTAACCGTATAAGCCTAGTCATTTACAAATAAACAAAAAATAACGCTGTAAAACTGTAATAAAACAATGCATTTAAGGAAAAGTGAAATTGCTGATATTTAAAAAAAAGTTAGGAAAACGTGTTTAAGATTCTTACACAATAAAATAAAATAGGTAGATTTGTAAATGAAATGTCATAACGCGATCGTTCTATATAATAATCGGGGGCATCTGTAGATAGTAAAACGACGCTTTAAGGTCAAAGACACGGAAACAGTTAAATTGGCGAATAATTAGTATGTTACCGAAGGAAATGATGACGATTGAGTGCTGCAGTCGCTATCGCAAAATAAGCGGGCAACGACACCAACAAATGCACACGACGACAGCGTGCGTCATACAGCGTGCGCTACGGTGTTACAGTTCAATTTCTTTTTAAATGACGTGTATACATAAAGAATGCATTTTTACAAGAAGAAACAGTTTTATTACTATAACCAATAATATTCGGTTTTCACTGTTATTCCTTAGCAGATAAATAACAAATAATCTAATTTTTATTCTAATATACATGATTAAATTATTTGATTAAATATAGTCTTTTTCAGTCAAATGTAATCTTTTTGCAATCAAGTATAGTTTGTTCTGAATAAACAAAAAAAAAAATGTTGACTTCGAATCTTCAAGGTCTAAGGCTTTAGATAATTAAAATTGCACTTCAAAATTTTCATGTTTTGTTGAATGAAGCATTGCAAAGATTATAGACTGGTAGGAGACAATCCATTTCAAACATTGATGAAGATAAATTCTTTGACAGCCACTGCGTAATCAATAAAATAGCGTGGTTACGTACTTGCACGTACATTAACTATAAACATTAACTTTTAGATCGCATAAAATTGACAAAGCGTAATAATGACAATAAAAGGGGTAAATAAAAAGTCATCAAAGCAATAAAACAGTAGCCATAACATTTTATCCTTAATTACTTAATAGAATAATTTGTAAGCAGCGTTATAACTACTCATAAATAACAGAAATTATAATAAAATTATCAGAATAATATAAATAATAAAAATTAATATAAAATCCATTTAAAATCCAGGCCAATCGTTAGTTCAAGTGACAATAACACTCGGCATAAATCAATAGTAAATTTATCTAAGTTAAAGGCTTTGTAGAATTCTGGTTCGTGATGATACCTTTTATCCCGTTCTCTATTACATTGTATTATAGTTTATAAATTATATGTAAAAATATTAATATTAAATATTATACGACACTTACGCGTTCAGTCAATTTACAAATTCTTTTTTTTTTTTAATAGTTCCAGATGACAATGGAGCTGACTTCGAGAAAGCGATCTCGGCATGTGGATACGGCAAATTTCACTACCTTTTACTCTTAGCCGTGATACCCGCATCATGGGGCTCCGTACTCGACAGCTCGAACATGTCCATGATTTTACCGTCGGCTGAATGTGACTTGAAGCTGACTCTGTTTCACAAAGGAATACTCAATGGTGTTACATACGCAGGTGAGTGTTTTATATTTGTTTGATCAATTAAAAAAATCAATTGAAAAAAAATTAACAGTAATTTGTGTACAGTTTATTAGCAATTTTATCTGAGTCTAGTTAACGAAGTAAATACAGAAAAAAATTTAATAATCGTTGTGTTTAATAAATTTTAATACATTTATATTTGTAATAAACTTCTTTCTAAGCAACTTAAATCTAAAATTAAATAAGCAATTTAAATAAAAAAAAGATTGATTGATTTTTTTAAATTAAATTTACTGCTGATAAAAATTGTATTTTTTCAAAAAATTATAGCACTTGTAATACCATATAGAGGATAGAAGGCCAGCAGCGCTTGAGCCTTTTATTGTGATTTCTAAGTAAACTTAATTTAAAAGACTAATAGATTCAATCACGCTAACTGAGCGTTTTCCCTTCCCGTGCAATGAAGGAGGCCTGCAGTGGCATCCTGTTAATCTGATAAGACTAGGCTTCTAACGATTATATTAACTACTCTTTCATAATAAAAAAAAATCTCTGCAACACTGCTTTCTCATTAGGTTTTACTGTATAATTACATAAAATCGTGATTACAGGTATGGTTAGCAGTGCCTTATTATGGGGTTTTATTGCTGACGTGATGGGCAGGAGATCAATACTGGTTTACGGCTTGCTCGCAGATGGTATATGCAATATACTTTGCGGACTGTCTCAAAATTTTGCCACAATTGTGGTATTCAAATTTTTGAGCGGCTTTATGTAAGTTTCAAGAGATACAAAGAAAATCTTAACGGTAAAAAGCTCGTTTCAACTTACTAGCGAAAAAGTAATTTCATAGAATTTTCGCAGAGAGATTATTACATTCTCTCGAAGAAAAAAAAAACTCATCTCGAGAGATTTCCGCGATATGAGCACATTTTTTGTTATTTCCGTAAAAAGAGTAAGTTGTGCGAGGTTTCTATAAGAGTTTTTTCCATTACAGGTGACGTTATGACATGCATACCCTTTTTTATTAATAAAAAAAAATCATTTTATATATTTTACAGCATTAGCGGGCCTTACGCTACGATCTTGACTTACTGCGTCGAATTTTATTGCACCAAGGACCGACCGAGGGTAACACTTGCAGTCGGTTTCACTTGCTTTGCAGGATGTATCGTGAACGCAGGTGAAATAAAATTCTCCCCAAACGATTTATTCATTACATCTGTTTCTGCCAGAGAGCATAATCAATGTTGTAATCCTGAAATCTTTTACATACAAATAAACTTTCTGAAATCTTTTACATACAAATAAACATACAAAATGCTCATGAAACAGAGAAATGCATAATCGTTCGTTAAATCGAGTTTTACGATTTATACAGTTTTGTAATATCGTCTGTTTTATCTTAGCATTGGCGTGGTTAATAATACCGCAAGCCTGGTATCTTGAAATTGGAGATAAGGCGTTCGTATACAATTCCTGGAGAATATATTTAACCTGTTGTGGTCTTCCAATACTGCTTGGAGCCTTTGGCTTGAGTTTCTTTCCAGAAAGTCCGAAATTTCTCATGAGTCGAGGAAGAAATGAAGAGGCACTGAAGATTTTTAAATCAATTTACGCAATGAATAATGGCCAACCACCAGAAAATTATCCGGTAATTTGTAAAAAAAAATCAAATTTGTGCACGAAATAAATTAAAATTTTTTCAAGTAATTTGAGCTCTACAGATTAAGTAGAGGATATCGTATAGTGCTTAAAAATCATCATAAACATTATTTTTAGTGATGAACAAATGATGAGTAATAAATAAACAAGGCTCTTTCTCGTTCTTCGTCAGATCAAATTGCTGGAGGACGAGTTGCGTGATCAGGACTTGCAGTCAGCGACGGGGACAGTTTCCGAAACGCAAAGCCTCAAGAGTGCTATATCCAAGGGGTTGTTGCAGATGAAGCCGCTTTTTATGGGTTCATACTTTACGCGCCTTCTACTGGTAGTCATGATACAATGCGGTGGAATGCTTTGGTTAGTAGAGAATTTAAAAACAGAATAAAGAATTTTTTTTTACATTTGATGGATCATCAATCAACTTATTGAAAGTAGTGCAGTAAAATTAAGTAGAAATGCGCTTATGTTTTACAGTGCGAATACTCTGCGATTATGGCAGCCGCAATTGTTTAATACTTTAAACCATTTCCAAAAGGGGAACAACGGATCACTCAGTTGTACGTTTTGTGAAATTTTAGATAATTCAACGAGTATGTTGGAAAAGACTTTTAACGTGACTGAGGATTTTACAGAAGCTGACAAGTGCACGGTGGTAAGCTATTTGAAATTAAATAGTTTTAAGTGTGATATAGTAAAATCAATAGTTAACGTTATTAATCTGTTTTTCAGAAAATAGTCGACAGTACTGTTTATACATTTACTATCCTTGTGTCAGCCACCACAAACGTATGCTTGTTTCTGGCTACTGCGACAGTTAATTTAATAGGCAATAAAAATTTATTATGTGAGTACCACTTGCAATATTTCACCAATTTTTAGTAGATTTATATTAAGTTGTTATGACTAATATTTAAATTACTAATGTTATAGTGATTTGTTTTGCTGTGCCATCGTGTGCTGTTTTTCTTTTAAACTGGGCAAGTAATTACTCACTTATAGTAGTACTTACATCTCTTTCCGTCGGTTTGATGAGTACAACAACAAATTTAGTTATTGGCGTTGCGGTGAACCTATTCCCTACGACGCTCAGGTGAGTCGGAAGCATTTATTTTACACTTTCATCATTATTTACTGAAGATAAATATATATTATTTTTAATATCCTGAATTTTTTAGGGCAATGGCCGTGAGTTTGGCAATGATGGTAGGTCGAATAGGGGCACTTTTGGGGAATATTATGTTTCCGTTGCTTCTGGATTCTGGTTGTTTCGTTGCTGTAACTACATTGTCAGCTGTTCTAATAGGTAACTAAAACTGCATTAATGTATTATTTTGTTAAATTAGTTTCTTAATAAATTCCATGCGTCCTTTTCAGCTTCTATTATATTGACAGTATTTGTTCCAAAACATCGGGAGAACGTTAAGTGATGAAAGGAAATGAAGGAAGAAATGCGATATATGATATTCAGTTACTGATGTACAGCTAAAAAATCAATTTAAGAAACAAAACCCAAGTGTATTGTATAAAAAATTTTAGATTATGCGCACAGTATTTTTATAGAATTAATTAGAAATGTTTAAATCTATATTTCTTACACTTTTGATAAGCGAGATATTAAAGTAAGCAAGTTAAGTTTTATTTTTCGTAATTATTATATTAATAAGGATCTATTATATTTTTCTGAGTAAAATATTTTTCTACTTGTATAAATACAAATAATGTATTTTATTACATGATAAATTGTTATTTACATTAAAAGACCCATTTTAAGTACTTATGGTTTATTACAAAATTATTTATCTAGATGTTCAGAATAGGATTTGTATATTTATTTACATTTAAATTGATGTAAATTTATTTATTTAAGTTTTTAATCGTGACACCATTTGTAATAGCGCTCTAATAGTGAAGACAATGTGTATGAAAATGAAAGGAGGAATACTACGTCAGTTGACCACGTGGTGGTCCTACGTAGGATAGCGACATCTTTCTTGAGTGCTTTCGATATTATCAAATGATAAGAACGAAGTGCTCACAGCTCATTTAAATAAAATATGAATTTTTAGACGAAACTGTTTTATAAATCTGAAAATATATGAAACACACTTAGTTGCGAATGTACGCAATACTCTGATCTAATAACTAAAGTATTCAGGTTTAAAGAGTATTTTTTTGATATTTTATTATTTGATAAATCAGTTTCCTAAGGATCTGGAGATTTCATCACAATAATAAATCAAAGAATAGAAAAAGATATCAGTATAATATGAGTATTATTAAAAATAACGTGATAATCATTTGTATAATTATATTTGATATTTGTATACGGGGTTGATTGTTTTGCGGCAAGCGTTTATAAAAAAGTGGCTGTATTTATTACATTTACATTTCAAACGCTATACTTTGTTCATGGCTGAATACAAACTTGGCGGGAGTGCCAGCAATTATTTATTCGGCAGCAAACGCGGAATGCCGCACCGTTTTCTCGCTAATTTCTGTTTAATCTATCTAAGTACATAGTCACATTGAAAGTTTTTTCTTAAATTATTGCAGGTGTAACACTGATTTGTTCCATTTATTTTAGTTGTGCCAATTTTTTTTCGAGTGTAGCTGAAATGAGATTGTAAGAAACCTTCAAAAATGCTATTTTTGGCGGAGATTTCTCAAAAATGTTTTTCATTGATCTTGTTTAACGTAATAAGTACTTCCAAAGAAATGAATTTAAAATTTTTTAATAAAATAGTTAAAAGATTCGCTTACTGCAAGGAACCTTTTTCAAATATCTTTTTAAAGTACTAATTTGAATTTTTTTCAATTTATTCAAAGTGTTTCAATCACCAGTCTTTAGTAGTACGGATCGCTGCTCCAGCAGACACTTTCTTACGCACACGCTGCGAACATATACAGGAAAAGAATATTGAGGAGACAAACCTACATTTTAACACATCGTAGAATTCTAACTAACAAAGATATCGAATAAATTAAATGCAATATCAAATTCGTATTTCTACATTCAAGAAGTACATTGCATAATTGCAGGCTTGTTCTAAAGACTTACAATTGATTAAATTATCATTTTCGACAAAATCGTACAAATATAATTAATGACGTAGTCTGTCTGACACGTGTGGTATTATCTTAATTATCTTCTTTGAACTTTTGACATCCAGGTGGTACAAACTCAATTGCAGTAAGGTAATTTACGAGCGTTTCCAGATGATGTTGTTTTATTTACCGACTGTTATTTACCGATCAAACGACTGTTGATTCTTTTTTCGAAATTAACAAATGAAATATTAAAAGCAGACAATGAGCAATACAAAAATTGCATTCTTCTTACAATAGTCGAAATTAATTTTTACCAAATTGCTTAATTCGTTGTTTTACAACCAAAATTCATTAGACGTCTTCTCAGATTAAATCAGGCTGTCTTATCAAATAGCTTAATTCGTTTCATCATACGAAAATGTAGAAATTCTAGTACAAGTCAAAGCCTTTTAAAGTTAATCAAATAAAAGTTAAACTCGTAGTAAGTTTTCGTCACGAGCTTTGCGACGTATGATCATGTGAAGAATCCTTGTGCTGCCAAGGAAAATAAATTAATATCCGTTGCTCGTCTCCTCAAATATTGAACCAGCCACTTATTTTTACACACGAAGAAAACTCGAATATATTCCTTAGGTGTCTGGCTGTGTTCACGTAACTTGCTAACCGAGATAACTTTATTTACATGTAATAACGAGACCCCCAATCGTGGCAATTAAGATTTGATAAATTTGTGAAAAAAATACGCTTCTGCTGAAGAGCATACAAGGATCACGTTTATACACGTGATTCCGATAAGACTGTTGATTTTTAATAACTAGACCCCCAATCGCGCTTTGAGAAATTCATAAATTGCGGGGAGATGCCCGTCCGTTACTAAATGAGCTCAGGGATGTGCTTCGTTTAGATCGTACAGATAAAAAGTAACCAAGTTCTCTGGCACAGTAGTGCTAGAGCTCTCGGATCTCTTGGTACTTTGTCTCGCAGTAAGAGTTTAGCCAAAAGGTCCACTCGTATTTGGACATTTCACTAATTAAAATGGAAAATAAGACAGTGCAGGATGAAAGCAAGGAGCCTGCGAGCAGGGAATCAGAATGTAGAATGTCGCAGAGCCAAGCTGTGGACAGCAAAGCTAAAGGTATAATCATTGATTATTTTACGATTTTACTTTGTGGATGGCTTTTAATAATTTTACCGTTTCTTTTCGTCATTTTGCAGAGTCGTTTCAAGAATGTGGAGCCGATTTTGAAGAAGCAATTACTGCCGTTGGATACGGCAAGTTCCACTACTTGCTGTTCCTGGTATTGATACCTGCCACATGGTCATCGTTTTTTGACACCTCCAATATGTCCATGATTTTGCCAGCGGCCGAATGCGATCTGCAACTCTCGCTGATTCAGAAAGGAGTCCTCAATGCCGCTGCGTATGCAGGTATAACTTTTTATTTTTATTGTAGAGAGAAGACTCGAACGTTCGTTGGATTAATTTTGGAGAAGACAGGTCTCAAATGATCACGGAACGAACAATAATTATTAATTTATTTATTAAAACGCTTACGTTTCGACACTGGAAGAAGTGTCTTC
>JAXIUT010000048.1:13339236-13349504 GCA_035586675.1 Eurytoma californica | reverse complement strand
CGCAAACGACGGCAGCTGGGTACCTCGACGCAAGAGTAACAATCGCCTCCTACGGCGAGACAGCCTCTGGAGGCGATCGGGGGTAGGGTCCGCGGTGGAAGTCAACGTCCCGAGCGGCGTCGCTGCGCGATCGCGCGCCCGAGTCGCTCAACTTATCACGGCCTATCAGATTCTGTCATAGCTGTCAGGGCATCGGGGTGGACGCGAGCCCCCGAGAATGGATTCCGCCAATAAATTGCCGCTTATGCAACGCCATCAGCGCCGAGGCCGTGTAATACCGCTTGCGGCTTCCACCGGGGCACTTCTCCTCTCCCTCCCCCCTCCCTTCAGCCCGTCGTACCTCCAGTTCTTGCACGTACGGCCCATCATGTCGTTTTCTTCTGCTCTCTCGCTTTCTCTCTATCTCGCTCTCCGTCGGGGGGGCCCGTACGCCCCCTCCTCGTCCGGCTGCGTGCACATACTTCTCGGGAAACCGAGCCCGCTCAATTATGCACTTTGCGCGATTGAATTAAGCTGCTTATTGTAATCCATTAGGCGATGAGTTAAAGCTGAGGCGAGGATATGTTTATTACTTTGGGATCCTCGGAGCTCTTTTTAAGTTTTCTTTTTAGTCTGTAATGACTCTATTATGAAGATAACGTTTATTTTTGAAGCCTAACAAATTGGAAGGTTTGTTTATTTTATGTACCGTTAAAAATAGAAAGAAATATCCTACACACGCGTACTAAAACCATTTTAAGAAAGAGCGTGTTCAATTTGTACATTTTCATGATGTTATTGAAACTGACAATAATTTAGGAGCAGTGGAAATATTATGCAATGGTTTTAAATAAAGAACTTAATGAATAGTAACCTCAATATATATATTGGGATAGGCGTTTGAGAGTTTAGTTTCCAAACTTCGAGTCATCTACATCAATTAAATCATTCGATATTACGTATGCTTATTTAAATTAAAACGGACTTGGACACGATATACCTCAGACATTTACCATCAGGTGGACTCCGAGACACATTTCACGGTAACAAGTTCATCGTCTCAGTTTTATTTATAAACCACCTTGTGAGCTGAATGGTTGTGCATCTGAATAAGACTACTAGTACTCTAACATTTAACTAATTATAACTAATTATAAAAATAATCATCCGATCATTCAAAAAGTGTCACTAATGGGTTGAAAGTTCGGCCGACGTTTGTCAAAGTATCAAAATAATTATTCTATAGTCCAATATTTTTAAAATGTATCAATCATTATCTACAATATAATAATTATTTTAGTTACTTGATGAGAACATTAATTTTATTCATTAAGAAACTAATTGAGCTGCTTAATCAAAAGCACAAATCACAGCCTAACAAAGGAATAATTAGCAGAAACCGTGGCATATCATTTTTAATTTAAACAATGAGACTTTTTACCTCGCAAGTCCTTAAAATAAAAACGATCTTTTATCTGGTAATCAAATGCAACAGTAACTGCTCGGTTGAAAATTACTCACGCGTCTAAAGTCTCTCGCATAGCATTAAAATGAAGCTGGCTTTAAAAAAGCCTTCTAAGAACTTCTATATCGAAAAGTTCCCGATACCCAAAGCTTTTTCTCAACAAGTCAGCTTCGTCCACCCTAGTACCTCTTAAAAAGAAGTTACAATTTTCCCAACTAATGACAGACACCCGAGAGCAAAAAATCCCCTACAATGGCCCATCGCTCGTTCGATCTCTCGGCGGAACGGGCGGAAGCGTTCGACCGCAAATCGAGCCAGCCAATTAGTCGCCCGTCACTCGCTCCGATATCGTATATAATAGTCGAGCCTCCAATTCCGCGCTCCCGTAAGCCCCGGCAGGCCCCGCCCCATCTCTCCCTTATCTCCCACTACCGTGTGCGCGCGCGCGCGCGCGCAGCATCCCCCGTCGAAATCTCCCGCTCGCCGCGGAACGGTAATAAAGATGCATAGGAAATGCCAGCGCTCGATTATAACTGGCGATGCAGTTCGGGCCCGCGCCTCCCGTGTAACAGTGAACGTCGCGGCCCATTGTTTTCCGCGCGCGCGCAGCAGCAGCCGCCGGCGCCCGATGAGAACTTTCGCGGCGCGGGAGCATTGTGAGGAGATGCGTCGGGCCTCGGACTCTCGAGCGAAGCGCTACCGGACAGTTATGTCAGGCGCGGGGGGGAGACGGAGGAATTTCGAGATCCGCCGGGTGATAGGGCCCCGCCGCGGGTTAGGCGCCCGCCGAGGAGACAATTGCCGAGCTTTTTACGGCGCCCGGGGAAAGAGGGAGTCAAAATGAGCACTGGCTTCACGCGGAAGGGAGCGCGCATCCGAGAAGCGCGGCTCGTTTCGGCGATTTCAACTGCCCGACCGAGGGGATTGGGGGAGAAAATGGTTCGAGATATTTTTTTGAGGAATTGCAAGTATTCTATAAAGGGATGCGGGAGAATGAAAAATGTTCACATCCTGTTTGTTGATTCTTATGATTTTTATATAGTTACAAATACTAGAGAAAAAATTTAACTCATTTTGTTAAAATTATATTGTCTTACCACCACAATCAGTTTCTACTGATATTTGTTAGTATTTCTTTTTAATCCATGTAAAGTAGATTTATAATTTCTTATAATAATAATAAATAATCATCAAATCTTAAAAAATTAGTAAATCATTATTCTTCGATCAAGAATCACAACCAACTTCAAGTATTCTAAATATTGTTAAATAATAATTTTGTAAATCGCAGGTGTAATCATTAATTTTTTATGATCTTTGTTATTTTCATTTTCAAGCTTTTGGGCATTACACCTCGGGCATAAGATATTTCGAGTCTCTATCTCTGCTATTTGCATTGAATATGCCACTGAATGTGGACTGATGTAAATTAAATCGCGATCAGGCTTTAAAACTGACTCTACTATAAAAAAAAATGTTTGATGCAGTACGATAATATTAGCTAGTGAATTTACCGCCAGGTGGAATCTGAGCCTGATATCTTTTCCACTAACGGGTTTGTTGCTTCAGTTTTATATATACCACCTTTAGACCTGAATGGTTAGGCACTGAAGAAAGCTATTAGTGATTCACCATTTACACGATCGTAACTGATTATAAAAAAATCATCTGATTTTTTATAATAAATACCATCAAATGTGACTAAAATTGGCAATGAATAACTGCTCTTGATTTTTTTTAAATGTCTCTTTAAATTCCATTCAGTGAAAATCCACTGAAATTTAGTGTATAATATGCATTTTTATTAAGTATGTACATTGGCAAAACTGAGATCTAAATTATTTCTAAAGATTTTAATCTAATCTTTGTGTCTTAATTTCATAATCTATCATTTTACGTTTTTTCCATATCTGCGAACCGCGCCGCTCGTGAAAATGAAAAGTGCAGCGCGCGCATAACGAGGAAGTGCGCGAACAGAAAATGTGAGAAAACGTACAAAAGCGCCGGTTTTCGTCGACTTCAAAATTGTTCTCACAATGCGCAGCCAGCACTGCTGTACAGTTATAACATAATCCTTCATTATGCACAACGAAAAATCGCGAATCCCGATCTTCTCACCTCGGAAAAACACATGCCGCAAAAAAAAATGCTTTATCTCCCTCGACGGAGGGATCTCACAATCGTATCGAAGGTATCTCCGCCGGCGCGAGAGAAGGAAAAAAACGTTATTATATCCTATACAAAGCTCGATCGTCATCGGCGGCAAAAAGGGTATAATGGGCTATCGCTATCGCGCAAAAATCGGCCCATCCATCAACGCCTCCTTAGGCGCTCATCAACAAAGAGCTCGGCGCGGGCATCGGCCGGGCTGACAGGTTCAAGCCCCAATTACGGGACGGCCCGGCGCAGCGGCGCACAATGGGCGTCAAGACGTGACGCGGCGTTTCGGCGCGAGCGCGCGACACCTATCCGCTCGCGAGCTTTCTCCCCGCGCTAGATGTGCACACGCACCACCTGCGATCTTCCGCTGCGAGGCTCTCGGCGGGACTCAAGGTCGACTGGTCGCTGCAGTACCGCTGCGCGCCGGCCAGCGAACAACGGGAAGAAAAAGCGCGGAAGAAAGGGAGAAAAGAGAGAAATGCCTAGGGCCGATTCGCACGCTCGCCTTCTTCTTGCCTTTTTTTTTTATCTTCATACCGGCGAACCCGGATGATTCATCGGCGAGGCCGATCTCCTTCCTAGGGGAAAACTTGCGCTCGCGGGTTCGGGGATTAATTGCGCGTTATGGATCGCGCATAATTTGAGAGGTAAATGAGCGGGCATTACTTACTTGGAAAATGTATGTGATTTAACGTTTGTGTAAAATGTGCACGCAATAAATACTTTTTAATGAGCGATTACGATATACGTGTAGGGCATACTGGGCGCAGGTTCCCGAACGCGCGCTTGTTAATTTAATTTTGATTAATTCCGTTAAAATAAATAAGTTCCTTACTTTGTCCGCGAACTTTACCGGTGATTTATTTGCTTTACTAAGAGAAGAGTGTATATTTTTTTGTTAATACATTCTATGTTACAACAGAAGGATTAACGAGTTCAGGTCGTAGTTGATTCGAAAGTCAAATTGTTCAAACAAAGTAAAATAAAATAAGTTTCCAGCGAGACAAGAGCTCAAAACAATTTTTTATGGTGTTTCAAACATTTTTTTCACAATTTTAACAGTTGTACTTTTTTATTTTTTGCTAAAGTTACTCGCAAGTATTTATTCTATAGTTTCACAAAATTCAGTTATAATTTCTTTCCTTTCATTGTGATTACAAATTTATTTTTAAAAATTAGCAAAATTTTTCATTTTATTAGTAAATTTATTATATACCGCAATGATAAATATACTACTTTAATAATTAAAACTATAAACCTATGCCATTCTTAACATTAAAAGTACATTGTATTTTAATTAATTTGCCTACTATAAAAAAAATGTAATTTACTTGAAAATAGTAAGACAAATTTTCTCAGCACATCAATTTGCTGAATTAATATTACTTTACTCTAATATTCTTTTTAAGAAAGAAATACATGAAAAGCTAAGAATGCATATATTTGATTACATTGACATATTTAAATTGTAATTACAATTTCCACGATTATTTATGGAGCAGTAAACAGCATTGATATTTTGCAAGTACATTTACGTTTTCTTTTGGGAGAAATGTCCGCATTGTTATGTTTAAGTAATTTTCATGGCCACCTTGTGAGACCAGTTTTACGGTGGTTGAAGAGCAAATGACGATTTTCTTTAGTGTATCTATAAAATAAATTAGACGTGTTAATCAATCGAATTATTTAAATAAAAGTTTATTTGATAAAATGAATGTCATTATGTAATTAAGGTATTTACTCTGCCAAATTGATTTGTTGCAAATAGAATCGAGAATCTTCATGTGGTTTACGTCTAATCCACCTCCTCCTATTTCAATGCGATCCGAGTCGCTGCACTAAAAATCAAAAGAAAATTTATGACTTGCGATAAAAACGTAACAATATATGATATAATTTTTAAAATAAGTCTTCTCAGACTAACCTTATTATCATTAACTAATTGAGTTTCGCCGACGCTATACGAATTGAGTGTCAACACCGTAGGGTAAGGTGCCCAAAGAGAGCAATTTTTCTTCTTTCCGTCATTTTTCAAAATAACGTACGGTTCGTCAAAGTGAATAATATTGCAGGCTTTAATAAAATATATCGCTATCATACATAGTCAAATTTTTGAAAAATGTACTAATAAAAAAAAGTATCTTACGAGATGCATGCTTCTTGTGCTCAACGTGTATCGTGAATCCCCTACCAACTTCCGGTATCCTGTAGGAAATCAAAGCGCCGTTTTGAGAGCTGACGAAAACTCGGTTGAGAGGCTTATTGTCTGAACAGTACTCCGACACCTCCATTGGAGATTCCAGAGAATTAGACGGGAATATTTCTTTATTCAACTCCCAACCGTCCATGTACTGCAAGATATCGATGAAAGCACAAGAGTAGCAAACGTATTATCAGACGTAAAGCAAAGGTAAACAATAATACTGTACATTAAAATAATTGTAAAAGAAAGATTATGACAAGTACCTGTACGAGATTGCCAACTTCACTGGCATTGTTGCACGGCACGTTAAACTCAATAAATGTGATCTCGACCAGATTATGAGGTTCAGTCATCAAGTAAATTCCGCAAACTTTGGGACTGTTCGTTGTTGAGACGAATCTAAACTTACCGGTATCGGAAGTAACAAATACGCAATCTGAAATGTTGATACTGATTTTCACGACGCTCCTTTCATTTTTTAAATGAAAAAGAATGTTCAAAATTCTTACCTTTCGGTTTATTTGTGACTACGGTAGTTTTACTTCTCAAGTTCTGCAAAAATTAAAGTTTTCCTCTTATTCGGTTTATTAAAATAATTTAATTTAATTTGTGATAGATAAAAATGTTTATGTTTATCGGTTAAAATGTTTATTTGATCATTACTGTATCTTTAAAACAATTACATACATTTTTTTTTAACCTTCAGGCAATTCGAATTTGCGTTGAACAACGTTTTTACATTCGTTTCCAATAAATTATCTTAAATACGCTCTAAAGTAATAATGCATTGGTACAAATGCACTAATATAAAATGATTGCATCAAAGTTCACTCTAAGAGTTTTTTTTAATTCAAACGTTTTATTTTATAAAACATTTTCAAAAAATGTAATAAGAAACTAAATGAAAATATCAGTTATGTGGAAAAATCAATAAATTATATTCATCTCCCTTAATTATTAATAGATATTAATAAAAGTAAAAAGAGGTAAATACAACGAAAGCAAAAAGTTTTTGCTTTAAACTGAAAAAATTAACATTTTGTTTATTTTTATACAAATTTGATAAAAAACTTTAACGATATAGACCCATCAATAAAAAACAATAGAACCATAAGTTTTTCATAATTCATAAAAATGTGCCATACAAATATTAAGTACTTGCTTAAGTTATTAAAACGTTAATAAATTATAATGGCTGATCCTAATATGGGATATCTGTGTAAGACCAAAAGCCATATAATTTTCATAATCAGTAAAATAATTGTCAATTACTAAAATCTTACAAAAAAATTCCATTTCAATTAAACATCAATGTTTGCTTTGTATCAGCCACTAATTTTTGGGGTAACAGATTCAGCCGCGGGAGGAAAATATTTGATCAGATACGAAGGCTTCTGGTTCGAACATACAACAATTAGATTTAAGAGATGTGCCTGCGCAATTGTTTGTTAATGTGTACGCACTTCATAAGGTGCGATAAGATTCACCGGCATAATACATAGTAGGGATCATAAAAAAAAGATCAACAATTCAGTTTCGTCATGAAATTTTTATCTCCTCAATTTAAAGAATCGCTTCTGGAAAATTTTATTTCCTCCTATAAAACGTCATATCTTTCTGCACGTGCTTTCTTTTACCAATTATAATTTCTTTTGCAAAATCATCAAACAGACTGCGCTGGTTTAATAAAATTATAAAACATATTTCATTTTTTCTTAAAAAAAAATTTCGAAATACGTGCTCATAAATTAAATAATAATACACAAAAAAGTTCTAAAATAATTGTTGATATACTCACGATAATATTGGCGCAAGTATACTGTAAGAGCGCTGTTAACGCAAGGCACGAAAGCCACAGGGTATCAAACTTTGTGTTGAACTTCATCGTGATTCCTGTTTCGAAGGTATTTCGAACGCAGTACGTAAAATTACATTTGGCGCGAAAATTTTCGCGTGAGCCGTGCCGAGCCGGGCAGTCGAGAAAAGCGTAAATTAATTTTCCGTACTCTAAGTCGCGTGCAGAAACGACGAATGAGCTGAAGTTATATATACCGCGAAAGTAGCGCCGCCGTAGGAAGATAATGACGATAAATTTGAATGAGTGAGAATAAAAAGGAATGATAAAACTAGTGTTGCAGGTGTACACAAGGAAAACTGATTATATCGAAAAACTAATACGCATGATCTACGCGCAGGTTATTTTACTCCCCCTAAGCATTTAGAATAAGGTATGCCTTTCCAAAGCAAATACGTCTGTACAAATGAAAAAGTCACTTCGACAAATATTTAAACGAAGTCACCTTCGCTATTTTTAACTTCATCGATCTTTTGTAATTGAAAAAAATTCTTTTTTTATTGAAATTTCAATTCGTCACGCACTGTTCCACAGCAATATAACAAAAGTAAGAATTTATAAGTGTTGCGATCGTGTCGTTCTCGTGATACTATTTATCAAGTCGTAAATAATAAAATAATATCCAATCCGCGATGCGCTACATCTACGTCGCAAAAAAATGTTGTTGTGGCTAGATATTCATATGACTTACACGTCGCGATATTAAATTTTTCACCCCGTCTGTCATTCGCTTGAGAAAAAAATAATTTAATATTGTTCTACTTACTTTCAAGATTACGTATTGTCGCTCCGGGAAAAAAAGGCGAATCTCCGTGATTTACAAACAATATTTTAACGCCGCTCGCTTACTCGATCTCAGGTCGAAAAATCGAGAGCCTAGAAATGCAGGATTGGACTTTTTTTTCTCGGTTGCATAAAAAAAGGCTGTTACATTAATCTTATCGCGTACACGCAAGTTTATCTTTCCAGTAGGTACAGGATTAAGGCGAAGATAAATTTATCTTCCCGCGATCGCGGCGCATTTATCTGCGAAAAAAGGCGAACGCAAACGCGAGCACGCGCAATATAAACGCATCCGAAATTAGCTCTTCTAATGGAGTCTGTTTGGCGTAATTAAATGTTAATTAAGTGGTCGCTAGCCACGGCGGGGTTTTATTGTTTCGGGATGATACTGAATTACCATTGGATTTAATTCGCCGCTTCAATCATTCATGGGTTCAAGGTTTCTTTAAAGCTCGCTCACCGCATCCGCTTTTACTGTTTCTATCATCCGATCGCCGATAATTTCAGCTCGTGGGGGAATCTATCTGATTTCATGGTTGTTTACTGTCACGCTCCGGTCGTTGTTCTTGGTTCTCCGCTTCAAGTTCGATGTAGTAATTGTTTTAATGCGACTCTGTACACTTTTTGCAGAATCTTTACAGTAATTTAAATAAAATAATACAAGAAGCAATTAAAGTTGAAATTTGTATAAAAAAATTTATTGTAACTGAATTACGGTTATTTAAATGTAGAAATACGTATAAAAAATTGAAGGTTGCGTGTTAATTTTGACATTTTTAGTATAGAAAAGTGACTCCTATAGATCGCACTTTAATCTTAAATATATAGATACGTATTATGACGTAAAACTTGTTACTTTTTTTATATCGTTTAAATTTGAATACCTTTGACGTAATATGCGTGCTGCATGAAAATGGAACACCCTCTGAATTGTAGTAATCTATTTCATTGGTCTCTTATTACGATCGATAATTAATTACAGAGAGAATTTCAAAAAGGACGTTTGTTTCACGATATAAATTTATTATGATACAAATGGCCAACTCTAAAATTGAATGCATAAGAAATTAAAGAAGTAAAATTAAAGTTTCAGCCGCCTTAAAAAAAATATAAACAATTAACTGAAAAAATTCTTAACAAACTATCGTCACACTTCAGAATGAACGCGAAATTATATTTATCAAAGCATCGCTGCACCATGAACTGCTCTTTGCAGAAATTTTCGAACGAGCGCAGTTGCATCGGCACACTTAATTCGAAAGAAGCGTACGCATCACCGTCATCCCTATACCGAACACGCGTTTTCCGCCGAGAAGGTGCGTCCGCGGCGATCGATCCGAGTCACGCACGCCCCTCGCTCGCGAAGGTCGCTCACCCGCCGCCCCCCGAAGGCCGAGCGTATTTTACGCCTCGTTCGGGCTTAATTGCGCGGACCCGGTCGGGGGTCCTGACCCAGTGACGTGCGAGAGGGATGGGGATGCGGGCGACGCGCGCGCCGACTCCTTTCGCTTTTGAGCGGCGCTTTTCGAGGCCGGGGCGAACCCTCGGCCTCGGCGATTAATGATCGCTTAATCGAGCCGTACCGCGGCTCGAGGCGCTCACGCGCCGACAGACGCTGGCGTGCGTGCGAGGCGCTCGTTGTTTTTGCGAGGAAGCAAATCTTAAATTTTTCGAGGAATAATTTGATGAGTAATTTACAAGAAATAACACTTTTTTAAGGAGATTTATCGTTCGGTGACATATTCTCTCGAAATACGAAA
The DNA here is from genome assembly GCA_035586675.1 of Eurytoma californica. NCBI lineage: Eukaryota > Metazoa > Arthropoda > Insecta > Hymenoptera > Eurytomidae > Eurytoma > Eurytoma californica. The sequence continues at coordinate 13,339,299 of JAXIUT010000048.1, read as the reverse complement.
GAGTGTCAACCAACTGGAATCGATAAAAAGTAAGCCAATGGAGCTTGGAGTGACTTAGTTTTT
>JAXIUT010000048.1:13310862-13325219 GCA_035586675.1 Eurytoma californica | reverse complement strand
TAAAATGTTTATACAAAAAAGTTCTAGTCATATTAAAAGTAAATAATTCTCTTTTTATATTGGATAAAGTAAGAACACTACTAAGCATATGACCAGATCAGAACCCATCAAATCGAGAATAGATTTACTTCACTTACAGATTCATCATTAAGCAGAATTTTCATTTTTTTTTTTAATAAAAACAAAAATTAATATCTTATAACTATGAAAACGATTAAAATTTGATAAGAATGAAAATCTTAACCCAAAAGCTGTCGATAACAACTTGAAATAACTCTTTAACCATGGGAAACACTTTTGACTGCGCAGATTCTGTAGCCGTTATTAAGACAATGGTCCCGTCTCCCCGGAGCATCTACTTTTCCGGTTGAACATGAGATCGAGCGCCACGAGTTCGGTGCCTTAGTCGCGCATTTCGTAATAGCGGAAAGAAGAGCCGCGGCTCTCTCGGCTCCGCGGCCTTGATTTAAAATCCCACAGCGACAGCTGCGCGCCCCGGCCGCATCGCGGAGGTCAAGAATCGCGATTACCCACGATTCGCAATTTCGTTCCTGGCGCGAGGAACGACGGAGGGGGGGCGAGAGGAAGGAGCTCGATTCCAGAGACACGACTCCTCCGCCTCCCCCTTCCTTATGATCCAGAAACCCGGTGCGCGAAACTCCTTCTTTTCGCTTATCGCGCCGCCCCCCTTTTTTGCATTTCCTTCTTCCTCTCGCTCGCTCCGCTTCTACCTCTCGTTTCCTCTATTCTCCATCCTCGCTCTCTCCGCGCAGCGGAGATGCGCGCGCGCGAGCTTCCCTCGCGTTTCATTCCGATCGCTTTTTTCGTACGAATGAAGACCTACAAACTGGGCAATTTGTTGGCTGGCTGACCGGCTCTACAGCCGGCAATCTTCCAGCCGGGGTGAGTAGCAGGAACGCGGAACACCTTCCCCACTCGTCTCGGGCGTAACGCCTCTGCGGACGAGGAAACGGCCCCGGCGAACCTTCGCACTTCCCGCGCGCGCGCCGAGGCCTCGTATCTTTAAAGACGCGCCGCCTTAATAGCCGAATCTTCCGCCGAGTACGAGGATGCGCTCGCGAATATTGCCTGCCAATTATTCCGACTTATTGCCGGGGGAACGGAGTTCCTTCAACCTGACGATGGGGTGGTAACGGCCAATATTGTAAATAACTTGATTAGCTAAATTCTAATGCTGCCTTTTTTGCTATCTCGGCAAAATTTTAGAAGAGCGCGTTTTCCTACTTCTAATAACCTCGATTGTTGCGCCCTTTTAATAGGCAAACCTCAATTGCTTCCGGGGTTCTTTCAGGTACTTCGCGTGGAAACTTTACATGCTAAAAGAAGTGCAAGTTAATTATAAGGGGTAGAATTTAATTTTTAATAGAAATGGATTTGTACTTTAGTTTGCGAGTACATATTAAAATGAAGTTAGACTTTCACGCTCAGTAGTTTTTAAGCTAGAAGGTATGATATTCATGATTTTCAAGATTGTGACAAAGATTAACTTGCTATAAATTTTCAAAATTCACCATGCGTGTGATAATTCTTATGAAAATTTCTATAAGGATTAGCTACAATTTAATTCTTATTAAGTTAAGTATAATTGTCAGTTTATTACGGCTTATATTTTTGAATTTACTATTGTATACTCTATCCAGCTCACAATGAACGCACACTATTATCTTTCAAAGAACACTTTCACAAAAAAACTTCATGCATACCGTTTAATCGACTCAACGTCCTGCATGGATTAAAAAAAAAAAAAAAAAAAACTTTGGGTACATACTCAAAAACAAATCATGAAAGTGAGCCAATCAATCGGGCGATAAAGCAGTCAGCCCGTGACAAATGTCCGCTTAACGAGCGCCGCGGCCGGCACAATGAGCGCCACATACCAGAAACTGGAACGGCTCTCTAACCCCGGCGCCGTTCGTTTCATTGGCATAATCGAGGGGGATTACGGTAAAAGGCATCGGGCGAGCGCGGCGCTGCCCCTCGGCGCATTATGCGGAATCACAAGCAAGGCCGGAGCTTAAATTCGCCCGTCGCGGAGCCAGTCGGATCGCTCACTCGCTCGGCCGAATAAATACCCCCCTCTCCCCGAGCTTCACCTCTCGCCAATTTCTTTATCGGCCATTTGCTCTTTATGCCCTCTCATTAGTCCGGAGCGCGCGCACATTGTTCTTTGTTCCGCTGGCCGTCCCAGTTCCTGGTGGCGCGCGGCGAAAAAAGCCAAAGGGGGGAATCGGCGACCTCTTTGCCCGAGCCGATCGGATGGGGGGGCGAGCGTGGCCGGCGCGTGCCGAGCAGATGCAAGGAAATTGTATCTGCCCTAACGTTCACTCGTGAGAGACTGCTCGGTCGGGCCTCTTACATGTTTGTAGATGCGTTTTTAATCTATTGAGCACGCCGGTTATCGCATCGAATGATTTCTGCATTGATCGTTTCATTGTGTTACAATATTTTTGCATTGCTATCAGTTTTTCTTTTACGAAAGATACGGTTGAATAATTCTGATAAGTAATCGTGTGGGAGGCAAGGTTTCTCTTTAATGAAAATAAGTGATTTTGTTAAAACGTGTAATTTTGATGTTATCACTTTATCCAACGGATACTTGGTTTCCGTAATCGAGGGCAAAATGACTAGGACTTTAAAAGATAAACGTTTTATAATGAGATTAGACGTTTTCATTACGGAGGCGCTTTAAGCGTTCGCACGCGTTTTTACTTTTCATTTGAGCGAGACCAATGCGTGGGATAAGTGCGAGCACTTTTCAAGCGTTTTCTTGTTTTGCGTAACGCGACTAATCACAGACATTTAGGGTAATCAGTACACTGTCAAGGCTCGTTGCCCTCGCATAATGTATGGATTGAAGCGTGTACTTCGCAGCGCGCCTCAAATGCAAATATAACGCGGTGCCGTGCAAAAAATATGGAAATTTGAGTATTTTTTGCAATTCCTTTTCGAATTTTTGCGCGGTAATTAAGAGGCTCACTGGCTTCGGTTGTATTATACAAATGATAATTAGCTCACTAATTGTTTAATCGGGCATTTCCTTATTATCTATATACACATATACTTTTTGTAAACACGTACTCCAAGAGAATAATAAAAAATTATTATCCGATCTAATTTTATTGCGTTTTTTTTAAGCTTTCAAATTTTGAAGTGGTATAGCAAATTAAAGTTTAAACTTCAGAATACGAATTTATATTTGAAATAAAAGCTTATTTTTTGAATTCAAAACAATTTAATCCAGCTTTATCTATGAGCTTTTATTTTATAGTATTATTCCTACTAAAAATAATTATCTTATTTTTTTATCACGTGAACAAAAATTAATCTATTATATTAACAGTAAGAGTACATCTATTACATCTACAGTACATCTATTTTTGTAAGGATTAAAATATTTTTAGAAATATAGTTCATAAACTTTTAAGGTTGAAATAAACATATCCACATGTAGAATACGCCACAATTGCTATCACAGTTAGAACCATTTTCATCGTAAAACTATACAAAATCAGTTAATTGAACAAAAAGTACAAATCAAATCCCGTCGTATACTAACTCGTATTGTTAAAATCCGCGGGTAAATGAAATCCGCTCTCGATACCCGCATTCGAGCGCGCTGCCTCCCTTAATGGGAGCGCATTTCCCCGCAATAAAAGCGCGCTCGTCCCGTTGGGCTCGCGCGGAAAAGTCCCGGCGCGCTCGTAAACGGCTTTATTTCAGTTATCGCGGGCCATCCGGCGAGGGGACGCCCGGGTGAAATTTACGCGCGCGCTCGCAGCCGGTCCGACCGGCCTTGCTCGTATACACACGCAGCGCAGCTCGTCGCGCGAAGAAAAGCCGCGGCGGCCGCTCGTAAATCTCCCCGCGATTGGATTGCGGTCGCGCGACGCGCGATACTCTTTTAGCACCTGCCGATCTGCCCCTTCCCCGGGGCAGGTACAGTTGCCCCGGCTGCCGCATGCGCATGCGCTAACGGCGCGCGAATAATTAGAGGAGTGCACGCGCGAAAAACGGTCGCTATATCTTGTGCGAAAATCCGCGCGGGGATAGGAGGGGGGCACGCCACGCCTCGGCTTGTTATGACGGCTAATTCTTCGCCGGCGATTGTAGGTTAATGCGCTCGCGTGATAGAGCGAAACCGTAACTTGGAAAATGCGGGGCTGTTGAGTGGGTTTTTTATTTAGAGAGAGAGAGAAGGAGAGGAGGAAGATGCTTCCGAGGAGTTTTATGGGGGCTACTTTTTAGTCCGGGGCGATTAGTGTAATTATTTAATTATCCCGGGATTGATTAGGTATTGGATGCGTACGAGGTGAGGTTACGAGATCTTTGACGGCTGCGAGGATGGCTTTTTTTTTAATGGAATTTATACGAGCGGGGAAGTGCCGGGTTTACGGGAACTTGGGATTTTTATAATGTGCCTTGAAAACAGATTTTCTAAGCTATACTTTTGCGTTGTTGAAGAAGCTTAGGAGAATGTTTTTGTTTAAGGACTCTACGATTATAATTTTAATAATTGCGGGGATGGTTAATAAGCTGAGACTTTAAGATTTTTGCTCTCGTAAAAGGAATTTTTTTTAATGGTAGATTGTAGAGGTAATTTTTTCATTAGGAACAAAATACCGAAAGAAAAATTAGTAGCAGCAGTTTTTAATTGAAGATAATTGAGTGTAAGGTGATTCAAGTAGATTTAAAGGAATGCAGTAACACAAAATATGCAGAACTTACTTAAAAATTTCTAAAAATGAAAGTCTTATCTGATTCATCTGTGTCTACTTATGTTTGCTTAAATTTGCATACATAATTAATTCGCTTTTCTTTTTTAATGATTCTATGTTTTGATTGAAACATAAATATTCAAATTTAATATAAAATTAAAAAACTTTTGTACAACTTGATCCCTTGTATATGACAGGAGATAATATAAAAGTTTGTTTTATATAAGTAGTAACAGACGAGTACAGATAGACAACTTGCATTCGCTTTAAATACATATTAATTACCAAATTATAATTGTGAACGTAACTCATAGCTATTACTTGTTTAAATTTATTAATCATTATTTTAAATATTTATTTATAATTGTACCATATAAAACTTACAATTAAAATGAATTAATCTCATCAATGAAGATCAACACATGTTGTACAAAACATAAAAAAGCAAGTATTTTCATTGCAAGTCCACTTTGTCGAGTGTCTAATTCGAAGCTCGCCATTTCCGCGCGCAGATAACCCGGTGGCAGCGTCGCGTGCACATTAAAACCTCGGCCGTAACAACCTGTCTGTCTAACGCCGTCCTGACATTCTCACCTGGCACTCGGACAAGAGAGTCCGACAAGCCACCGATACGATCCGTCAGCTCTCCCCGCGAGGCCCCCCGACGCTACTACTGCACTTATCGCCGCGGCCCCCGGCTCGAACAGTTTCCACAATGGCGCGGGTCATTTGTCGCGAGCAGCGGATCTGCGTTATAACGGCAGGCGCCGGGCGCCGGCGGCGGCCCATGGGAAGAGGGCGACAAAGCGCCGGCGGCGGCGCTCCATCGATGGGAAAACGCCGGACGGGCAATTTCTGGCGTGCCGTCGCTGCCCCCCGGGCGTAATTGCCGCGGCGGTGCCGAGCGCCGCGGAAATTGCAGGCTCGCGCGTAGCGCGACTTCATTTGCTTTCGAGGCCCCCGAGTCGAGCTACCGACGCGGCTACATACCCGGATGGCCTCGTCCCCCGGCCCTTGATGATTTTCTTAATTAAAACGAAGTGCATCAAGGGCCGGTCGGCTTGCTTCCTCCCATTTTTTTCCCCTTTTCTTCTGGAGCCCGCGTGCTTCCTTTTTCTTGGCGTGGATCGTTTTTCTTTTTGGACGAGTAGCGGGATGCGACGGCTGTTGTCGACTTTTTGCGCGGCAAAACGATGCGTTATCGCAGGTAGAAATGACTTTGTCTTTTGGGATCTTCGGTAGTGGTATGAATTGCCGAGTGATTGGGTAGAGGAAACAGAAAGTGTGTCTTTTCTTTTCAAGTGCTTATTAAATATTCAAACAATGTGCATCGCGCTACCTCCCCTGTTTTTCAATCTACTGCTTTTTTGCTTGAGGAGATTTTTAAATGAACATGTGCAGCAAGTGGACTTTTCAATCAATTTATCATTTAGTTTTGTTTCTATTGTACGTGTAATGATCGCTTAAAATTACTCAGATCGAATATTTGAAAGTGATATGAGCTTTAATTCTCTCTGCAATGCAGAATGCATAATTCGCCGAGTTTCGATTGTACGTACCCCTAAGTGGTAGCATAGCAAGACTCATCACTTACAACAACACAAGCCACTCTAGCGCGTCAATCAACTTGAAAATTCGCGCTCCAAACACCACTGCAGTGAACTAGCGGCGATATGTTTGCCCAGCGATTCGTCTTCTCTCGCGCCTACCGGATTTTTCACCCCGATTGCTTAACGTCTCGCATTCGAATGGTGAGCGGAGTTTGAATAATCTTTGAACGCGGTTGCCTTATAAGTTTGAACAAACAATGCATCATAAAAGGAGGGAGTTTTGCAATTTGTGTAACTTGAGTGCGTCACGGTTCCTTGACGTGACACTCTGAAAAAATCGCAATTCTCAATGCATTTTCACTTTGCAATTATTTCTATTACCGTTGATAAGGCACTCAATTCTAAGAGTAATTTCTTGCTAATTGCTGCGCGTAGACGATATTAGTTACCTGGACATCTGGGGCAGACGTAACGCAACTAGACAGATGACAAATGTGGTCGCGACATTGTTTAGCTGAAAGAAACGTTACATGTGTCGCGTAACAAATTACTTGACAGCTTCATAAATAATTTATAAAGTACGTGTAATTTTTTCTACTATAATTGCAATAATTAACAACACCGCAATTGAATATTTGTAAAAAATTAAAAAGTTCATTTTTGGTAAGGATGTAGCGGAAATAAAAAAATGTAAATTTTAATTCGTTCTATTTACGTCTAATATAGACACATACCACCCATTTATTATGAACTAAAAGTATTCAATCGAAATGAGTGTGAAACGCGTGTTTGAGTGAGCGCGAACTCGAGAACGCGGGTAAAAAGTGACTGCTTGCGGCCAGTGAAAAATTCATCGCTCCGCTCTTGCGCCGCAAAAAAAGGCGTACACGCGCCAGCGGAATGACGAATGCCACGCGAGCGGCCTATCGAAGTGGCGGAAATAAAAGGAGAGCGCGAGCCGCGCGGTTGCGAAGAAAAAAACAAGGTTCGCGGGCGCGCGCCTCTCTTTTTACGCCTCTTCCCCGTGACGCTGGAAGTGCCGTTTACGAGGCGCGTGTGGCGTTGATGTACAGCGACACTGATTTACGGGACGGTGCAGCGCGAAAGAAGTGGCGCTTTAAGTGTCGGCGGCCGCGCAAAACATTCGCGAACACCTCCCTCGGGTATACCTCTCGGGAGTGTCGGGCCTTACGCCTGCTTTCTTTCTCCCTTTTTCAAAACAAATAGCGCCTGCATAAGTCACGCTTCGCTCGATGCTGAACTATTCGTTCAACACTTTATTACGCGCAAAAGTTTGCGCCGAGGCTCCCGTAATTTCTCATGTGCGCCGGGCACATAGGTGAGTGCGTGTTTAAGCGCGTTAAAAATGCCGGCTTCTTTTTTACGGGCGAAAAGAGTGAATGGGCAGGTTTCTTACTTTTATTGAAAAACGTCGGTTTTATCGTCTTACATTTATTTGAATTAATTTATGACAATCGATTGCGATGTGACTTTGAGCGATTCTTGGGCTTAGTAACAAGTTTTTATTGCATTTTGATAATAATCTTTATAGCACTTTGTGCAGGTAAACATTGATGTTTATTGAAATTTTCAGCACTTAAAAAGTGATACATAATTTTTTGACTAATTAAATTTTAATTATCAACAACATTGAAACTGGTCTGACCGCGTGCATCCGTATCTACTTAACTATAAGTACTTCTACTTCTAATTACGAAAATAAAATAAACCCGCTCATTTTTACTAAATCGACAAATAGCAGTACATTAAAGGTAAAAATCAGTTCGCTTTAACGCACGAGCATCGCCAGTAAATATCCGCCCTTTCGATACGCACCGCTGCGAGTCGTGCGCGCGAACGCGGATCTGCGGAAAAAAGAAAGCGGCGCGCGCGGCCGAAGTAAGAAGCAGAGACAAACGGCCTCCCAGCGGTGGCGTCGCCGTAACCGATGGCTCGCCTCCCCGCAATTTACCAATATCAGCCTCATTAAAGTGGGCGTGCGCGCACGCGTCCGCTCGTTACGCGCGGCATGGGGGAGCCCGCGCGCGCGCGCGATTATGCAATGTCAAGGTCGTTAATGCGCGGCGCCCGGGGCGCGCGCCGGCGAAACGCTCGGCCGACGATCGGCCTGCGGAGCTCCGCGCGGCGATTGTTCCATGCATATCGCGCGCCGAGGTGGGCGGTGCGCGAGCCGCAAGAAGCGCGCCGTTATGTTCCTGGTAAACCGCGGCGATCGGGGGGGCCGCGAGGATTAAGGTCTTCGTGGCATGCGAGAATCGATGGGCTCTTTTTTTTTGGCAGTGTTTCGGAGTGACGGATGATTGGGGTTTTCAGGCTCTGGCTTCTTGGGGTTTTACGGAGAAGGTGGAAGTGTTGTTGTTGGTGGTTGAAGGAGCAGGACTGCATTGATCTTTCTGTTGTTGTATGGTTCTTTAGCTACGGTAAATTACAAAAATATTCATACAATTCTTTTTCTTTTGTAATAAGTTATTGTATAAAAATATTTTTCATCAGAAAAACTTATTTTTAAGCTTAATTAAAGTTGCTATATACAGGTAAGGAGTGGTCGCAGACATTTATTGCGTAGTACAGTTGAAAGAACTATCCAACAATTTTCGAAATAATATGAAAAATTTATTTAAAAAATTTCAATTTGATCTTATTTTTTAAAATGTTGTTTTTGGCATAATTTCTTGCATATTTAAACAAAATTGTTACTAACATTTTCAAAGCTCTTTATAGAATAACTTTTGTTCTTTTTTTTCAAAAAGCTATGTGCGTTCATTAACAGTTGAAGGATTGTATATACCTATATTTATTTAGCCTAATAATTAAGCGATCGTTTTCAAGCATTTGGACAGTATTGTATAAAAATTATTGAATTTAATTGCATTCCTAAATATGAATAAGCTTTTTAGTAAAAAATTAATTTTATTATGTAGAGAAAAGTTAATTGAAATGTCTGTCTATACTCGTCTGTTTCTACTTATTATACCACTTTTTTTCAAATGCATCATCAAACCATGCAAAGCCAACATTTGTTTTTAAACTACACTCTTTTGAAATATGAAATAAGTGTATAAATTTGATACGTGCTAAAATGGATCGTTCAAACCAACACCTAATTAACGCGCTACCCATTAACCAAGCAACAGTATCAGTCGGACGTCAATAATCACAACCATCCAAGAATAGATTCATCAGTAGCGAGATAACGGTGCCCACCGCTCGTTGAAACTGAGTCGAACTAATAGACTAATGAATTTGTCACGTTACGAACGCACAAGAGCGCCACGGGTGCTTCGCATGTAAGCCGCTGCCTGTGCGTTCGCGCACTTGTCCGCGCGCCCGGAGATAAGGAGAGTCGCGCGCGCGCAACGGTTGCGCCGGGACGACGTCTCCCGGGCTTGCCCCGGCTAAATTATTAGATGTGCTAAGTCCGCAGCCGTGGCACACATTTCTACGCCGCGGGTTTAATGTTACCCGCGCACGCGCGTCGCACATTCTTAACATTTCAGCTCAGCGCCGCGACTAATTTATTGTTACACGCGCGGACTCGGGTGTCTGGCGATTCTGCATACGCCGCCGGCGTGAAATTGCATTTTTCTTGATTTGCTCCCCCCCCCTCGGGTGTCGATGCGTTTCCGGTAACGGTGCGCGCGCGCCTCCTTTTACCCGGCGGCGGCTGAAAGTTTTATTGTGAAATTGATTTCGCGCGTGCTTTTTCTTCTCGTCAATATGTTAATTTAATTGGGGCAGGTGCGCTTACATAAACTTAGTTGTTAATGACGATAGTTAAGGTGGTATCATTAAGCGAGAGGCAAAATACACTTTGCATTGCTGGATGAGACGAGCGCCGTCAATCAACATTGAAACTTTGATTTTGCTAAGTGAATTTTGTAACGGTAGGTGTAATAAGTTTAAGTAAAGTGTACACGCCTTTTTAATCGAGATGTAAATTTGAAAATTTTTTGAATATTCAATGCGATAGGAGATAATGAAAAAAAGATTAATTAAGATTTGAATTAATGCTATTCTATTTTCTTTATCATTGGGGGTTAATATACTATGAAAATCGTGTTAACAAATTGGCTGGGATCTCTGTTTAAGTATATAAAATATTTTATTTCTAGAACACCCACCATACATTTTCTGCTATCTAAAATCATTACAATAAATATTAATTCAAAGAAAAATATTATACAGAAATAATGTTATCTACAGTTTCATCAGAAAGTATGAACAACATCATACTAAAGATAAAGTTTTAATCTTATAACTGTTTCGTTCCATATTTCAAAAGACCAAATCACACGTAGATCAAGGAATTTCAATAATCTCACAATAACGTTTAATTTTCATGCTGCAAGTCAAGCATGTGGATAAAAATTCTCAACGATCTTAAATCTTAGTCAACCCCGCCCATGTGACCAGATTCGCAGATAAGAAAACAACAACAGTCAGTACAATCGTCAACGGAAAATATTTTGCCCGTGAAGTCTCTTTTGCTCTGATAACAATAACAAATCCCAATAAAAAAAAGTGCGCGTAAGCAATTAGCCTGCCTCTTAGCGCGAGGGTAATAAATTCCGCGCGTTACGAAGGCTATTATATTTCGCCTGGGAAAAACACGACTCCGGAAACGCGCACCTATGAAAATCTAAGAAACAAGATCTTCTCTTTGTGATGATCCTCTTTTTTTTACGACGCCGAGTCGACAAGGTACCGTTGAGCATCAGCACTCGAAGCTCGGAGCCGATGCGAATTTCATTATGAAATTTTGAACCTGCTGATCCTTTGGAAACTTACTGTACCATGGGAAAGCCGCGAGTCATTACTTGCATTATTTAGCGGGTACAATGACGTTTTAGCGAGGGAAGATTCACTTGATTATTTTAATTATTCGCTTTTTCGTTATCAGCAAAATATTGAAACCATTTTTATAAATAACATTATTATACATTTTTTTGAGTAATAAGCATCGAAGAATTAAAGGACAAAATTTATAATAAATTTTTTTCACACGTTTCGTATTTTTAGAATCTATTGTCTATAAATCAATTATTTATAACAATATTATAGTTTGTACAGTTTCTGCACAGATATCTAGAAATCTTGTACATAGAATTTGCCTTAATAAATATAATCGATAAGAAATAAAAAAGAAAAATAATTACTGAAGCAAACAATAATTATTTAGTAAATAATAATTATAAATTATTAAATTTAAATTTCTACACTAAACAATTTTTCTTATTCACCTGGAGAGGAGACTTATCATTAGGGCTTCGTCCTTAAATAAAAATAAAAGATTAGTAAACCAGTAATAGCACCATCGATAAAGCATGTCATCAAGGCTACTCGCTGCATCAATTTTACTTACGGGCGCTCATAAAGTGTCACCTAGGCGTCGACTTAACAAACGGCGTTACAGTTCAATTCATTAACGGCGGTACAGTGCATTGCAAAAAAGAATGAAAAGATAAAAAGCATACAGTTTCCACCTCATCGGCGGCGAAATAAGCGCGGAAGCGCACCGGCGACTCCCCCGGGCCGCTCTCCTCCCGCCGGTAATCATCGCCGCGCGATAAGCGATCTCGCGCCCTGGCTCGAATTTTTCCGGCTTGGATCGGCGCGCGCGGCGTCAAAATAGAATATCGCGCCCGCGCCCGAGACTTATTATTCGCCTTTATCAGCCTGGCATTTATTAATTCGCCATTTCCGTGATTAATGGGCGGCGGCGGGGGTATCTCACGGGCCGCGGGCGGTCCCGGCGAACAATTAAATCAATAAATGGCCGGGCGCTCGTCCATCACGTCGCCGGTCCCCGCCCATCATCGCTCAAGCGATAAGGCATCGGCCGCCGGGCCGATAACGGTGCGCCGGGGGCCGCCGCGGCGCGCGGTCGCCGGGGCCACTTTCGCGGCATACCGCGATGCGCCCGATAGGCCGGCGGGGGCAGCCGCGCGCACTTTCGATTTTTGTCGGCATAAGGGGTCCCCGCCGGCAGATAAGCGGGAATCGCCATTAGGGGATGCTCTCGCGTGTTCGCCGGCGATTATGCGGGCTCGCTGATCTCGTGCCTAATCGGTGCCAAGTCCTTCATTTGTCAGGCATGCTACTGTTGAGCGACGCGCGATTGCGATTTATGACGAGTGTACAAGCGTGTTGCGCTTGTGCTTTTTTAGTATGCTCAATTTTATTCTTTCATGAACGTTTATTAAAAAGTAGATTTTAAAAATTCTTTCGAGACTTTAATATTTTTTTAATTGCTTTTGTGACTGCGTTTTTAACAAAATTCAATCGGAGATTTTTACGCTCTATCCTATTTACGGTATAAAAGATCAGTTGTAGCGTACACATATAAGTAACCCATTAATGAATGAATGATCTTTCGTCCTGTATATGTAATAGAGCGCGAAATTTGAAAGATTGTCCAGCTTATATTTAAACAGAACTGAACTTTTTAAAACGAGTCTAATCAATTTTAAAGATAACATTGTTATATGGACAATTTTAAATATAACATTGTTATATGGACTATTTTAAAGATAACATTTTTATAATTGAATAACAAAGGGCGCGAATTGCGAAAAGAATATTCACTAAAAATGTAAAATTTATAACTTAATCGAAATATAGTCATGAATTTTTTTATTGTAATTGTTAGATTTTTTCATTAAAATTCTGAATAAGTTTTAGTAATGTTCTTACCAGCTAAACTAGTAAATTATCATGTTCTACGTATCTTTAACTTTGACAATATTAATTTCTTGTCTTACTAAAAATTACTGGAATGCAAGTGTAATTGAGCAGCAAAAGTTCATGAATCACGTCATCTAACCATTTTCACAAGAGAATAATGAACTGTGCATGATCACTGTTGCAATCCCACGTCCAACAACCACGCAACTTTTCATCCCCATAAAAACTGACAATCACAAAGTTTTCATACGTTCGCAGTGCGACAATTGAAGCCTATCATAAAAGCAGATTGCTTGACCGATTCCTCGCACCTCTGAAACAAGCCGTCACGCAATTCCCCCCTCAAAAAAAAAGAAAAAAATATTTATAAAATTCCCCCGAAGGACGTCTGAATGGCTCGACGATTTTTCGGTCGGCTCGGCTCTTATCCATACAATGAGCGCGAGCCGCATTCGGACCGCCCGCGCGCGAAACCGTCTTGCGCGCCGCCGCAGTGTCACTGTAATCGATGGATTTTGTTCGCGCCTGGGTGGCACCCCCCGGGGGCCGCGCGTGGGACGCCCGTCGGCCTCATTGTTGCGCCGCGCCGTTTCATTTTCCGCGTGATTTATGCGCACCCCTTGCGCTGGTCCCGGCATGTCGCACCGCGATGGGGAGGCTCGACGAGATGCCTTTTTTTTTTACATCGAAAGGCTTGCTGAGGTGTATACAATCGATTTAATGAGCTGACGCCAGCGTTTGATGTCGGGGGTGTTTGAAGTGCACGAGCGATTGCTGGCTGTATGCGTACAAGAAAGGTATTTCAACGTTAGGTTTATTAAGATATTTATTTATTTTATAAAGACTTTTCTACTTTATTTTTTTGCACAGGATACTTACAGTATTATTAAAAACAAAGGTAAATAAGAAAATAATAAACATAAATCACTAGCTTTCTAGATTTAATATCATTATATTTAAATAAAAAACAATTAATTAAATGTCAAGTTTACTTTTAAGTTATTTTACATGATGATTTACAATTTTTTCAGAAAACTCTAACTTATTTCAGTGAATAATTGTTTAACCTATTATATGTTATCACAATTTAAAAAAAAAAATAAAAATTAAGTAAACCGTCTTTTACGAAATTAAATCCATGAAAAATACATAAATCAAGAGAAGTAGCCTAAAGGAATTTACGATTTCGAGTGCAGACGTCAAATTAAATTTTTCTCTCAAGCAACTCGTAAAGTACTTTTTTCTCAGCGGTCGCGGCTTTGTTCGTTCAGCTACCGTTAGGCCGAGGCGTCCGAGTGGATTAACGAAAATTAACCCCTCAATTTTCCTGATCGACTCTGCACGCTGGCCAAGCTGCGTTGAGTGC
>JAXIUT010000048.1:13272818-13291393 GCA_035586675.1 Eurytoma californica | reverse complement strand
AGGTATCGCGGGATAGCAGTCCACACGGGGCAGGATTACTGCCCGTAGCCACTGGCAACTGGGGATGCGGTTCGCGGCACAAGGGTAATCCGCAGCTGAAGCTCGTCATACAGTGGCTCGCCGCTTCTATGGCTGGTGTGCCCAGGCTACTTTACTACACCTACGGTCACTCCATGCTAAGCAAGGTCACTTTATTTACTTAAGATTAATCCGTTTGCTTCTTTGTCTTTTTATAATTTAACATAAAATTTTCATCAAATGTATCAAATTCAATTCTTTTGTTTTTTTATTTTCAATTTATATTCTATAAGTAAAAATGAAAAATGCGTTTTGCACTTAACTTACAAATATTGATGTTTATTCAGCAATCAACATGTTACAATTTCTCTGTGATTTATAATATTAACGTGTTAAATATCTTGTACTTCAAATCTGACTTAATTTAACAGAAAGTCTTGTCAAAAATGTTGATAACAGTTCATATTACAAAACGTTCAAACTTTCCATCTAAAAAAAAATTATCTTGAATAAATATCTTGAATAAACAATCCAAAAAAATTCGTAAATTTACAAAAAGATTAACGTAAATAAGAGAAAAAGTGCTCCCGCAACGTACGTTTAACCGAAGTGAACTTAAAAAGAAACATTTTAAATTTGCAGCTGGACACAGTGAGCAGAGTATTGACGGATCGCCAATGGACAGTGGGCGACCTCGCGGCCGCGACGTTGCGCTTCTCCACTCAAACGATCGAGGAGCGGCTGGAGGGCCGCAACAGCCTCTTCGAGGAGCTAATCGGCATGGACAAGCCCAGCCCTTAAAACTCTGAAACGATTCGATGTGATAAGCGAGCGCGACCCGTGCACTCGACGACCCTGCATTTCACGCTGCGCTAGTGCCTCTCGCACTAGTGTGCACAAATAATAAAATAAACTAAAAAAAATGTAAATTATATAAAGATATTAAAAGATGACGCAATGGCCTCGAAATGTTGCCTAAATAGAATCAGTTATCGAGACGCGCACTTAGGATTATACAAGTTGCTAGATCGCATCGTGTTCCCTTTCTCGTTCACAAAGATCGCCAATCGCCGCTGTTACGACATATCAGCAAAACGTAAGTGGTGTACTTAACAGATTCGCGCAAATGTATCTGCACAAATGGTATTTTAAAACTTTGCAGAGAGTAAATCGCCGTTGCAAACATTTAAGGCATTGTAAACGGAAAACGAATTTAGATAAGCTTAGAAAGAAACGGTAACGTCAATCAAAAGTACTAACGAATTTACTTAGTCGAAGAAACGTAGATTGTAAAACTCACGTGAGAGAAATAAATTTTAAATCATAAACGCGCGCAAATAAACCAGAGGAGAACGTGTACGCTATATTTTGTACGGCGACGTTGAACACTAAGTTGTACATTTGATCGATCATAAATTTTAGATTAAGTGAGGAGCATTTTTTATCAAACGAAAAAAACGGAGGGGAGGAGCGCTCGTTCACCTTCCCGTACGTAGATTCAACCTTTTTCTACAAAATAGAAAAATGACTGCAAAAAAAAAAAATGTACGAAGTATAATTTATACGCTTTTGTAGATTAAAGATTAAAGTCGTAAAGAAATGTCTTAGACTCTTTTAGAGGGATCGATATTGTGGCCTACCGATACGAGCCATTGGTGGAGAACGTGCCAATTAAAAAAAGAAATGAGGTCTTCCATAGGAGATAGTTTGCGAGTGGAGGATATTCAACGCTTGATTTGTGAAAAATATCACGTTTTTAATTGTAAATAATGGCTGGTGGAGTTGGAAATGTAAAAATCTTGATTTATGTATATGAAGAACAGAGCAAAAGCGTAGCGGATAAACATTATGTAATGAAATAGAACAAGTTAATAAATTTCTATGATATTTAAAAAACAAACTCCTCTTTCCTTCGCGCTTCCAATGAAAAACGGCTTGAAACAGTAAATCACAGCTTTTATTTAATATCACATATTAATAGTTTTTTTTACGTTTTTACTTTTTTTATATTTTAAAATCGTATAAATTCGCTACTCACGGTCGACGTTTTCGAAGTGGCTCAGCGTGCACTTTACTGGATTTTTTTTTCTTAGAAAAATTACGGTCACTATTGGAGAGTACATTGAAACTCTCGATAACCCTTTTTAAATAAAAAATTAAATAATATTAATACCCTTTCAAAAGAACTTATTTTAGTCCTGAGATGGTAGCGATGCTCATGTAGTAATAGAAAAAACAAAACATTTGGAAAAAATAAAACTAAACACTATATTAATCTATCAAAAGAAGAGACTCCGCACACGGCGCGCGACAGCTTGTCTATCATACAGAATATTAAATTTATGTACAAATTGATTTGTGTCGTTGCAGCCTTTGGTGATTATGCCAAGGTATGTCATGAGACCAAAATCGTTGCATTGCTAAAAAAAATTAATTGCATGAAAAAACTTTAAATATAAATAAAAAAAATTTAAATGTAAATTCTACATAGAATTTTAAACTTACATTGTAGAAATCAGCTTTGAACTTTGGATTGTTCAATACTGGTAAACGATGGCTCAATGAGCAAGCAGCTCTTAAAACTTCATGATTTCCTTTAAGTTCTCCATTTTGTACTGCTTGGACATACCTCAGTACCAGTTTCACTCTTGAATGCAACATTTTTATTGCACTATGTTGTGCTACTAAGTGCTCCGCAACTGTGCATAAAATATACTTTATTAGTACATTTTTTTACTAATTTTACTATAAATATTTTGTTTTTAAAAATAAAAATAACACAAGTACCTAAAGAACTTTCTGCTTGATCATTGGTACACATTCTGGCAACATGATCTACCCCAATCCTTTCGGCTTCTTCTGTAGCTAATGTATACGTTAATGGAACAAAGAGCATTGTAGCTTCTCCATTTACTAAATCTATAACTGACTCATATATAGATACAGGTAATTGCTGAAATAATATATAAAATTAAATTTATATTTATTTAATAAAAAAATTAGTAAACAGAAAATTCAAAAAATATTTATCTATGGTAAACTTACATCTGCACTTTTTGGTCTTGGATCAAGTTTTAACATAACTGGACTCTCGTTAATTTCACATATTTGTTTGTGAACTTTAATATCTCTTTCTGTTGGCATGCTACCAGTTGTATACCAACCTAGAAAGTCCATTTCACTGAAGACTTGTTTAAATTGCTCTTCTTTTGTGTTATAGTACTCCCTATCGATAATAACATCATCTCCAACACAGGTGAACAGAAGTTCAAAAGAATTCATAATCTCAATGTTGCGTCCCTTTTGTTTTCCAATGAGGGCTCCATAAACTGTTGGAAAAAAGTAACTATAACTACTTATACTTGAGTAAAACAAATACAGCATTAGATGTTGCCCACAAAAGTTATAACATCAAAATGCAAATACTTTTTCATAAACAAATTCAAAGCTTGCGAAACAGTAAATTTATGTATCATAAGTAAATAAGTGTAATAAAACAACCAACCAAGCTGCTCGGAGGACTCCTGAGCTCTGAGCCTGGTCCAGTGCTCGCTGACGTTCATGATGACGAGGGGATGCAGGCTGATGGAAACGGAGCCAACTGTGCCGGAGGATGCCATTACCCTGGCGGAGCTGCTGGCTGCTGCTGCGGCGGCGGCATTCGCGGACGAGGCCGCGGCGCCGCTGGGCCCGGCCTCCGCCTGGCCCAGCTCCATCTGGGCGTCGGAGGGCTGCTCAGCGCCTAGGTCACTGGGACCCGGAGCCGCGGCCCCGCCGCTCTCCTCCACCTCCATCTCGCTCGGCTGCTGCAGCTGCGGCTGCGCGTCGCTCTGCTTGCCCTCGCTCGAGCCTGCCTGCGACGACATCGCCGCCGTTCGTTTCTTATAGGTTAGCTGGAGACGACCAAATCCCAAGAGGTGACCGGTACAGGCGCTCTACTTATCTCGCCTGGCTCGAAGTCTGCTCTGGGCTGCAGCTTCTGGCCGGCTTGCGGTTGTGTCAAGGCCGTCCGGGAGGATGAAACGCGAAAGGCCTAATATGCTTTGGGAGCACCGAGTGGACGGATAAATTTCCCAAACACAAATGTACATGCAGTACATACACCACACACCGATTCTGGGAGACGTAAAATATATATGGAGTGGGGATAGCCGGTGCGCCGTGCACGCCATTTGCCAGTCGCAGGTTCGCGTCTGCGCGATTAATGGAATGTGCGCCATATTGAATGAAAATGAACGCGCGAGTTTTATAATAAGCAGTGCTACACTTGCAATTTTTTCCCATAATTATATATTTTCATTTTACATATTTATACTTATCAGTGCATTTCTTAAAATAACTTAATTAGAAAAGATTAATATTCATTAACAAGCCACCTATCTGAAATAATTATGAAGAAAAACAATGTGCTAGAAGATACAGAAAGACAAGTAACACGCAATATTTTTTTCTTAATAAAATGAATTACTTATATGAAATATGGGCATATGACAGCCTAAATGAAAAAGTCTCTTCTTTCAGAAATCTATTATCATTAGTGGACAAGGATTTATGGTAGTCAATTCTCATCATCAAATATGCATAAAAAAGGTATATCTTATATTTTGGATTGATCAAGGGTAAAGCCATCATGGAAGCTTACTGGTCCTCTAAAGATTAAAACGAAAATTACATTATAAAATACTGCCTATATTAAAGCTGATTAATTCCACATTTATCCATTATTTTGCATTTGGCCCATATGTGAGTGAAAGAGATAGGTTGACAGAAAAAAAGTATAAATGCAAATCGAACTTGATAACACTCTTGCACATCTTCATCTGAGTTTTTAATATACTGTCCAGTTATAAAACGGATAAATCTGTGAGAGAGACTTATATATCCTAAATCGCAAGGCTCAATTTTTTGCTGTTTCAAAATAGGTTTTTAGAAACCATGAACATAATTGATCATTATATTATATAAGAAGTATGGTCAAATAGAAATAAATCATATGATGTCACTCAATCCCATGAAAGTAATAAAAAATAATGGCATGTACTCGGACGGAAATGATATTTATTCATTTTCCAGTGAAGTCAAGAATTATGTACATTCATAAATTTTCTTTAGTGTTTTAATACATGCAACATAAACCCTTTATTAAAAACATCTTTTGGAAAATCCCGAAATTTTCGATGATAATTCCACTGTTGATAAAGAGATCAATCTATCTCACTCTTAAAATAAATTGCACTGCAGTTGCATTAAGAATATGGGTGAAATTCATCTAATTTATTCTTGTAATATCTAAATATTTAATTCAATACCAGAAATAATATTAAGAATTATTATGAAAAATGAATATTAGTACATTATATATATTTATATAACTGTGCTTTTAGACAATGTAATTATCAAAATTGATAATACTTGATATATTGGTAAATTTAATTTGATTAACGTTTGGAATGTAACATCTCCTGAGTGTAATACGACGCGTAAGAAGAATTTCATCCACATCTCAAACAATATCTTCTATAATCAACTCCAAAGTGTTCCATAAATTAATACAATTCTCAATAATTTTTAGTTGATTTTTGAAAAGGAACTACATATTACCATCACCGTACTGGTGCTGTGCTGACTGTACCACTGATTGGTACACATTCAAGATGCGATTTGAATTATTTTCATTCAAATGTTAATTTTATTGAAAAAAATTAACTTTTCTTTTTGCTTAAACTTTCCTGCAATGTACCTGGATCTTGTTCTATTGTGGAAGAATCTATGCGACTCTTATCAACTGGGTACAACCTAAGAAATGAGTAAATTTTGTTAATAAGTATTTTATTTTAAAGAAATTTTAGTTTTAACAATTAACTTCTTTGAACATACCATCGCTGATAGAGGTATACGAGGAAAACTGCATCGTCTCGGAAGCACGCCACTCTGTGAGCTACAGGCATGGTAATGATAAAAGCGAAAACATCGTCGATGAAAGTGTTAAATGCTTTATACATAAAGGACCTCCATGGGAGATGAGCCACAGATTTGAGTTTGTAATTTACAAACAGCTGTGGAAGCATGAACAGGAATCCAAAAGCATAAACTCCATTTACTAAGGAGTGTATGCACCATGAATACCAACTATTAAAATTTATAAAAAATTATTAAACTTTGAAAAAATACATGCTTAAGATTTGTTTAGTAGTTTTGTTTACCTTTTATGAGGAAGATAAAGCAAAGAATAAATAGCCCCCAAAATAATTAAGGGATAAAGTAAGTAACTGAGATAACGCATACTTTCTGCATCAATTTCTCTTGTCCTTGTCTCTGCACTTGAACATTTAGCCCAATTAAATGTTACTCTAGGAAGACCATTGCTCCAAGAGACTTCAGCTCTCAAAATCTTTTTGGTTTTCCAAAACTATAAAGTAAAAACTTGTTGAAAATAAAGGAAAGAATATGTAAGTATAATAATTATAAATAAAGATTTACCTCTATTATAGTACCAATTCCAGCAGGAATTAAAACAAGTAATGAAGAACCTTCATCTAACAAATAAAGAAATATCACAGCCTGACTAAAAGCACGCCAAAGTACAGTTTGCATACTTAAGCCTGCAAGATTATTTTTACTTCTCCAAAAACTTATATCATTTTTAAATGCAAGAAAATCAAATAAGAGCTGTGAATTTGAAAAAAATCAACAATGAAAATATAAATAAATTAATATTTATTTTTCTGAGTTGTAAAAACTTACATGCATTGCCGATATAAATACAGTTCCTGCTAAAAGATACAGGTTTGTATCTGCAAATAAACCTTTAACTTCATCAATATCCTTATTTGTAAAACCTAATTCCTTAAAGTTTTGCATTGCAGCCTCAATATGCAATATCAGTCTTAGTTTTCCAATAGAAATTGGAGCATAAGAAACAGTCACATTCATGCTGTGTGTTTTAGATGTTATTTTCACTAAATCCTTGTATCTGGTGTACAGAAAGTTGTAGTTAAGAAGAGGTAAAAACTTGTGATTATCAGTGATTCTAGAATTAATAAAAATATTGTTAGTTATTAATTTTCATTCAAATTATTTTTAATATAGAGGTCTATAATTACTTCATTTCTTTAGCTAATTCTATAGGCAGATTATAGAATGGAAGGGAAACATCATCTGTCATTATTGTAAAAGTCATTTTACTTCTCATGTGCGCAACTGGCTGACCTATAGATTTTTTATTTTTGCTCTTATCATCTTCATCTTCACCTAATAAATTAAATGTTTGTGCTTGGGGTACTGCATATTCAGACATTCTTGTAGTAGTATAAACAGTCTTGAATTCCTAAAAATAAGTACTTTTTTTTTATATATTCTTGGAATAGTTGTAAACGAATATCATATTTTAATTAAATTAATAGTTTTACCTTTATCAACTTATTATAAGGTGCATCTGGATTTAAGTATAATGGTGTAACTACTACATGTAAAAATAGTGTACCATTTTGTCTTGTTTTACGAGGAATATCAATCGTCAATGGACTAATAATAAGAATAGAGTAAAAGCTTAACAAAATAATCAAAAGGAATGTGATCAAAACCATTTTGTATGTAGTTTTACTTACATATTTTGTTCTTTGGTATAATCAAAGTCTGTAATAGTATGAATTCTTGTTACTTCATTTTCCAATGGTCGTCTTGTAGTGGATGTGAACAAGTGCATTGCAAGTTTTGGATGATTACTTAAGAAAGATGTTATACAAATTTGATCATCTTTACATGGTGGAGGTGTAAACAGTTGTGAAACTGTATATATCGAATGTAAAATGTAAGCAATGAAAACTCCAGACAAGAGAAGACTAAGTGACGGAAGCTGCATCTTTCTTCAATTACTCAAATAATAACAAATAAAACGAATATCACTTTCTTAACTGTTCCCTTCTTAAATGCAATCTAGATACTAATGTCATTTTCTAATAGTTGCTAAATATTCTTGTTTATCACTGCTGCTAAAGCCAATATTTTATTCTAATCACACGAAAAAGATTTAAAAGTAATTATGAATAAAAAAAAACTGTTATACATCCGACAGATGGAAAAAAAATACTTCCTGTCGGAAAAAATTGCTAAAAAATTCGCGAATAATGAAGGAAATGTCGTAAAAACACTAAATTAACGCGAAAATAGCAAAATGACGGATAAAATCCTGCACATTTTTAAAATAAAATCTGTCCGATAGTAACCTCAAAGGGATACAAAACAATCACTGTTGCTAGCAAGTAGCAACACTAGCAACTGATTTACTTTTATAGCAAATATAGAGACCTACCATCAGATGGCGCAACTCCAAGTCTTGTCTTGAGACGTGGCGGCCCGGCTATTACTGTATTCATAACAGTAAAACTGTAAAAGCCAATTTAGCCAATAAAAATACTATAATTAATAACTATTAACTAACTAATCTTGAGATGTGGTGAATAAGGATCGCGGATACGAAATAGAAATTAAATAAATATAATATAAGGGCTTGATGGCCTATATACCTACATTTCAGGAATTAAAAAAAAATTAAATAAATAAAACGATCACTATATTAATTAATTTACTTTAAAGTATAAGAAATTTTATTTAGTAATAATATTTAGGCTGCCGTAATATTTATATCGTAAAATTTATATGCCTGACACAATTAAAACATTTAAAACGTAATTTTCGCTTCATGTATAAAATTTATGCAGAAAAATTGAATAAATATAATAATCTGCACAATTTTCGGCAGAAATGCATGCATAACTTTTTCGTACGGGAATATCAACCAGGTCAAGAAAGTATAAGACCTTAATTATAATTGTTTAATCAGTAGAAAGGGTAAAAACTCAACAGCAACGTGAATAAACCTTCTGAAACCAAATTTTAAAACTATTAAGTACACGATTGAAATTTAATTTACACACCCTACTATCATTTATTTAATTGATAAATTCAACAATAATTACATTCAAGCACACATAAATTTTAGATCAACTTCTAAAATAACTGCAAAGGCCAAGTAAATGATAATTATAAAAACTGCACTCACAAAAATGTATAAATAAAATTAAAAACTATACAGACGCAATATATGCAGATTTGAATTAAAAAAAATCACATTGCACATATTTACGTAAACATGATGATTGAAAAGCCGATCGCGCACATAATCATGTCTCGCGGCATCGCAACTACAATCGAGGCTCAGAATGACAAGAGCGCTTGCGCTCGGGCCCGAAAAGCCCGCGAGCCGTGAAATTCCGGGCCGAGCGCGACGTCGCTCGTTTCCCAAACGGTATATGCACAAGTGCGCGCGGCGTGATAAACACTTTTTGTCCGGCGGGTGCGGGGCGAGAGGGTGTCCGTACGCGAGAAAGCCGCGGCGTCACGTCGCGAACGCTCGTTGCACAACTCGGCTACACGCTACGCGACCGCTTTAACGATCCCGGGGTTAAGGAGCGTGACGCCCGCGCGCGATCACCGATTTTTCGTGCCTCCCCGGGCCGTGTGCGCGCATTTTCGTGGGCGCTTCGCACGCACTCGAAAGAAAAGCGCAACGCATCCGAGCGAATACCCGCGATCAGGCGGGCGAGCACGAGCGCGGAGGCGTTACGTAAGTAAGCGCGGCGCTGCTCGGGAGTGACTCACGAGCGCGCGCATGCATATTTCACGCGCATCACCTGTCAGTGAGCAGGATTACTTATTTACATTAGGGGTGTCAAAAGGGGCTGCGCTTGAGGTTTCGTCCCTTCCGAGTCGGGGCTACGCGCGTGGGCGTGCGGACGTTAATTGCTTTTATTTTTCTCGTCAAGAGGGGAAGAAGCAAGACGGGAACGCTTACGAGGGATCGGCCGGTTAATTTATGGGTTCGCTTAAAATAAAAGCGAGACTGGAGTAGTGCGAGCAAGGGAAAGCAGTAGTATGTTCCGTTGAATGAATGAAAGTAAAACTGCAATGGAGAAGGACGCGAGAACGGGTTTTGAGCCGATAGCCGGTGCGTGACTAAGGCGCGCACATAAACCTGTTCGCGGCTTGCTGCAGATCTGCGGGAATATCTACTGCCGGACTGATCGCAGCGACGATTAGCCACACTACCCATTGTATTGGGGATTTCGCACAAGTAGTTAGGATTTCAAATAGTCAGACTGGAGCAATTTGCACCTCGTTGTTCGTTTTCAGAATTGATGATGCTTTTACCGTTTTGCCGACACTTAAATTAGATGATAATTGATCTGAGCAGATAAATAATTAACTGCTTCAATTAATCAATTAAAATGAATAAATGAGAAAAAATTGAAAAAATACGTTTTATTGACTGCAGGAACGTTAATTATGTATAAATATGCTTTTGTCGAAGAATTTTTTATTTCTAACTGTACCGCTGTATAGTAAATCATCTTATGTAATTGTTAACGTGAATAAACAACGTAAAAAAGACCGAGTTAATCAAATAAGGAATTTTTATTTCGAAATAATTACCTGCAATACATAATCGTCAGAATTGCACACTCTACTATCCTAGAGTGTAAAGTTGTAACATGTGTTTAACAGCAAAGTTTATTAATAAACAAAGTTTATTGAATATTTATTTATTTTTCAATCAAATGATATCGATTCAATGATTGTTTTATTGTAATAATTTCTTATAATAATAACAAAAGTACAAAAAAGCGTAATTAAAAAATAAAAAAACTTATTGTTTTACATTCAAAGATTGCTCAATGCAATGATACAGCATTTGTAAAAAAATTGGGTCTACCAATTACTAGACCTCTTGCACAAGTATACAAATTCGAGATCACAAAAAATTCAGGTATAGAAAAATAGGAAAAATTCATTTCCGCCGAAATGTGTAAGCACGTTGGCGATGACGAAGGAAATTCGACAATCCCCCCTAACTTTCACACCGCAGCAAATCCAAGGATCAAAACAATGCACACTATACATACAACTTAAAAATCATCCCCCCTAATTAATTTCCAAACTAGCAAAACGACAAAAAAACTCAACAGCCTCCGGGCGCGAAAAGGTGCAATCCGAATAAAAATAAAAAAAAGAGGAAGCTATAGGAGCCCAGTGTGGCGGAGCGGCCTCTCCAGTGTCGCAGAATTTCCGCTTCGTAGCGTCCGCGCGCGCACTTGCCCGTTGGCTCGTCGCGCTTATCTGCGCGGCGCGGCCTGCGCGGGGGCCGCGGACTCGTACTTATCAGCGCGTCCAGGCGCGCTGCTCACGCGGCCGGAGGTGTGGGTGGGCCGCCGTCGGTGTCGCTGCGTCGCGGGCGCGCGCGCAGCTCGTCGCGAGAAGGTGGGAGGCTGTCGCCGTCTCTCTCGGGCGCGGAGTCGCCGTGTCGCCGTCGACGTCGACGTCGACGCTGCTCTAGTCCCGTGCGTGTGCGTCGCCCGTTCAATATGGCGTGCGTGCCGTGTGGCCCGTCGCTCAGCAGGTGAGAGTGCCCAGCAGCAGCGGCAGCAACGGCCAGTCCAGCCCGGGTGTGATATCGCGAGTGTCCCCGTTGGCCGGGCGTCCCCGTGGCCGCGCCGCAGGTGGCAGCGTCCGCCGTGCACGCGCGTCGACGGGCGGACGGCGGGGCAGCCCCCCGCGCAGCGCGCAGTTTCGAGCAACAGCCGCGTCTCCGCCGAAAAAAGCGTTGGAACTGCCTGGCGGTAACTGGAATTGGCCGCCCGGCCAGAATCGACGTGACGCGCCGGTGCGCCCAGCTTATCGTATTTTTTTATTTTCTCGGCGCGCATCATCCGCGCGGAAGGCTACCACTTGGGATCTTGCGAATACGCGCTGTCGCTATTCTATATGTGAAATAATCGATAAGTGTGTTTACCATCGGTGGAAGTAGCGCGGACGGTTATTGTTGCCCATCCTCTTTGTTGATCGCTTTTATCTTTTGTAGTTTGTGAATGCGCACTTTTATCACCTGGCTGGTAAGTTTTTTTCTGCCTTTTAGTACATTCTACGCACGAATCTGGACTACAGTTAGTTCGGCCGAATTCCGGGGCCGATTTTTCCTTTCTGCTGTTTATCGGGGTATGAACTCGGGTCGTGTGCGCACTTACATTGCACACACGTCGTACTGTGCTCACGTTCTTTTTGTTATTTAAAAATAAGGAAAATTATGGTAATTTGGACAATTATTGCTTGTTTGTTGCGCGAGTTAAATACACCGTTACAAACGCTGCAGTACTTGCTGTACGGAAATAAAAATCAATTGAATGCTTAATCGACGCTGCTTGATTTATAATTGATGAACTAAACCCTAAAATTTTTGACATACATCGTCCGCACGAGCCACTTACTGGTCATCTTTCAAGTTCAAGCAACCTCATTTGCGTTTGTATAGGCTTTTTCTGAGACCAAACAATTATACTCGCGTTCTCTATCTTCTATTTTCGCTCGCCTCTTGTTACAACGGCATTTGTTTATAAAAAATGTTTGGACGCACATTTTCTTGTTATTAAACAGCGTTGGACTTAGTTATACACATCAAATCATTAAAATTATGAAAATATTTTATTTGTAGTTTTTAAAAAAACTATAGTAAATAGAATTTTACAAAAATATGCAAAATAAGCAATTAATACCCTATGACAAAGTGAATTAAATTGATCGAGTGAAATGAAAACAATGAGTTATTTCCGAGGAAAGTGCACTTATTTTCAATTCGTTTAATTATTTTTCTTTTATTATGAAACTTTTCTTCCTGCTCAATCAAATGTCAAATTGGAAAAGAAATGTACCCACTGAAAATCGTACAATGCCCGCAGTAATTGTGCAATTGTGCCTCGTGACGTCACAATGAAATGGCGATGCTCGATATCGCGCGGGAGGTACAAACGAAATTACTATGTTGAAAATAATGATTAAACCAAGACACTATAACCACCATCGTAATTGTAAAAACTCCCATCCTCTTTTCATTCTCAAAACGATTCCCCTCTCACTTTCCATATAAAAAAAGAATGATTCGTTTATGAAGGCACAAAGTTGTTCTTAATACTTTATCGATTTCTAAAAAGTATAATGGAATATTAAATTGATGTGTCGAAGACTTGGCGATTACGAGCGAAGCCTACATCCCAAATGAAATAACGAAAATTCCTCGTCGCTTTGCGTGAATCGATAAAGGCATACGATAGGATACATTCCTCGCTGAAACTCTTTTTTTTTTGTGATAATGAAAATACAAAAAAAGCTGAGTGACAGTCAGGACACAAAGTACTGTCGCCGTTGTTGATGACTAAATAAAAACGGCCACTTTTGACTATCTCGTCTTTTAAAATGTGAAAAAAACGATAGAGAGGGGAAAGAGAGGCGAATTTATCAATGTAAATATTCGATAAGATTGTGTTTTGATTAAGATTGTCCTTTATTTACTAAAATGCATCGGGCTATCTCGACTCCGAGCCTTTTTAAGAAGCCTCGAGAAATTTATCTACCTTTCTTCTTGCGGTCGCGCACAATTCATTTGCAAACATGCACTAATTAAGGAATTGTGTACCGGTGCACTGGTAGCGTCACTCAATCGATACTTCACGTTTATTTCTATGCGCGGATGCTAAATGGGTCAATAAACCGTCTCTTAATTCTCCTACGACTGGTGCATTATTCATCAGGTATCTAGAAATTCATGTTAATCTCAATACGTAACAGACCGGTTCTTGTAACAAGGCAGTATTTTCTGTTGCGTTTGTATAAATATAAATCGACTACTAATAATTTCAATTCGCATCTGAAATCTTCGGAGTAGTAATGCAAGTGCACCGCTTTTTTTTCCTCAGTTAGCCAATTGCACTGCATAAATTGATTTTTTTCTAAATCGGCTAATTTTTTTACTCACTCGCAATGCGTAAGAATCATATTCCCCCAGTCACTCTGCAAGTACATATTTTGAGAGCCTGCGGCGTTTATCGTGAGATTAGATCCGTATGTTTTTTAAGAGATGGTTATAAGTTAATAAAAAAAAAAACGAGGAAGACGATAATACCGACTAAGTCAGCGACGAATAAGTTAACGCAGTTTTCTTTGGACGGGCTCATTTCCATTCTGCGAGATAGCCGCTCGGAAGGAAATATTCGTGCGCCCAGTCATTTCTCTGCTTTCTGCCATTGAAGCAGTTCTCAAAGGCCATCATTCACGGCGGCCTGACGATTGTCATTAGCCGAAATCGTCCGCCGACCGAGCGAGCCTTTTCAGCTCTAAAAGCGCCTTGTGAATTCTAAAAAGTACATCGTATTCCTCGCGAATATAAAAGGGCGCCGAAACTCCGCCGCCGAAACGCGTGCGAGCGCGCGTAGACTAACTGTCGGCCGCGATACTCAAAAATAGACACCCAGCAGTTGACTTCGTTAAATATTTCACCGAGTAATAATTGCGGGTGCGTTGCATAATGCAAGGTACGAAATGAAATTTATTATGAACAAACCGCCGTCCGTTAATAAATAAGCAGCAGGCGGCGTCGGCGAGACGAGAAACTTTGCACATACCGTTGTATGAAGAATTATAAAGCGCGCGCTGATTAGTGGATCGGCGACAAATTTAACGCGTACCTTGGATATTACATTTTAATCGCCGATGCACGTCACGCAGGCGCAGGATATAAGTAAGCAAATAAACAAAGCCTCACCCGCTTAGAATACAATTTCTCTCGCATCTTCCTCTTCTTAACCGCGCGCACCGATACAAGCGAACAAACAGCGAACAAATAAAAATCCGCCGTTCGAAAGCTCGACTCCGCGCGACTAGCTGTTGTCATCCGCCGGCTTCGCAGCTCCATCGACTAGTTGCACAATCTCGTTTTGCGCTCGAAAATTATACGCTCCGATATTTCAAACTTCCCAGGCGGAGCGATAAATGAGGCCCCTCGCGGAGCGCTGCCTATCTAATCTCGGTGCCGTCGCGTGAACTTGAGCGTTTCAAAATAGGCCCTAAATTGAAGTGTAAAAGCGCGGCGCTCTCCGCGGCGCGTTTTCGCTCTCGGCCAAATTGGGTCTCCGCCGCCGCGAGAAGAGAGCGAGCGCAGCGACAAAAAAAAAGGGAGCGCTGATCCGAATTTCTCCGCGGGGAGCCGCGGCTTATAGCGAAAAACCCGACGATGGGGAAACCCGGAGAGCCGGAGCGAGATGATTGCTGTGCTCTCTCTCTCTCTCTCTCTCTCTCTCTCTCTCGAGTGCGATGCGCGCTGCGGTCGAGTGAGAGCTCGAGCTGAGCGTCATCGGCTCGGTCTGACTGGCGAGAGGGGGGAGGAGGGGGGGGTCTGCGTGTCGCGGCTAAGTGCCGTCCACACTCGATGTTGAGCGCGGCGCAGCAGGTGCTCGCCGCGCTAAAACGTCACCCACATAATGTCGCTCACTACGCTCGTTTCGACTGTTTTTGCCCGGTATACTGCCGCGCGCAGCGCGTGTTTTTATTCTACATTGCCCGCTTCTCGCCCTTATCTGAGGCGAGCCGATAGCGCGCCGCAGGGTGGGAGGGAGGCCGAGCCGCCGTTCCGCCGGAGCGAGAGAGAGAGAGAGAGAGAGAGAGAGAGAGAGAGAAAGAGAGAGAGAAAGAGCAGCGGCTCCCGAGTCCCGATCGAACGATTAGTGTGCGCGCGTGTTCCGCAGCGAACGCTGCCGGAGGAAGTCGCTCCCGCTCGGAGGTTTGTTTACGTTAACCTGCGCGGCCCCCACCTCGCGAAAAGTTAAAAAAAAAAAAATAAATAAAAAACGCGGCTTTCAAAAACGCCGCGGGAGCCGATCTGTCAGTATCGCGTGTTTAATACACGGTTTACCGCTGTGTGGTGTGTGTGCGGCACAGTATAGATATACATGCGCGGCTACAGTGTGCGGCGAGTGCAGTGATAAGAGGGCGGAGATCCCACTCTCGCGACCTTTTCTTTCTCTGGCCGATAGTTATACACAATGTTTGCGATGGCAAGCAAGGAGCCGAGGGCTGACACGCCGCGTCGTTGCGACACATAGTAATGATGCATCGTGCGGCCTGGACGGGACTCCAGTCGGTAATAAACATGAGAGATAATGAAGGCGCATTGTCGACGCCGGCGGCCGATCGGATTTTTCCTCGAGCGGCAGGCTTTCATTCGCCGCTGCTCATTTCGCGATTGTGCTTTTCGCGAAACACTGCGTTTTAACGTCGCGGAAGCCTGGCGCACCGCTTGCGAAATCAAGTTCTTGCGCCGCACGCCTTAGTTTATTTTGAATTCTTTTTTTTTATCGTCGCGCACTCGAGCTGTACGGTGTGCCGTCGAAAAACGAATGTTAACGAACGAATTCAGTAGCCCGGGAGTTTTCGGGGACGTTTAAAGCGTCCTCCTCGTGCTCGGCCTGGCGGAAATGCGCAATTATCACAGATGAAGAGCCTTCTAGACACTGTGTTTCGTTCAATTTTACGAGGGAACGTTACTTCAGCCGAGGCAACTTTTATTTTCCCGACGAAACGTGCCGGAGAGGCCGAACACTTTTGTTAGTCATTGTCATAAAAAGAAAAATCACGTAGCCTTTAATTTTATCAAAATCAATTTCGCTGCAAGACTCGACCTGCGTGCTGACGTCAGCTTATGAATTTGCTTATTTACAACAAAAATCGACGACCAGTGAGCCGCGAAAATTATGAAAATTACTTTCACCCATCTATTTTCGGAGCGGCTTATTCTTCCGCGCGACTATCGACGATCCATTTAACGCATCGATAGGTAAATCTATGCCGCCCGTATCAACCGTTCGTTCGTGTGCAAATTAATTTGGTATTATTTAGCGAGCGCATTAAAAATCACCGGTAAACTCACCACCAGATACTGGTTCTTGCCTTTACCTCCAAATAAATTTTAACGAACAAACAAGTTTTTCGACCCGTCCGAGTATGAGTAACGAGTACAAGTGATATTCTCTTTGAAAAAAACAAAAAAAAGAAACATCAATAGACGCATTGCAAGAAAAAATTTACCCGTCTTTCTGATTTCCTTTTCAGGTCAGCGATAAATAGGAAAATAGATCTCGTATTCTGAAATGCAAATGGCTTCGATTCCAACGTCCTCATCCGCGTCCTCGACATGTTGAACAATTTTTTTATTGTAGGAACCTCCAAGTGCACGCGCGCGCGCTCGTCAATTTTTGTCCGCCCGTTTTATCGTCGCTCGCCGGTATAAATTAGCTTAATCAATGAATGCAATTAGCGGTTTTCAGCAAAAGAAATGCGTTATGATTATTCGTCATGAGGAATGGCCTGATAGTCGATAGTCACGTGCAAAGGTCGCGATTGATTTCCTTCGACGAGGCGCACGCGTGCACTGTCAAGTACAGCGCTTCGTCGCGACTGCAGCAGAGAAAAAGAAGAAAATTGCCACGATTAATCGGGTGTTAAATCAATAACAGAGCGAACGCGATGCGATTTTTTAAAAAGTCGCGTACACCTAAGCCGTAATCAAGTGATTTACGAATTCTCCGTTTTAACCTTTTCGTCGGGTGAACGCACCTCGGCCGGCTTATTGACGCTAAAGAACTGGCCGGTCGACTTTTTTCTTTGCGCGCCCGAGAAGCCAGGCGCGTATCGGATTTAGCAAAAATCCCCGGGGGGATAGTGTTCCCCGCGGTGGTATCCTTTTCTCTCCTACCTTGCCTTACCTGCGCGCACACCGCACATCCGAACGCGCCGCATAATAAAATAAAAAAAAAAAGGAACAACGAAGCTACTGGGCCGTCTCCAACAATACCATCACCTCTTTCTTGTTTATGCAAGCGCGCTCCGAAATTCGCCCGTGACATCACCGGCGCGCGGATGTAGGCACCGAAATTCGGACGGAAAGTACTGCGCGCGATAGGCGCTTATCGCCGCGGCCTCTTTACGCGAGAGATCATGGCGGAAGCGCGCGCAGGCGGCTCCGAAAGTTATTAAAGCGCCGATGAGCCGCCTATGTTAATTGATCAGCACGCGCGACACAATGGCACGTAACGACTTCCGCAATTTTCGTGTTTTCCTCGTGCGGCGCTTTATAAGAAAAACGTGACTACGCTCGCCTTGACGTTGTAACGGAATAATAGGTATGCGATGGGTGCGTAATGCACGCCGTATCGAAACGCGCCCTAATCTCGACGGCATGGTGTTTACGCTAAGGCTTACGCGCATCTAGGGACTGATAACGATAAGCTAAGACCGGGACGCACAGGGTCTCGCCGGGATTTAGGGTGGGAAAAATTTCGCTTTTTGTTTTCGCATTTCTGGCCATCTGTTTCTATATTTACTTTTGAATCATTACTGTTTGTGTATTAGTAATTAGACGGAAAAAATAATGAGGAGGGGGGATAATTCTGCGTGATGGAGTCATTTAAGCTGATGACGCACTTGCAAATAAACGAATTTATTATGAATTTTTATTTTGATTTAAAAAGCGAACGGGATGATTTTGTTTTCTTGAAATAGCAGATTAAATTTTGATTTAAAAAACAAATATATTTGAACTTATGTAGGGGAGAGCGGGGCATAGCGGGCCGTGGGGCAATGTGAACCTTCGGGGCATAGTGGGCCACCCCATTAAATGT
>JAXIUT010000048.1:13209712-13272718 GCA_035586675.1 Eurytoma californica | reverse complement strand
AGAACATGTTTATAAGGATATATAAGGCATTCCTGGTGCAGATACACACGTTAATTCCTATAAAAATTTATTTTTATTGTATTTTATAAGTTCGTTTCAACAGGGAATGATTGAATTCTGCAAGCTTCTACTGAATCTCCCTTTCACAGGCCTATTGTCTAACATTTTTGCAATGAAAAATTCACTTATTTCTAAACACCTTATTTATACGATTAATCAGTATCCATTTTTATCTTAATCCGCTAAATATATATGGCAATCGTTAATTACTACATCAGTACTATATTTAATACTGTTACTAAATTATTTAAAATCGAACACCAATAGGCACGGCAAATAGTGAAATGCGATAATAGCGAACATCTATATCGAACAACCCCGTACCATACTGAGTAACGCATATTTGTCATACTTACAGTGGCTCACGGGCCATTGATGAATTTCGTTTTACAGCAACCATGGCTTGCAATATATTATTTACACACCAAATTTAGCGAGCTGTCTTGTTACGCCGTTTGAATAATAATTTCGAGGAAGTTCTAGCATGGATAGAAATCTGTAAAAAAGATTAATTAAAACGTTAATTCATATAGCACCTATAGTAGTATAATGCTGTAAAGAAATATTTTTTATAAAAGTGTGCATGCATTTAACGCCTATTATGAGAAACTTTAAACTTAAATTTCTAACATACATAATCTAAATTAATTTAATATTTAATTGTTAAAACATGCATAATGAAAAAAACCGATGCTTATAAAACTTAAATTCATACATTATTATCCATACAGTGAAATTTTTTTCATTGGAAATACTGAATCATTAAATATAAAAAATTATTTTTTTTCTGTACAAAAATACAAAAGGAATAAAAAAAACTCTCACTAATTTCAAACGTTCACATTACCCAGAATTTACGCTGTAGTGCAAAGCAAATACGCGGTTAATCTTACAGCAAGAAGAAAAAAGATGGTTTTAACGAACAGTCCCGTGTCTTGAACTTTTTCTTATCTGTATTACAATTATTACTACAATTCATGCATCTCAGCGCGTTAATTCACTCTACAAAAAGAATTCATAATTTCCTCTACATTTAATACTGAATGTTGCGTATATGCTGCATTCAATTAAAACGTTACAAAAATAACTTATAGAGCATTAGAGCAAGTTGTGGATTTATTTTATAGAGATCTATAAATAAAGTTTATTCTCAGAATTAATTGTCTTCAAAGCATTATTCTATATGATTTCATTCGTTAAACAGTAGAGGCACATAGCAACCTTTACAGCATTTTTAGTTTTGTGTGTGCTTTCAACTTGAACTGGTAATAAATTGGAAATTTACAATAAATTTATAATGAATTCAAGACAATGAATACCCCTTCTTGAGCATAAATATTTTAGTATTATTACTAATTAAATATTCAAAATTACCATCTTTATCTTTGAATTAAAATCAGCTCTTGAAAGCATAGATTTTTTTACTCTTATTATATTTATATTCCTAATTATTACAGAATTTGTATTACCTTTTTAAGGCAACATTTCGTTGTTCAGTATCAGAAACCCATAGATACCGATGACACAAATTCTTTAAAGTAAATTTGGAATCCATGTATTAATTGTGATTCTCCTGCGTTCTAAAGTGTAGGAGACGCGGAGATAATTGGGCCACATTTGCACACCATGCCTTTACATTCTCTGAAAAGAGTTTCCTTGTAAGTTGATATTAACTTTAGAAAAAAATAGTACATTTATTTAGACATTAAGTGCATTTTCTACTTAAAGAACAATCATCATTATTAAATGCTTGCTGTCTTTAATTCCAACTCTGACAATGACCTCCGAAAGTGATTGCGTACTGCTCGACGGTACCAAATTAATCAATTAAAAGTACGTGCCAAAGACTTCGAAACATTTACAAAAAAGGATGTGGAAACAACGCGCAAAAATCGCGGATTCTGAATAGAAATATCGGCGATATGCTCTGAAATATCCTGCATGTACACTTATAATCGGCTTTTAATGAACCTGTTGTATAACCGATCATTCTCTAATTTACTTCTTCGTTATAACGTTATAAACGTTAAAGAACTTTTGTCCACTAAAAATGTCATGAATTGAACGACTGCGCATTGACGCAAAAATGAGGACCTTAAAGAATTGCGCGTTCGATTAAGCGGGTGTACATATATTATATTTGGCAGTGGTTTCCTTGTTTACATTTGTATATAGTGCATTATGCTATTTAAAACCCCTTGTCATTATTTTACTCCATCATTTAAATTATTATTTCCAAAAATATTTTCCAGTAGGTTTGTGAAATGATCATCGAATCGTGAAAAGATTACTCTATGTATAGAATAAAATAAAAGATGATAATCAATAAGGAAGCAACCACACGCAAATATTTAACCGATGTTATCTTGCTTGTAAGATACAAGAATCGCTCACCAATTAGGATTATCGACAGAAAACGGATCTGAGTTGGAATTTGGATTTTCCCAGGGTAAATGTCTAAAAGTACAGTAAAAGAGAAATTACCATTCCAAGCCTAATGTCGATCTCTTGGTATTCTCATCACGAGCATACTACCAATTCTGAACATTCAATTATGTTCAGTTAGCTCGAACCCGCTCTCGACGCCTAGATCTTTCCAGGCAACGCGACAACAGGGGTTTCTGTTCATGTTCACACTAGTCCAATATAAGCTATTGAGAAGTTGTTTGGAGATGTGGCTCATCAACTGGAGGAAACATGTGACTAAAAAAGATACATACAAATATAATTAAGTACACATGGGATATATATATTAAATAAAAAAAATTAAGAGTTATTTTTTTCTAAATAATTTACCTATAGTTTCCAGTGAAGTAAGAAATTAGCACGTAAAATTCGTGCCATATTATGTGGCAAGTACCAGAAGCGAGGTAAACTCAATCCACGAGGAAGTTCTCGGAGAGTCAAACAACATAACTTCAACTGGCACAGGTCTTGAAGATGTGAATATATACCGTATGAGCTGATGGATATGAGCGCTAGACGGATCGGCTCGATCATAGCAAGGTCAGGATCGATTACACCAACTGAGGCGCAGAACCTGAATTTGTAAAAATTATTAAAAAATTCTTAATTACTTAAAACAGAAAAAAAATGATTTATTAAAATGTACTTTCATTCCTATTTTAGGAGAATTTAATTTTAATAAACAATTTCTGATAATAGTAAAAAAATAAATCTTAAAAAGTCCGACTCAATCTTTTACGACTCGTATAACAAAAAATTATGAGCCATTAATCAAAAACTTGTTTCGCAATAATTAGCATACTTTGTACATATAATTATAGGCATAATTATAGACGTTAATTGAATTTACAATTTTGAAAATTTGTAACCTAATACAGTCTACATTGTAAAACTTGAAGATGACCATCAGCGGTACAATTGAATATTATATGAAAATATGAGAATAATTTCAGACATAATAATGAATTTCAAACATTAAATCAGACATTAAGATCTGTGAGATTTCTCTTAAATTTTAGTACTAAGTAAATATAATTAAATTTTGGTATTGTAAAATTAACCAAAAATGCTACAGGAAAAGTAAATATGCAACGTGCACTATAATATTAATATTGAAAAATGTAGTCTAATAAATCTGTTAAAACTTAATTGCATATGTATGTCTTCTGACAATATTTACCACCCTTCAAACTGCACATTGTAAACTGACAATTTATGCTTGCTTTGTCAAATGAATTGAAGATACAAAACAAGCAAGATAAATACTACAGTTAATAACAATTATGGGGTCTGATAAAAACAGAATCATTTATCTTTTTGAATGGATCTCCAAGGACACTTTTTTCCACTTTTCATGGCAAAGAGAAGGGAAAACTTTGTCCTTTGCATATGTACATCATTGCACATGGATGAATTACCAATAGTGTGCTTACATGCAACTGTGTCCTGTGGCTGCCTTCTGCAATTCGTGCTGATTCTTAAATCTCTTAAGAGAGTTGCCTTTGAAAGTTCTATATTCTATACTACAGTAGTACTTACTTCTCTGAAAAAAATGGCCTAATTAATATTGATGTTTATTTAAAAAAAAAGGCGATAAAGATTGAACATTATCAAATATATCTTTAAAGTGCCCAGCTCTGTAAATGCTTCTTTCTTTTGCTTTTTTTTAGTTTCAAACACTGTATAACTTATTGTATTATTTAATTTAATATTTTATTAGAGAAATTATTTTTACCTTTCATCTAAACCTTTATCTGGCTTGTTTAAAGAAAAAAATCACAGATGATGATTTGACATAAATATGTTAATGAGAATTTGTCATTTAATATAGTAAAGTCAAGTACTTTGGAGGGTAGCACTTAGAAATGTAGTCTATTGCCATAAAATGTTGATACATCCTGTGAAAACATATACTATATTAGTTGCTATTATATATCTTTAATAAAGGTGATATTTATATTCAAACTATTCTAAAATTACCTTATTCCTTGTTGTTTGCCTAGTGGTCAAACATCACCAACGATGATAAAGTTGATTAACGGCTATCATTAAAACCTTTACTTCTAGGTCATTTGGTGTTCATTTTTTTGCCAAATGACTAAGAGAATAAGTCCAGATAATCAATTCCACAGCAGCCTGCTTTCCCCTGTAAAAATATTTAGCTCATTAGCAATTTTTTCTTAAATAAAGCCGATAATAAATCAAATGTATAACATTAAATAATCATGTAAATACTATTTTTGTGTATATTTCGTCATGATATTTCTAAAGATAACAAATTTAATTTTAAAACAACAAAAATTTTATAATAATTTACACTAATTAAAAATCCAATACATCATGGTATGCATATTTCAATTATCCTCAATGTCCAGTGTATTCTCTAAAGAATTCATCAAGAATGTAATATAATACAATTAAAATCCATCTTAAACCAAGTTTATAAAAATTTAAAATAATTTTGTAGTCATAATGTTTTCAAGATTCAATAATTATATCTTTAAAATCTACCGATCACAATATCACAGACACATTAGAAAATATTGATAAGATTCGCTTATAGTTCAGTCAATAATTAATAAGTATAAAAATTAACGTTTATCAAATAAAAATAAATTTAGTACGTCTAATAATAATAATTAAACGTAAAAGACATTTCATTAATATCAATCCATATCATTTTATTGCCTTCTGGCTATCGTGAATCATTTTTACTATAAACATGTTTGAAATGATATTCACTTATAAGGTAATATAATACAAGCCTGGATTATTTAAATTTCAAAAAGCAATGATTTGTGGAAAACTGATTGTAGTTAATTGATTTAATAAAATTTTAGCAGAACCAAATTTGATAAAGTTTTATGAAGTAAATTATTACTTAATTTTCAAATAAATAATTAAATAGTTTTTAAAATCTTTAAACAATATTTTTCAGTAGTTTAATTAATACACGTAGCTACCTACTTATTGCAACAATAGCTCAATGTAGCTTAAGTCGAGATGCATCTATATAGTATCAGGCATGGTTCAAATGAATATTATCAGGCTTAAAAAGTAGTTAGTCAATCACAAAATATCATAAAATGTGTGACATATTTACAAAATTTGCACGAATAGATACACATATTCTATCAGACTGCTATTGTGGGAATGCCTATATAGTTGTCCGTTACAATACATGTAGTATAATAGATAATAATGGCACATAAATAATAAATGTGTACATAAAGAATAAATGTGTACGTAAAGAAGAAATGTGTACATAAAGAGTAAATGTGTACACAAATAATTGCTCACGGGCCGGGTAGAGACTTTTCAATAAAAATCTTAATTACAATTAACAATTCATACGTAATGAATAATCATTTAATCAGGTTCGGCCCGCCGACGCAGCTCATTACTTGCTACAACTTACGAATAGATACCAGACGCAAACGAACGTGAGCATTTCGCTCGACTGCTCCTACTAAACTGAGAACTGAGAAGCCGGCGCCCGACGCCCAGCCCAGCTTGCAATCCGGATTCCCGTTTCCCCCACCACCTCCACGGCATCCAGCCACGGCTTCTTACACCATTGGGTAAGTATGAGCTGATTTTGAAGAATATAGCGATTGAATATTGCATTTAATTAAATATGTCTTAAAAAGGAACTTGAAATGCTCAAATATATACTAATTCGTTAAACTATATCACACATAGGTACATGAATTTCAGGGTATATACACCTATGGGTGTCCATTACGACACTCAAGTCGAATGTGATTAATATAACGTTTGAAAACACAAAAAATCATTAAATATGTTCAAAAAGGAACGTCTAAAGCCTAAATATGTAGTAATTTACTTGGGAGATATTGCAAATTCATGACTAGCGAGAGTACCTGTAGATGTCCATTACGACTCTATGAGGATTTGATGAAGATAACGGTTGAATTCAAAAAAATCGTTAAATAATTTGCATACGTCAAAAAAATGTAATAAAAAGAACATCCAAAAGCCTAAATACATATACTAACTTACCAGCATTTAGCAAACGCAAACGAGCGTGACCTCCTCCCTCGACTGCTCCTGCCAGACTGAGCAGCCGGCGCCCAGCTCGCGAG
Organism: Eurytoma californica; assembly: GCA_035586675.1. Lineage (NCBI taxonomy): Eukaryota > Metazoa > Arthropoda > Insecta > Hymenoptera > Eurytomidae > Eurytoma > Eurytoma californica. The sequence continues at coordinate 13,266,086 of JAXIUT010000048.1, read as the reverse complement.
CTGCGGGGGCCCGCTTCCCCCACCACCTTCGCGTCGGCAGCCGCGGCGGCGCCGCGGGGCTACCCTTACTTATATTCTATGGGAACACCATTGGGTGTCTATTGCACGACTATGAGCCGATTTTGATGAATATATCGATTGAATATGGTAAAATATCATTAAATATGACTTAAAAGGAACATGCAATGTCCAAATATATACCTACTAATTTATTGGAAGATATCACGCGTATATGACTTTCAGGAGTACTTATACTGTACGTGCCTATTACTACACTAAGCAACGAATTTGATGAATGTAACCATCGAATATTGCAAAATAAAACATTACAAATCCCAAATATGTACCATTTAATGGAAGAAATCACAAATTCATGACTTTTAGGGCAACACCTATGGGTGCTCATTGTGACTCTATAAAGCCAATTTAATGAATATATCGATTGAATATTGCAAAAAATGATTAAATATGTAATAAAGGGAATATTCAAAGCCTAAATCTGGAAAAATTTAATGGAAGAAATTAGAAATTCATGACTTTTAGGGGTACACTTGTGGTTGTCTATATTACCAACTCTATCAAATATGATGGATTTAACGATCGAATATTGGAAAAAAATAATCATTAACTATGTAATGTTAAATATGTAAGGGAGTATACAAAGCCCAAATATATACTATTTGGGCTTTGTATACTACTACTACTACCCAAATATATATTTAATGAAAGAAATTACAAATTAATGACTTTCATAGGTACACCTGTACAGGTGTCTATTACGACTCTATGAGTCAAATATGATGAATATAATGATTAAATAATGCAAACAAATCATTATATATCAGAAATGAAACATGCAAAGCAGCTGTACGTACTAATTTCATGAGAGATATTACAAATTCACTACTTTCATGAGTACACCTATGAGTGCCTATACATTATTCGCCTACGAGCTGAATATGATCCCGGTCAACGTTGAACAATGATTATAATATTCTATTAGTAAAATTATAAAAAATAATGCAGTAAGAAAAAAGGTACACGAATTAAATTCAAATTTCGATTGTATAATTCTCTCGAAATCTTAAATTGAACTTTACCATTTTCATTTTTTAAAATGATACATATTGATCTCTATATAGAAATTGCATATAAGAAAATAGGCTGGCGGTGGCTCCTTTAAAACATCTCCGTCGTATGATTCATCCGACATTCGACATAAAAGTGCACGACCGCCAGTAAAACGCGTGGTATTGGTGTGTAAAAGGCAGAAGAATTTTTCCGAGGGTGATCAAATGTTTCTCACGAAAGAATTTCCGTTGATTTGAGGGAGGCCAAAGTCTTGGCACGTATCAAATATTGGGAGATTTAATGCGTTTTGTTTGTTGTTTACAATAACTATTTTGCATACTTTCGAATTAGATATCTTCTTTATAATTTTTTACTTAAAATGTTTTTTTAAAAACTAATTTAAAAAGTGACAAAATAAACCACTATAAAATAGAAAAGATAAACTTAAAAACAAAAAAAAAGTGTAAAGTGTAGACCACGAAACGCTAAATATTATTAAATAACAACTTAAAATACGGATTTAGCCGTAAATAAAAAAAAAACAAATATAAAAAGAATGCAAAGAATATTATTTGTACATTTTTATTTGCTATATAAAATAAACGTGTAAACCAGGACGTGTTTGCTTTTCCTTTAAATCAACACTTACTTACTCCACTGAATCTAAAAGAATTTTTGATAAAGGTGACATATTGCATAACTCATATGTTTTTCGTTCACTGAGTCCTCAAGAATCTTATATTGGACTCTGGATTTTTCTATATACACTGACTTTAGCTTTTACTTACCTGCGCCTACAAATTAATATTTCATCTTTAGTTTTTTGGGATCATGATCAACGCGTTGTAACGCACGGAAATCATTGATATTAGTTACACTAGAGTTTTGCGTGCTTTTATAGAATTGTAAAAGGGGTTTTCAATGTTTGTTCATGTTTTTAAATATGAGCTTTTGAAGCTAAGAATCGCGCTGCACGTTTTTTCTAAGAGTTTATTATATTTTTTACTGGGCGTTCGCAATAACGAGTCTGATACGTATGTCTGATAAGTTTTATAATTTTTAGCAGTATCAAATTTGTCAATACTATGCCAGCTTGATGCCATAGTATTGATTTAATTCACACCTTATTTAAGCACAAGTCGATCTTTGATATACTAACATTCTAACATTTGATATTATATAACTAATGAAACGATTAATCTTAGTTTAAAAAATATTTTAATTTGAACATTTTAGAAAGCTTAATAATGAAGATGAAATTTGGTTTTTTGACAAAGCGCACTTAATAGCAGTTAATTAATATATCTGCATTTCAGTAGTGTTTGGTATTAAAAGAGCGTTAAAAAAGAAAGGAAAATCATTAAATTAGTCGTGTAAAGCGAAATATTTACATGAAAAAAAATTTAATGATTATCTAGTCTAATAAAAAGTATACACGTATGGGCAATGAACGTAATTGCGTTGTCTGACAATTGTCAGACAACGCAATTACGTTTAATGATTATTAAACATTAATGTTTAATAATCGTGAACCAAATTTCAAAAAGGACTAATCTGACAATATTAATTATAATATATACGGTTCAAGACATGCAAGATAATTATTAAGTATTATCGGCAATTCAAGTGTGAGTCTTTTGTAGAGAAAAACATTTACCTTTCTGTATGTGTCTTTAAGGAAATTGTCCTCCGCCTTGTACTGGAAAGCGGATAGGAGGGTATATAGTAACCGCCTTTTGATCTTCGTGCATGCTTATATATAGTGGGCATGCATGCTGTTGAGGCTTCGCCTTTCTGAGCGTCGATCATATACGTCCATATCTTGAATCTCCTAAGAGAGATTAAAAAAAAATTATTGAACATACTAAAATTAAAAGTGTTTTAAATAAACTATTTATATTTTAATTAAAATTAAATTATAAATTCGTTAATATTAACTTAATTTAGTATAATTATTTTAGCATTATTACTATGCCGGCGCTATGCCGGCTCTACCCTACTTTCAAAAAAATATTTTATTTTATTATTTAGATTCATATTTAACTTACATTCATGTGAATTTGTCATTTATACATTGTGAGGTCAAGTGCTTTGGAGAGTAGTCCTTTTTAAATTGATGTGATTCCATAGCATGCTGATAGACTCTGTAAAAATATTTACTTTATTAGTTGCTTATGTAGCTTTAAATAAATTTAAAGGTGATATTTAATTTGTTAAAACTAATACCCGTTTTTTTAATCAAGCATAAATACATTTAAATAATTATTACTATAACGCAATATTTCCATAAAAAATGAAATTTTCAACTATTTAGTTTAGATATTATTAACGGTTTTATAATACTTGATCGGAATCGTCACAAACCTTCAAAATTAAATTCATTTTTAATGAATCTCTACAATAAAATTCATGTAATCATTACGATTTTAATAATTATTTTGATAAAAAACTGAAGAATATTTGCAAAAACAGTAATAACCAACTCTCACATCAGTGTATCAATTGTTATATGATTTTCCAATGATGACAAAGAATAATTAAAAGCTGAATATAATAATTATGTTTACCATTTTTATCAATTTAATTTATAAGAGTCATCGCTGTTTATCGAATTCGGGGACTATCCAGGTGCAATCAGCGTGTTATTGATAATACAGATATACTTAATTTATCGAAACAGCAATTGTCGTTGCTTTAGTTTGTTATTATTTTTAATTTTCCTCATGATGTTAATTCCAAGAATAGTAGTTATAGCTAGGTACGTTAATGACTGCTATATAGCCTACTACTTAAAATAAGGCGCTCCATCCTTTAATACAGATGAGAAAACAGGTATCTGAAAATAAAAGATCAGATTAGTAAAATTGTCAAAAAAGAATCTGAATTTATAATAAAATTTAAATGAGTGTAAATATATTAATTTTTGAACTTTTTAAACAAAAAATTAAAGAAATATTGCAAAAATAATCAAAAATATGGCAATAAAAGGAATCCATATGTCAATTTACTGAAAAACGAATTCCTGCATAACTGCAGAGTAATATTAAATTAAACAGTAATGAAATTAAAGTTCACAATAAGTTTAACAACTAAATTATTTGCATCAATAAGAAATTCTTTGCCTCCAATTGACTAATAAATGTGTTAGGCTCCAATTGACTAATAAATGTATTAGGCTCCAATTGACTAATAAATGTATTAGACTATAATTTAAAGAAGTACATACTCAGTGTGCAAATGTGTAAATTATAGGAAAAACATCATTTAAAAAAAGTTAGAAAAATCGTACAGTAAACAAAGTTCAAACTCAAAACGCATTTCAAACTAGACTCATATGTTGAGAGGTGACTTTTGGCAAGAAGATTTAAACAACAATCCCTAAATAACGGTGAATAATTTTGGTTTATAATTAGCAAAAAAAACGGTTTTCGTGTTTTTTGAAGTATATAAAAAAAAGAAAATTTACAAAATCCAAAAAGCTTTTGTGACTTGTAATTTAAATATGAAATCAAATACGTTTAAAACATATTTAAATTTGCTTGTTAAATGTACCTATATTATAAAACACCTATAATATTAAAAAGTATAAATGCATCTAATTTAATATTTTTAAAAAGATTTTTTTAAGACTATTCTGTTTACTGATATTTTACTATTTACTAATAAAATATGAACTAAAAAATCAGTTCATATATATTCTACTTGGAAAATAAATATTTTAAGAAGTAGTTCGCTTCAAATGTACGAAGAAAATTAATTTCCTGCAATAATAGCTTTTCTTTTAATTAAATTATTTTGAAATTAAAATTTTCTTAAATTTAAAAAAATATAAAAATAACTAATAATTATCTACTAATATATAAACAAAGACAGATATAAAAGATTATTGTACCTAAATAAAAGAATCCAATGAATATATGCTTGCAGGCCTAATCAACATAAGCCAACTTTTTAAACATATAGGCTTTCAAAACTTGTTACCCCAGCTCAATGCAGCTTTTAATCATCAAAACAGGAATGTCTCTTCAGGGAACCTCCTTATATTGGAAGAAACTTCAGTTAGCTATTCTCATAATAGCTGCTGCAATTGATAGCAAGTTGTTACATTTGAAAACTTTTTAGCTGAAAAATAACAGAATTGATTAACAATAGTCAGTCCAACAATCATAAACAACATTACTCACTGTTCTAGTTTAATCATTAATTAGGTCAGCAATAACAGAGCTTCATAGCCAGTCTTTGGAGCTTAGCAATGAAAAGTACCAGGATAACAAGATATTAATTATTGCAGCAAGTCTTTGCTCTGAAAAGTTATATATGTTAATTAATACTGATAATAAGCATACAGGTGGAAGGACTGGGATATAGGAAATAAACTTAATGAAGTTAGGAGATTGTTCAAAAGATCAGAATTACAGCAAAAAAATTTAAGTGACAAATGAAGGAAATGAATGCTAATAATGATTAAGTGATTAAGACCATAAAAGTACATCATAAATCAAGATCTAAGTGAATAATTATTAATTTAATGCATCAATACTCACTTATATTTTAAAGAAATTAACTTTAAGAACTTAAAGTACAAAAGTCAGATCAGCATCTGGACGATAGGCTATTATATATTGTTACCATGCAGGAACTCTGTTCTAAAAAGTAAAAAAAAATAATAGTAAGACATTTAGGACTAAAAGATATACAAAATAAATTAAGAATGGTTCGGAACAGTTTATATTTGATTACTTATTTATGATTATTGATAAATATCAAATCGTAAATTTAAATTTGTAAATCTAAATCAATAAGTCAGTGCTGGATATTCTAAAACTACAATTGATATTATATTCAATTCTATTTATTCTATAATTTATTTAGTAATCATTTATTATTACCAAGAACTTTATTATTTACAAAGTCATTTAAATAAACGCTACTATAACTATTAATAACTGCACTAATTATGTGAGAAATGTTAACAGAAAATAGAAAGTAAAATTCTTACACTGCATTTCTTACACTGCACTGGCAATGCATTAACTTTACAATTTTTTTGACTAAAAACTGGATGTTAAAGACTGATTTAGATTAACAAATTTAGTTACGAAATCACTTTTTTAAATTTTCTAGAAAGCGATAATTGTTTAGAAAGTTCAGAAATCTTTAAATTCCAATATTGGAACAATATTGGGCTCATTAATTTTTTAATCGAGATTCAATAATAAATCAAAATAGTATTCTTACATAAATGTTCTTGAATAATCTATGCAAGGAAAATCCAAGATCTGTCGCAGTCGGCAATTTGACGTCTACAGAGCTTTGTGAATTATAATGTAAGTAGCTGTAATGGTTAGGGTACCCGGATATCATCCCATCCTTTCCCGCCACACCCCTGAACCCCTCCGTTCACTGGAAAGATACAATTTTAAAGTTTTTTAAATGCTTGTATATACATACTTAAATCTGAACGGGTGAATATGAGCTGTGAATATGCGCGCGCTCGCGAAAGGGCCGAGACTCCGGAAGTGGGAACAGGGAAAGAGAGAGAGAACGACTAGGGACGCTGACCGCTGACGTCGCTGACTTGACAAGAATGACAAGTTGACACTATAGTTGACGACAATCGACGACGCGCGTTTGCTTTTTAGCACGCAGGGTGCGCTGCTGAAGAAAAAACTTTTATAGTAGCGGTCCAGACTCCAGCGGTAAATAACGTCTACTATAGTTGTCTTATAATAATGGATAAAATTATTACTTATTTTCAAATTTGTTATTAACGTAGTTTGTAAGATTACCACAGAGCTAGTTGAGTGAAGTCGAAGCGACTCAAATAAAAATGAATTTGTAAGCTGCGTCCGTTTGCATCTTCAAAAATTGCGATCATATGCCAGATTACAGACTTACTTACGGAGTTACGGTGCATTTACTATACGCTTGTTCTATATTTACGTACGTTTCTCTGAATTGTAATTGACTAATCAATATGATCATAATATGACTAATCAAATATAATACCTACAGGCTATAAGCATTGGCACTTATCAGTATGTTTGAATATTTATAAAAGTCATTGCACCAACAAAAATCAGGTACGAAAATGATTATATTTGATGATCTTTACATATAATCATATATCATGTGTATAAATATATAATGTGATTTGTCAGAATATCTTCATTTTGCTTTTGTTTATAAATATTGTCTATATTATTATATTCATGTTGTTTAAAAATTTTGTTACAGTAGTATGTGTACATACAATAATAATTATATTAATTCAAACAATAATTCCTGTCTAGACAGTGTGGACCGGCTTTAGCGGTTGGCGACACTATTGCATCTACGCGGTTATATACACGTTTTCTGATAATTACCGGCGCAGTCGACGGAGAGCGGGAGAGTCGGAGACGCGCTTGCGAATTGCCAACACTGTCCCGTCAAACCAAGGCGAACAGGCTCAGGCACACGCTACATTACTGATAAAGAACCTACTAGACGAAAAAGAGGCAGAGGATAAATAAAAGAAGTAAAATATGCGATAAAGCGAAAAAAGCTAAATTTAAGTTTGTCAATGAGAAGAAGTCGGCGTTATTTTTTGCAGGTGAGTTTGCATCAAGTCCCTATGGTTACGTATTTTTCATCCGTCAAATGCCTAGACGCGAAAAAAAACGTTTTGTAGGTTAGTCCTTGAGTCCGGATAAATAACCGGATGATTGACCGTAATCAAGGACGAGCAAGGGAGTGCTGAGGTTTCTCTGTTAAACAAGACCGAAGAAGTCTCCGAAGCCGGTAATAATCTCGCTTACCTGTTCCCTCAACTTTTGGAGGACGGTTACCGTTGCCAGATAGAATCAACAAGGTTATGTATGCTTTTCGTCTGAGTTTTCAGTAAAAAAAGAGGAACCAAGCAAAATGATTGAGAAAGTGGCGCAAATCTCGCAGTTTAAAAGTATCCTAAAGGATTTTCCCAAAAGTATGAAGTTCTGCTTCGCCTATGGTTCGGGAGTTTTCAAGCAAAAGAGCGATCCAGCAAGTAACATGCTAGACCTCATATTTGTGGTTCGCAATCCTTATCAGTGGCATGCTGAAAATATGACTAAAAATCCAAGCCACTATGCTCAACCTTTGGCTTTTTTTGGCCACAAAGCAGTAACCAGAATACAGGAATCATGGGGTGCCAAAGTATACTACAATACTCTTATACAGACTTCGGAGGGAAGAAATATCAAGTATGGAGTAATTTCTGAAATTTCATTGGTTGAAGATTTGTTAGATTGGAATGTCTTATACTTGGCTGGTAGATTACATAAGCCAGTCGAGATCATGGTTGAGCCTGATCAAAACTCTCAACTCAGAACTGCTTTGGTACAAAATTTACACTCTGCTGTTAATGCGGCTTTAATATTATTGCCCGAACATTTTACTGAAATTGAATTTTACAAATCTATTGCTGGACTCTCTTACAATGGTGATTTTAGAATGATTTTTGGAGAAGATAAGGAAAAAGTAAGCAATATTGTTGTGCCACAATTGAAATCTTTCAGAGAGCTTTACGCTCCAATTTTAAAGCACTTTGAACAATACGTAGAGATAGCAAAAATAGGTGATGGCAATGCTACATGTCATCAAGATCTTAGTCCAGAATCAAGAATACATCACTTAAATCAACTGCCAAGAAATCCTCAAGTCCAAATAGTCAGAAATTGGTCACAAGGTCCAAGATCAAAAGATACAGAAGATTGCTTGAGAGCAATTGCTCATGATCCTGATTCTAGTGAATTATTGGATCAAGTTTTAAGGAACATTGTATGGAAATCTAGTGTATCTCAAAGTTTGAAAGGAATTGTAACAGCTGGTGTTTTAAAATCTGTAAAATACAGTGGAGCAAAAATAGTAAAGATGCTCAAATCAACAGAAGAAAGGAAACAAATAATGGCACCTATTATGAAATCAGAAAAAAGTGATAGTGTTATCATAAAAAGTGAAACAAAAACTGGCAATGTAATCAAGACACAAGAAAAATAATTAAAATCGATAGAATAGTACAAAGACAATATTAAATGTTGACTTGTTTACCAAAGCTGTCTTATTTGTTGTTTCATTTTAATAAAGTACAGTCTGTTTATGAATGTCAAAATTTTTCTTTCTAAGTTAGCGATTACCACAAGAATTTAACCATTGTCCTAGACTATCATTATCTTACAATTAGATAAGTTTCAATAAAAGGGCTATATTAGTTCTGTTATCGCTAAATTTTAATTGTTTGATTTAAAGAGAACAATGAAAAAGCAATTGAAGTTTCACATAAAAATCAAATTTGCATTAAAAATAGCTAACTGTCTTTTTAATTTCAGAATAACCGAGGCATGAACTAGAAAATAATGGATTCCGACTCGGAAAGTCAAGACAGCGACGACGGGCGACGATTCCGTTTTGAAGCCACCCGCAAGGACCCGATAACATTATCGCATACTCGAAGAAAAAACTCGCCACCCCGCAGCCGGCCACCAGAGCGTCGTTCGCGCTCACGCTCGCGAGACCGAAATTTCCGCGACGACAGGTCCAGACGTCCCCGCGACGAGTGCAGGAGCCGTTCTTCCAGCGACCGCGACTCGAACAGCCGGTACTCGGCAAAGGAGCGCGGCTCCAAGGGCCCTAAGAACGCCAGTAGAGACTCGAAGAGGAGAAGCCGTGAAAGGGACGAGCGGGAGTCGCGACACCGCGCCAAGGAGCCGCGCGACCATGACTCCGGCAAGCACAAGAGCAAGTCCCGCGACAAGCACAAAAAGCACTCGCGCAGCCGGGAGCGGGTCAAGGAGGCGCTCCCCGCGGAGCCGGAAGAGGTGCCTCGGCCGAAGCCCACGGCGAAGAGGCAGCGCCCGGAAGATGCCGAGAAGGTAACTGATAAGTGCGCGGAGAGGGCGAGCGCACCAGCCGCTAATAACCCCGTAGCCGTTTCAGATGCGCTGAACCGAGCAGTCGCACCGGCGCAGGAGGCGCTTCGCAAAAAGCCCAAGTCCTTCTTCGACAGGGTCGTCAACAAGCGCAGCCACGACGAAGACACCTCCGTGTACGGTCCCGCGCTCCCGCCGGCCCTGGAGAAAAAGCTCCTGAACGCCAAGGAGGCCGAGCCGGTCGAGGAGATGGAAGAGGAGCCCTCTCGGACACCCGAAAGAGCGGAGGCGCCCGCGGCCCCGCCGTCCGATGACGAACGCGTCATCGGCCCGATTATGCCTCCCGGCTTCGGCTTCTCGTCGAAGGCAGAAGCCGAGAGTCACTCGGCGTCGGAGAGAAGCGACAGCGAAGAGGAAAGAGAGAAAGAGGACGAGGGCACTTTCGGCCCAGCCTTACCGCCGTGCATGGAGAGACGCGAAGTTGTTGGCCCGATTTTGCCTGCAAACTTTGTACCGGACGATGCGAATTCTAAAGTCGAACACTCCAAGTCCGATAACGACGGCGACGAATACGACGATGACGTTGCTGGCCCTTTGCCCCCTGATCATCCTGCCGCGCGGGGCAGTTACGTACAAATGCAGTTAGAACACCGGGCAAGACAGGTCGAAGCGAAATTTAGAGATAAAGTAAGCTACTTTGGTCTTTTGCTGACAGTGAAGTAGATAATTGATTTTTAATAAATTTGTTGAATTTGCAGACTTGTCCGGAGAAAAACAAACGAGAAGAATGGATGACGGAACTGCCACCAGCGCATGCAGTAGCTTTAGGATTAGGCTCCATACCTCGAAAGTTCAAAGCCAGGGACGGTCCTGATATGTCCGACAGGTCGTCCTGGACGGATACTCCAGCTGATAGACTTAGAAAACAAAAAGAGAAGGTCAGTTATTTGTTTTAATTAATCGAGTTTTCATTAAATATTGTGGTTAACCGAAATATTTACTTTACAGGAAGAAAACAGATTTATTCCTGAAGAATCTAAAAAGGTGGCTAAGAAATCAAAGCATAAAGAGACTGTTGAAGAACCCGAAGAAAAGCAGGAATCTTTGTTGGATATGCATTTGAAAACTTTAAAGAAAAAGAAGACGGTAAGTGACTGATTATTAAATTATTAATTTTTTCTATAACCATATACATTTCATATTTTATTTTTTAGAAATTGGAGAAAGAAGCAAAAGAATTAGGACTGTCCACGCGAAGACCTTTCGATCGAGATGTTGATTTGCAAACAAATCGACTGGACGAGGCAAGAAAGAAGAAAATTTTTGAGAAAGCCAGTCGTCTAAACGACAGATTTACTTCAGGAAAATTGTAATTGTACATTAATTAACATTAAGTTTGAATTGTAAATTATAAATTTTTAAAGCTAGAAAGTAATGAGAATACATTTCATATTTTTTGTTTAATTTTTTATGGGTGACGACTACGTTTCTTTTGAATAATCAACTTTTGTATACCTATGTAAAATAAAAACCATTTATGAATGTGTCTGTACAACGAATACAGAAAAAATGTAGAGATATAAAGGTAAAATATTACGAATTTAGTGTTTGGTTTAAGTGATAATTTGATTTAAATTACTTTTCATTTAAAAGTGACATTAAAGTTTATAGAATTAAGTTTTATCTAGATTTTAGTTCAGAAAAACATTAGAATCTGCATAAAAATAAAATGTGTGATGTGTAAACGCGATCATGTAAAAATGAAGTGGAATCATATGTTGATGACTGGTTGTTATTAAATAAATTGCTTTTATTAATTTTCGGTATTTCTTTTTACATAATTTCCATTAAAAATTTGAAGATACATTATTGGCGTGGAGTGTTTTTATAGAAAAAGTTCGCTACAATTTTGTTTTCAAAAACATTATTTATTTTATTAAACTTGTATACAACATGTATATACTATAATTATATTTAAACTTTTCGTTCAATTTTCTTTAAATTAAGAATAAATCATGACTTTAAAACTTTTTATAAATTAAAGTAAAGAAAAATTAACTGAAAAGTACATTGATGTTATTTTACATTTTTTTTTTATTTATAATATAACAAATTCACATGTTGTGAATCACCCGTACATGAAAAATATGATTACAAATATTCCCTTACTTTATCTGAGTTTTTATATGTTGAAGAAATTCATAGTAACTCAAGGCATTTTCAAATCTGTCCTCAATTAAACGTTCAGTGAATTGAGTCCTAAAGTGACTGTCATCCCTAATAATTTGTAGAGTTGCATTGAACGGCTTCTCATCCTGAAGAGCTGTAACAAATGTCCTTAGTCTTTCTGATTCTGGTGTGGACAATTCTGGCAATCCGTACATTTCTTCTGGAATGGTTGCAAAACTAGGAACTCCAAGAACATTGTAGCAAAATGCTGGATGAATGTTTTTGCCTATATACAGAAACATTTGGTCACATGCATCCAACAAGAATGCTCCTCTTGAGTCCAGCTTTTCAGCAGAAAGATGCAACCTTTCAGGTTGTGGATTTAGTTGTCCATCAATTTCATTAATTGGTTTCATGATATAGGCGTGTACTGGGTACAAGTCTGGATAAACCATTTGAATAAGCTGATTCAGAGGTAGAGTCTTCAACTGACACATAGCAAATACACGATCATCAAGTCTTGTGCTCACCCCAAATCTGAAGGCACGGCACTTCAGCAAAGCAATTATGTACATGGGCATGAGTTTCAGATTTTGTGGCGCTACAAGTCCAGTGCCTGGATATGATTGCAAAATTTTATATGCAGACAGTGCATCAATGACTGCATTTATCAAGGCCTCCCTGGCATCTGATAATGAAGATTGCTGTGACCTATCAACCGCCATTTTTGCTAATAATCCTATTATACATTGTTGGTCAGCAGAATAAAGTACATCTGATAAGTTAGAACATACAGGAAGGCAGAGAGTGTGAACTCTAATCCTTCGCTCCCCTTTACTCGATGTGTATAACAAGGCAGCTTGGAAACAGACATTTTGCATATCTGATAGATTTTCTTCAATTGTTACTTGCATTCCAAATCCAGCATCTGGATTGATATTTGGTAAACTTAACAGATCTGTTGATCTGACAAAAAAGTTACCATGGAATGTGTGAATACTTAATCCTCTTGTGCACCTTATTCTCATGACTGCTTCAAATCCAATTTTCCTTGTTAGGTAGCGCCGCAACATTTTCTCTAAAATTTCAATATGTTGCACCTTTGATGCATGAAATAGTGGTAAATAATAAATACATCCTCCAGAAAATTTACAAATACCAGACAACGTTGCTAAGTCGCTGTATTGGCAATTGAGTAAAAACAGATCAACAGCTATTTGTTGACCACTACAATCTAATGCTAGACGTTTATAAAAGTCTGTAGCAGGATTTAAATAAGGAACATCTTTTCCTGCTCTAGTATTTGGATCTTCTCTAGGCTGAAGTGCACCTGGACCTAAATTTGGTAAACACAACTGAAACACAGTAACCCTACCACCTGTCGGAGACATGAGTTTATAGGCTGCTTGAAGTGCAGCACCTAAAGCACAATTTGTATCGTAACTGTCTTTAAACATATACGGTAGCTGAGTTAATAAATCCCTAAGAAGTTCTTCTCGCTCCTTTAAATTGACTATTAAATTTTCTGGACATGGCAGGAAAACATCGTCTACATCCAACATAATCATGTGATGAGGCTGAAATACATTCTCCTGCATACTAAAAAAGTGAACAGCTGAATTAACTGCTAAAATTCCTACTTGCATTCTACTATCTCCTGGTAATCTGGACAGTTCTTCAGCTAGAGCATTGCACACGATTGATAAATAGCCACTTTCCACAGCTAGTCTTGACACGTCAAATATAAAAAGATACACTGCTGGCTGTGGCGGACGTAGCATATACTCACTCGGGGCTATAAATTCTATTGTACTTGTTCTTACTTCAGGTCTCCTTGATGGATCTCCATAAGACTTTGTAGCCGGATCGAATTGGAACTCTTCAGGAAGTTCATTAACTTTAAAGCACAAATTACATTTCCATCTCTTTGAGTCTACAAAGTAGACAAATGGATTTATGTATGTCCTGCACGATCTGCATCGAACAATTGTGCTACACTGTATAACTGGCAAATGATTTAAATCTTTGAAAGGGTGTATGAGAATACCCAGAGGTAACCGAGACTTTTGGAGCAAAGAATTAGAATCTGGAATTTTGGTCAATGTACAACGAAATATTTCTGAACTACAATTCACTCGATCTAACAGTTCTTGATGTAACTTTATTCTTGGTGGCGAAATTTTCTCTGCTGGCAATACATTTCTGCACTGGAGTAAATCAAGTGAGTCCATACCCCATATCTTGTTAAACCCGGCTCTGGTCACGTTTAAATTCTGTGGATATTGCTGGACTTGTTGGGGCTGCTGATGATTCATTTGATTATTGTACGGGTTCATGTTCACATAATTTTGTTGCCTCAAGTCTAAAGGACGATTTGTTGCTGAACAGGTCTGTGGCATCATGGGTGAGTCCGACATTTTTCCCCACAAAGTTAGACAAGCTCCAGACAGGCAGACAGCCCGAATCGCGATGGCATTGAAGGTTGGTTTTCAATTCTCTAAATCACGAGTGCACGCAAAAAGCGCGTTAAATTTAAAATGACTGGCTGCAAAAGAGAAGTAAAATGAACTATCAATTATTCTTAAGGTTACAATAGTGAAAATAAAACGTTTAAACGTTAATTACGTTAAACTAAAGAAAACAAATTTCTCAAAATGACAGTTGTTAAAGAAAATCCAAAATTTTTGAGATTATTCAGCTTGCGTCACATATTTATCAAGTGAGTCATATATAATAACTGAAAAATAGAAAAAAGTATCGAATGAATTATACGAATTTTTCATTTATACCTATTCACGGCATGACTTGTAGTATTTTATTCTACCTCATTTGGCATTTTCATCTTGTTTTTAACTCATACATACGTAAATAAGTTAGCAATATAAGATAAGAATAAGATAAAACAAGGAGGGGCTATTCCTTCATTATGCTCTAACTGTCGCAGCTATAGAAACGCTACCCCAAGAATCGCCCATAAAATAGAATCGATGATTTTTGCCAACGCATCGATTTTATAAGTACTATTTCCTATCTTACTCATAATAATAAAGAGATTTTTAAAACTTTTTGAAGATTAACGAAATAAACGGTATTTTCTTATTGTTTCTAATTGCAAGTTAATGTTAGGTACAGACAGCAATTAGAAAAATGTATCCATAGTAATCTGCAAACTTTATATAACCGCAATAAGGGAAGGTCAAGTGTGTCAAATAAGATAAGATTGTATTTGACAGAGACTCGTTAAAACATCATTAAACTAATTTCTTCTCTCGAACGGTGTGTACGTGATTCAAGATCGTTTTTCGAAAATTGACGCGCTCGCAGATGGCGCCCGCACCCTCTTCCTTTTCCGGCATTTGTATTCGTCACGCAGGGGCCAGGGAGTTGCGCAGAACATCGGTAGCAGAGCAAAAACATCTCAGTGCAAGCCTGCGTACAGCACGCGTAAGTAGTGGTGCGTTGAAGAGAAAAAAAAGGAAGGTGGCCGAGCCGAAGTCCGCGGCTCCCGTGCATCCACCGCGACCAAGTGATCCACGCGAGGAACCAGTGACATCAGTGAAGGAGGAATCTAAAGTGCCCGAAACCGGGACCCATTGATGGACTGTGTGGTGCTAGGCCCCATGTCAACGCTGCCGCGGAGCTGGCCGATCCTTATACATGCACTGCGCGTAAGCTCGCCCGCAACGTTTCCTCCGTCCTCTATAAGCGCGATTTCAGCACCAAGGGAATTTTTCCGGGTGGCTCCGTCACGATCCTCGGCTGAGGTGTGCGCGTGGCTCCCCTACGGGGGCTTCTTCTGAAGGCAGGTGCCTAGTTATGCGCGTTGCTAGTTCATTCGAAAAATCGAAGCGATGCACGGCTGTATATACCTTTAAATGCGCACAATGTCATGTACGCCGAGGAGCCCCCGGATGGAGTGATTTAATCGGGCGCGCTGCAGCGAGGTAAACAGCTAGCGTTCGCGGGGATCGTTTTTTGTTTCCTCCGCTGCAGTTTTTAGCGCTTGCCTGCGTTGCACAAATAATCGGGGAACAGAAAAAAAATGACGTTTTTCGGAGCGAAGTCGCGGAAAATCTCTCGCTCTTGGGTACTTCTTTTTTCCTATGCGCTCTTTACTTCGCATTATTTATTGCGTTGCGATAACACTTCAATCGTTTCGAAAAAGATAAACAAGATAAGTGTCGATGCTCACTTTACATTTTAATGCAAAGATGCAGTAAATTAACCTCAATTGCAAGCGAAAATTTTTTTATGCACCTATATATGCGATCTTTATGATCTGTCTTTCCTCTCACTCATTTCAGTTGAAGCAAATTAATCATTTCTAAGCTTGTGTTGAAAAATTGCTGTACAGTAGATACTTTTCTGAATCTTATATTTATCTATTTTATCTTTTCTATTACTTTTTTTCATTAGAAAAGGAAGTTTATTCTGACAGTTCAACAGTGGAATTATATTGTTAATTTAAATTCATTGAGCAATGACTCAATCTTGGAGAGTAACAATGGGTGTGTAATATTAAGAAATAAATAGGCAGTAAAACTTCTATTATTCATTCGCAATGATAATATTGTATTTAACTTTTTTCTGGAAAAGTTAAATATTTATTTTGGAGCTAAATTAGATCTTCACTATTGCATATTTAAATTCAGTTGAATTGCTGCACATATTGCAGAAAAATATGTAATTTAATAAATATTCACAATGAATCAATATTTTTCCTCGTACTTGTATAATTAATAGGTCATAAATGTTATTGTGTGTCACTATATCTGGTTATCACTGTTGTTATGTCTGTATACAAACGTATTTTAAATTTTCTTTCATTATCAAAGGCAATTATTTATTTGCATTTAATAAACACATAATTCGCATGATAAAGTGAAAAATTTCACAACGGGAGAAAATGCCAATGAACTGTTAATGCAGGGTCCAGAGTGAGAATTAAAATCTTTTTTCTCCTTTTTTCAATACATGTTTATTAATCGACGTCCGTCACGCGCTCTCGGAGACCTTAAACGCAGCATACGCTCATGCAGCGGACGTCACTTCCAGATTACGCGGCTGACGGGCTATAGCAGCGGCGGTCGCCGGAGATTGTACAGACGCATATAAACTGGCGCTTCGGAATCGCGAGCTTCACGAATATTCTCTCCTCCTTCCGCTCGATATTTCAGGGCTCCCCCGCACTGGGTACACTCAACACAGTGACTAGTGTCGCTATCATTAAAGCTAGCACGGACGATTAAAAAAGCAGCACGGACGAGTCACCACTAACTTCGCGACGCGCATCGGCAATGTCAGGCAAGAGAAAGAGGAAGTTATAGCAGGCTGCAATGCTGCATCTTGTGATTACGTATCCAGGAGAGCAATAAAGAGTATTAGAATGCATCGGACAAAAGGTTTCTCTCTACCATTACGTTCCTCTGACTTTGCCACATGATCTTATTAGTGGCCAAGCTACTTGTTGATAGCGTGTAATCTGAGAAGTTACCAGTATCTTCCTTTTAAATGTTTAAAGTTATACTGGTAAAGCAGCTGTTCTTTCAAGAGAGTTTTTCATATTGTAATAGGTTCTGTTTTTTGAATGCAAGTGTCTTCTATCTTGTCTTGTTTATATGGACATGTATTTCTAAAGTTTATCTTTATTATTTTCGTGATTTACATTTTCATAATTTATGTCTTTTTGATTCCATAGATTTATTTAAAACTTTATATCAAGCTAGATATTTGCTGCTATATAAGGGGATTTTTTAAATTCAAGTGTCTATCTACTGTGCATAAAAATGTGTTTTTAAAGTATATTTTTATTATTTGTATTATGTACATTTTGATTTTTATCATTTGGCTTTGAAAACTTCATATCATGCTAATTTGATTATTTTTCTATCTAACATGAATATTACGTGCATGTTTAGTTCCAAAACTGATAGCGATATATATTATATGAATAAACCTTTCTTAACTCAATTATAATTTAATAAAATAATTTTTTTTTTATCTTAGTCATAAAATATTAATCATTCAACACGAAAATTCTAGAAGCAAATTTTTTTTACTGTTTTAGAGTAATTCCAAAAAGTTTCATCATGCTGTTGATCACCAAGAATATATAATTTGTAATGCATAGAGGGAGGTAAAAGTAAATGAAGCCGTAGCCTGAAGGTCTGGGAGCATCAAGGGCGTTAATGATCAAGTAGTAAAATGCTTAAATGCTGCTTAAACCAGCCAACGCAATTATGGTTTGCGTTGGTGACCATTTGCGTTGGCTATGTACACGCCGATATTCTAGTGTTCTCTACAACAAACAGCCACAATGTCGAACAGGGATTTCGAGATATGCCTGCAAGGTTTGGTGGTATGATACCCGCTGGAGGGATTAAGGTAAGAAAGTTTGACATTTAATCTTTTCATATATCATGCTTTTTGAATTCTTTCAGTGTACATAAAATGTCAATTCATTGTTACAGGGCTTAGTTGTTTATGCAGATCCTCCAACCGCATGTCAAGACATAAAAGAGCCACCAAATAGTTCTAAATACTATGGTAACAATTGGATAGTATTAATTGCTCGTTTCAACTGTAGTTTTGAAGTAAAAATAAGGAATGCTCAAAAAGCTGGTTATAATGCTGCTATTGTACATAATGTCAATAGCAATGATTTGGGTATGATATTTATATTTTTGCAATTCCAAGTCTTGATTATTTATTAATTTTATATTGAGGTCCTTGTGTTTATTCTCATGAAATAATATTTCGCTTAATTTTTTATCAGAACCTATGTCGGCGAAAGATCCAACAAATATAACAATACCGTCTGTTTTTGTGAGTGAATTCACAGGATCATTCCTCAAAGACGTTTACGAGTACGATGAAGGCTATTTCATTTTGATCAATGACCTGCCTCTGAACATTAACACTCATTTGCTTTTGCCGTTCGCGATTGTCGTCGGCATTTGCTTTCTAGTCATGGTTATTTTTATGGTAAGTCTATTATTTTCACCAGCTCCAGAATGTAAAATTGTTACGAACATTGTTCTCTCGCTCAAAGTATTTATAAATTCAAGGCTTTGATTCGACGCTTGCTACAACGCAATTTAAGTATTGCTATTTAAAAGAAGTAATTCATCGAGTTATAATCGAGTCAACTGCGATTCGCGATATGTTGACCCCCTTTTTGCAATACGATTCCATAACACGGTCTATTGCTTGATAATTGTAAATTATAGTTTCCATAAACCAGTTTTATTCTGAACTTTAGTATTTCAAAAAAATATATTCTTATCACTATTTAAGACTTGTAATATAAACTAATTTTTTAAGAACTAGATTACATTATGAAAAATGAAAATTACATTAATTAGTAAATGAAGATTAATAATGTTGAATAAATTTAGTTTTCAAATAAACAAGTATATATATTATCATAATGTTATCATAGTAGTTAAAAAAGACATTAATGTTCTTGATTTTTCAGATTGTTAGATGTATTAAAGATAGACGCCGGCAAAGGAGGCACCGATTACCTAATTCGAGCTTAAAAAAAATACCAATACATAAGTACACAAAAGGCGATCCGTACGAGACATGTGCTATTTGCTTGGAAGACTACATTGAAAATGAAAAATTGCGAGTCCTACCTTGTGCTCATGGTAAAGTTTAATCACTTATTAGTGTAGGAAATTTAAATTTTACTAAAAAATTTCTACAACTGTACAATTGTCAATTACTAACTAAACAAATTGTTAAGAGAAAAACCTAAGATCACAGAATAAAGTAAATTCATTCCTAAAAATATTTAGATATTCAAAGTATAACTTTTACCGTAAAAAGATTAATTTTTTAAAATATAAAATGTTTATATAACAAAATTAATTAAACAAAATGACATTTACATAATTTACAAAATTCAAATAATTAACAACTGCAATGTTTATCTTTTACTTTTGTTAGTGACAAAAATTTTTGTAACTTTCCACGTCAATTTAAGTTTGTTCTCTGCTCAATCGTCACGTACTCAGCGCAATCGCAGGAGTAACACAAAAGTTAAAACGATATCTCACGTAGAATCCTTAATTTTCAGCCTACCACACGAAGTGCATCGACCCGTGGTTAACAAAGAACCGGCGTGTATGCCCAGTATGTAAGCGCAAAGTGTTTGCAGCGAACGAGCGCGTGGAGACGGATTCCGACAGCGATTCGGACGCCGATGACTCGACGCCGCTGATTCGCGACGGTAACCGTCCCGGCACTCAGGGTGGTACATTCACGCCCCAGTCGGAGAATCCATTCTGGCGACACCTCCGCCGTCAGGGTCGCGTCAGACGGGACTCACAGAACTCGGGGAGTAGTTATGAGTCGGCTGTTGTTGGGCCGAACGAACATCCCGGGTTCACGGCCGGCGACGAGGCTTCGAGCGTTGAAGGCGGTACTGACGAACCCGAGCCCACCCGAATTTTCATGGTCGTCGACACTCACAGTATAAATGGTGAGCATAATGCCATTGCTTAGTTTTCTAATACATAACTGTTCCGATGTTACGATTAGAAACCTCTGAAATAACTTGTATAATTAAACGGTCCAAGTATTGCTTACGCTATTGTAACCGAAAGATGTACTTAATTGAAATGCTAATAGTTGATCAAAATCTTGATAAACAATTGGTATGCGAGATGTAATATAATTTGATTAGATGACTTTTAAATTAGTCCATGTATTTTCAAAATATTATTTTATATTTAGTTTTACAATAAGTTGGATAACGGTTACCTAAGAACTTTTTAATGATTGCTTGAACAAAGAGTCATTACTTAATTATTACTGTTTTTCACTAAAATAATTTTAAACTGATCATTATTTTTTGATTCGTAAACCAGGACTTCAGTAACGTTCTTCTATATAATTTCCATTGCGAGCCATATTGAAAATTGGAAACTTGTTTAGAAAGATTTGTATTCTTAACTACTTACTCAAATAAAACGGAAAAATTATAGCTTTTTTATTCGTTATTGTCACATTCGTAGACTCAGAAATATACTTAAAAATAAAAATCAAATAAGAAATAGAATAAAAGTACTTAAACGAAAGATAAAAATTAGGCGCGTCATAATTTCTTAGCACTTCTTAAAAATTAAACTTCTTGTTAAAACGATATTGCCCATGAGTGCAGTATAAGCTCATTAAAATAGCGAGGTTTGCTCTAACAATAAACAACTTTTCCAATGAATTCGTTTTTTAATTCGTTCTTATTTACAAACAAGAAATTAAGAAAAAAATCCGATTTATGTCTCTCTCTTTATATTTAGTCTTCCAAAGATTCGAAAACGAGAAACGATCACACTTCCTCGCGCTCAAAAAGTGCATAATTAAGTACAAAATACCGGTAGTGTACGAGGAATATTATAAATAAATTAGAATCGATCAACTTTAACAAGCAGGATAATTTAGTAGATTTGCTAATATCGTGCTTGCAAACAAACTTTAGTAAGCGATAGATGTGACTTGTGCAGGTGAGGCGCCGGATCTGGAGAAATCGGTGAGCAGTACGAAGCCGCACACGGTGAGTCTATCGACGGACCTCGAGGAAAATTCCGCTGCGGATGCCGGTAATCACGCGGTCGACAGACACGGCATAACCGCTCCCAGAAATGGTGCTATCAATGCATTGCCAACCTCAACCGTTCCTCGGACAGTGGATGACAATGATGTTATAATATAGTTTCCTTTAAAGTCTTCCTTTTGGGTAAGTTCGAATTGCCGAATGACTCCGATGTATTTTTTGTATTTGATCAGATATTCTTCATGATTTCTACTGTATTTGCAGGAAGGACTAGATATTTCTTTGAATCGCTCGATGAAAAAAAAGGATTATTTAATTGGATCAATTGGTTTTTAACGACTAAGTGATCTGAGATCAACGACCAGAGGTGTTTCACACTGGTATACTTGGAGCAACCTACAAATTACAGAGACTGCATGAATTGTGTATTTACGAATGTGACGATAAAATTTTTATTATTAAAATATAAAATGAATGGAGCAGTAGGTTGTAAGCCGCCAGTCAAGCAATGATTGTCCAAAAACACATTTGGTTCTGTTCTTTTTTTTTTTACCAAAAGTGATAAGCATATTTTATAGTACAATTAGATTTGATTTATATAATGAACAAAGCAAAGTCTTTTAAAATAATGACGATAGTTACGTTCTTTTGTTTTATATATATGTGTAAAAAAATGTGAATTCCGATTGACTTTGTTGGCGTATTAGCCTGTGATACAGGGATGTAAATATCATTATATTTTGTTGATATGGCAAAATTTCAGACCAAACTTTAAAAGATTCCTTCTCTTTGCAGGAGGTAGATTAAATCAATATCTCACTGAAATTTCTAGACGTAGATTTATCAACATAAATTGTACGTAAGAAATTTTACGTTTTCCGTAGTAAAAAGCGACTTACTTCGACTCGAGTCTTTATTACTTCATAAAAATAATAAAATCTCATAACATGTTACAGCTAATAATATTAAGTGTATATAAAGTTATTTAATAAAGGCGATAAAGAAGTTTTTGTAATCGTGATAAGTTTAAGAAAAAATAAAACTACTGCGTAAAATAATCAGCAAATTTTAGATACATAACTTTGATCTACTGATAATGAGTCCTAAAATTCTATAAAAAATTAACATCAATATAACTCGGCTTATTAAATTTACTACAAACGATTCAGTATAAGGAGAAGCGCGTTCAATTCGTAATCTCTGATAAATGGTTTCTCTATTTCTACGGTTGTTGTATTAGTATTGTGAATTGGAATTTTTTATAAAAATATTCAATCGTTTGTATAAGGACTGAAAATGCTTTAAATTAAATATAATTTTTATTTAAAAATTATTTTTTTTATAAATGTTTCCTAAATATTCATGTTTAAAATTGCACTTTTTTAAAATTAAAGTGTACTGCGTTTCATTTTATTTCTCTAGTTTATATTATTTTTTGATGGAATTAGCAACCACCAAAAAATACTTCCTCTGAGTTTACACTTTCGAAAACGACATTTTGAGATTGGAATCGAATCGAGCGCTCAATTTTCTATCAGAACAAGATTTGTTTTGTATAAAGCCATGTAAATAGTTTTTGCGCAAAACCTGTTCGTTAACAGACGCTGTAATTCAAAAATTTTAATTGAAATATGTTGGATAAAAAATAATAAATTTGGTAGGGGATGTTTTACGTTTAGAAGGGCAACGCTGTGGATTTTATATATGGTACAATAAGAAAAAGGAAAACAAGTACTAATCCAGTTCTTGCTATACATGTAACGCTTGAAGTTTTATTAATTTTTATTATTAATATATTATTATCTTTACATTACTATTATCACTATAAAATGAATAAAGTGTATTTATATTTTTTATTCCATTTATTCGTTGTGTTATTATTCCATAAATTATTGTCTTTCAAGTTAATAACAGAATTTAAATGAGTTTTCGGGACATGAATAAATCAAGACTCCATTAGAAAAAATAAAATAAAAAATTTATTATAATAATTTACAAAGAAATAATAAACAAATAAATCATTCTTTTTTCTTCATTCGTACAGTTACGTCGCTTTACATTTAACTCCTAACTGAATATAAAATAATTCATAAGTTTGCCTAATACTTCTCAAATCTTCGTTATGTAAATAACTCATAAGTTTTTCCGAGACTAGATGTGGAAGACGAAGGACGTTCGTAAAGTAAACCTCCGCTTCGTTCAACAAAATCCTTTTCTCTTTCGCTCGCCTTATTCTCTTGTTCAAAATCATACTGTACATAACGAACTGTTCGTTTGGTGTTTGTGCCATGAAGGACTCAAGGAACTGCTCGTTCTTCAAATAAATAGCCAGTGTGTTGACGTCCTGCACCAACACATCGTAAAACGTAATATTACCATACACGATCGTTTCTTTTAGCTGTTCAATTTCCTTCGTGCAACTGTCGTAGATTGTCGTCCCGTAGCAGGGCAAAAACGACTGCTTGGCCGTTCGCTTCATCGAGTTGTACTTGGCGACGTGCGACGTGAGGAGCTTGCAGGTGACGAAGGAGTTAGTACCAGGCACGACTTCGAAGGCTACGTCGTAGATGAAGAGGAAGGCTCTGTCGAGAAACATCGTGGACGAGAAGTTCTGACTGTTGAAGGCGTAATCGAGGCAGGTGTGGCCGTACTCGTCCAGCGCGCCGAGGTCCGGAGCGAATTCCATAAGCACGTCTATGACGCCGCTGTTGCCGAAAAAGGCAGCGATGTGGAGGGCCGTGCGCCCGCAGCCATCCCTGCAGTCGACGTCGCAGCCTCGCTCGAGGAACGCCTCGGCGATGTCGCTGTGGTTCTTGCGAGCGGCCACGTGCAGAGGCGTCGTCGCGATGTTCTTGCGGAAGTCTTCCAGGGCGTACTCGCCGTACCGGTCGCAGATGCTGCGGTTCATCTCGGAGGTCAGGTGCACCTGCGCCAGGTGCTCCACTCCTTTGCAGCGAGCGCCTTTCTTGAAGAGCAGCTGGACTGACTCCTCGTCGCCGTTCCACGCGGCGAAGTGCAACGCCGTCGTGCCCAACTCGTCCTCTACGTTCACGTCGTCGTACCGTTTTAGGAACTCTGCGATTATACCGTGATTGCCTCTGGCCATCGCTAGGAAGAACAGCTCGTGGCCGTCGTCGATCTTCGCTTTGTTATCCATCAGGAGCTTCGTCGTTTCCCTGTTGTCCCATTTTATAGCGGAGTAGATCGGAGTTTTGCCTTTCTCGTCTCGAATATTGACCTCGCATTCGTTATCGACTAAAAGCTGAGCAATTTGCGATTGATTGTTTTCAACCGCTGCATGCAACAGAGACCTGAAATTTTCATTAAAGTCAGTGAATGGAGGAGCAATGTTGGGATCTAAACCAAGCTTCAGGAGCTCCTCAACGAGTTCCACGTGTCCGTTGCTGACGCACTTTTCGATAAAATCATAGGTTTCTTCATATTTGTACGTTTCTATAAAATGAATGGAATAACCATGAGCTTTTAAAAAAACAATGATCTTTTTGTGATTCTGATCCTTTCCTTTCACTGCAAAATGTAGGGCGGATTTGTTTACTTCTGGATTAGGTTTGCAATATAATAATTCAATTGTTAAATTCAGGAAGCCTTTCTCAACAGCAATGTACAAAGGTGTTTTTCCACAATTGTTTTTAATATTAATATTTGGCTTGTATTTTAACAAAATTTCGCTAGTATTTTCATCTTCATTTTCTACTGCTATGTGTAATGCAGTATTACCATCTGTGTTTTGTTCATTTACAGCTGCTCCTTTATTTAAAAGCAATTCTGTTATTCTGAAATATCTACAACATGCAGCTAAATGCAAAGCAGTAGTTCCTTTGCATTTAACAGTGACATCTGCATTATTATTCAATAACAAGTTTACTAATCTTTCATTCTTATTAAAAACAGCCATGTGCAAAATCATGTCTTCATTTAAACCATGATTTACAACAGCACCTTTTGAAATTAAAAATTCTGTTATTTCTTCATGTTCATTTGCCACAGCAATATTGAGAGGTGTTTCATCCTTCTTTCCTGTTGCATTTACATTAGCATTATATTCAACAAGAAGAGTTACTGTTTCTTTATTACCAGTTTCCACAGCTGTATGTAGTGGAGTTATTTTGCCTTCTGAACAATCGTTTACATTGGCACCACTTTCCAAGAGTAATTTTACCATTTCGACAGATCTATTAGCAGCTGCCAGATGTAAGGGGACCTTCTTTTCTAAAGTCTTACAATTTATATTAACACCATTTACAATGAGAAGTTTAACCATTTCAATATTGTTTTCTATAACAGCTATATGCAAGGGTGTAAGACCCAATGTGTTAGTAACATTTAAATTAACTTGTTTTTCAATTAATTTTTGTGTGGCAACTATGTCACCTACTTTGACCACAAAATGCAAAGGTGTTTCTTCTTGTCCATCTTTAAAGTAAACCGCAATATCTGTCTCAAGAAAAAAGTCAACTATATTCTCATTTTTGTATTCAAATGCTAATTTTAAAAGTTGTAATTTAATGGATGTTCTTGAATTAAAACTCACTCCCTTGTTTATAAGAATATCTATAGTATCTAAAAAACTTTTTACTTTAGTATCAAACTTTTCAGACTGCAACAGTTCAAAAATTTCTTTACTTATTTCAAACTCTTCCTCTTTAAAATTTGCATAATTGGTAATTAAAAACTTGGCAATCTGTATTTTCAAATAGAGAATTCTTGAATGCTTACGTATTGTTGCATCATCGTTTAAGGCACTAAACACATGGAGCAAACGACAATTCTTGAAGTCTATTATAGTTTGAACCTTCTCTTTATTATTTCCTTCCTTGATCGAGTCATACAGTTCCTTACTCTTCTCTACTAGAGTTTTTATTTCAGCATCCATTTCCAAGCCTAATATGTAAGCATCCATACTCATAATCTAAAGAATAGGTTATAAACAGGATGTTTCTTAATACCTGAACAAATTAAACCATAAATTTGAAACATTTTGTAAGTTTCTTTTAATTAGGTGAAAACTTGTTCACTTACACTAGCCATAAATGTATCAATTTCCTTAGTGAAAATTAAAACCTCGAGAAAAACACTTGGTAGAATAATGTAGGTAGGTTAGGTTTATAATGTACTGTACAAACAGTGAATAAGTAATTGAACATAAACACTATAGAAAAATATTTATATACAAATACAACTCTGTGTTTGTCCTTGAATGACGCGTATATGTTTTATCTTTTATCTTTTTTACCGCAGAATTATCTTAGCGTAACTTATACTCCGTAATCCGCGCATATTCCGCAACTGCGCAGGGAGGGTTGCCATACTTTAGGCGCGTAATTGTGAATTTTCTCTCACTTTACAGCTCTGTTTAATAAGATTTATTGAACAATTCGTAACAAAAAAATTCATAACATTGTAAAAGGAAATTAACTCTCCTTACAGCAACTACACTTATTCTGAAAAAAGATTTTACTTTTAGAATGTTTGCACGATTGGATTTTTTAAATAGAAAAATCAATTTCATTTTAGTATGCATATACCCCACATTAAGCCATTAATTTAATTTAAGATATAATTGTGAATTAAATAACTACTTTTATGTACGTTTAAGCTTAAAAAAATTATAGTAGCATTGTCAAAAAAAAAAAAAAAAAAAAAAATTATAAATAGTTTAAATCAGAGAATAATAATTTACAAATAAGTAATATAAGTATATTATTTTTAATTTGGGTACCTTGTTAAAAAATTTACAGCTAAAAAAAAATGATCTGATAAAGCGATCGATTTTGCTGTTAAATAAACGAAATATTTTTAATTTATATTAAAGACATTTGTTAAAATCAAACTTATACCTGTAGGTATCAATGCGCAACAGTTTAAAAAACAGCTCGTATATACCTTTTTTTAAACAAAATGAACCACTAATTATAAACTAGCGTTATACCTATGTATTCGGTGTGTTCTGCATTATGCAATAACTAACAATGTGCTACAGTTATCGTAAAAGCCCTTGCGAAAAAAGACCAATTAGACGCGATAAGTGGTTTTTCTGAATCATTTATTTATTTTTTATGGAGCAGAAAAAGCAGAAATTTTATGAAAATAAAGTAAACAAATTAATATTTGTTTGTGAACTAATGATATTACTTTGTTTGCAGTTGATAGAGTATTTATTGAGTATCTCAAAAAGTAATTATGTTAATTCAATTATAAACCAAGTTCATTTATGTAAAAGTGCGGTAATACTAAAGATTCAGTAAGCAGAGTATCAATTCAACACCAAGTACTGTAGTAATTAGCAGGCAGCATGAAGAAGCTGATGAATAACATTAATATACAGCGCTAAAGTCGAAGTTTCCGTCTGGTAGTAGAAATTCATCAATGAGAAATTTTAATGGCATTCGAAATAATTTTTTAGTCGCAACAAGTAGTGTGATGGGCATTATTAATTAATTCAGTTCGAAATTCCCCGCTCAATGCAAGTGATTTGCAAATCCTAATAAAAATCTCTACGAAATTTATAGCTGAAAATCGATTGCACAAAAAAAAAAATGATTCCCTGAAAAAGTGAAATATTTAAGTCCGTGGATATTTTGAAGATTAAAACTTCAAATTTTTTCAATAAAAAGAAATTTTTTATAAAAATAATTCAAGTGAATTTATTTTAGGATAGGAGTGAAAATACACCTTGCATGAGAGCACCGTCATCCATTGAAGAAGAGGTATTAAATACCACGGATTTTACACAAAAAATATTGTCCTTTTTTCATTTATAATTTAAATATCTAATATTAAAACAAATTATTGTATAATGCTTTTATAATTATAATATTACTCGACTATTGTTTTGAAAATTATTAACTGCAATTTTTTAACGGTTTAAACTTGTACATAGACTTATAGTTTTATATATAATCCTTTTAATTTAAAGACATAAATAAAAACTAGGCTCGTCATCACATGCCGATCGCTTCGCGCTCGCCAGCATCTCGCGCCTTGCATCGCGGTGCGATGCAAGGATGCAAAATGCGTGCTAGGCTCGCGACAATTCATTATAATTATATATACTATTCAATTTTATTTATCTTTTTCGATATTCCATGAACAAATTCGATTTTGGACACGCCTATTTAAAATCAGCTACGTAAAATCATGATTTTCTTGGGCAAGACTAAGACGATACCAAGACCAAGACGATATTTTTTACCGAAGACTTTAACAAGACCAAGACGATCTTGTTTTCTCGTTATTTTACCAAGACCAAGTATTGGTCTCGTTTTGGGAAGCCCTAATTCAACACAATGCCATAGTGAACTAAATTCGTTATACTATACAATCCCCTGAAAAGGATCAGGTACACCATTCATCTTTCTGCCTTATTACATCTCGCTCCCTCCTTTAACTTATTTCATTATAAATAATCTTTTATAACCATAATCAATGAATTTGTTTTACAGATTATGAAAACTATATTCTCCTATTGTGCAGTATTGCTATCAATTTTTGAATAAACTTTTAATAATGTTTCCTATGCTATACGGATAGAATGGTTAATAGATTCAATAGTTGGAATATAATATTAATGGCTTCATACTGATAATAGGAACACTTATATGATGAGGAAATATATAAACAAAATTCCGTTAGCGGGTCCAAAAACTGGAAAAAAAAATGTATGAGTTCACATATCTATTTTCTAAATTTTTGTTTGTGCTTTTGGCTATATTCTTTTGGCTATAATGGATGAAAAAAAATCTTGACCACGCTATATCAAACTATGAATTTTTTATTTCTACAAATTAAGTTTATCATATGAAAAAATTTACAAAAATACCTATCTCATTTTCGGATCCCAATTATATCCTACAAATTTTTTCTTGTTGTAAGCACCATATAATAAGTGAAAAGTGTTCAATACTTAATTCCGATATAGCTCTTTTTTATTTCTTTAAATAAAGTCCGAAATTCAAAATATTCGTTGTGGATTTCATTCGTTATATGAGAATCTGAGTATATAACGAGAAAAAGAAATACATATTTGATATCGCACGATCAACATTTTTTTCATCTATTATATAGCTAAAAGAGTAAGAAAAAACTTTTAAAATAGGTGAAGTCGTACATTTTCTCTCCAGATTTTGAACCTGCTAACGGGATTTTTTTGTAGTTTTCCTGATATATTATTTGTGAGTGATATTGATTGCAAACGTTCTATTTTTCATCACAGTGCACTTGAATTACGTATAAAATGTGTATTACAGTTATATACAGTGATATTAAATTATATTGTAACATTAATAAAAAATTATAAATAATGCATACAAATTTGTCTATGTCCTGGACTGTATAAGTAGTTGATTAATTTTTTACGGAAAGCATAGGCTATAATAATTTATTATACTTTTTCAATTGATTTCTAGATAAACAACTGGAAATAAAAAAATTATGAGAAATTTTTTTCTGCCCTTGATATATATTACCGTGTATTATCATTAATAAATTAATCATTAAATCATTTAAAATGTCAATTATTTATTTTCCACGAATAAGAAACTACATTTAGTAGGTAGTGTAAACCAATATCTTTACTAATAAATATTGAATTGAAAAAAAAAAAAAAAAAAAACGCGAGCCCTTTGTTTTGTAATATTCTGTCAATCGTTATATAATATGAAATCTAAAAAAAATCTTTTGTGTTTCCTGTTAGTTGTAGTAAAATTGAAAAATTACAGAAAGCCGCAATACTTTCTTTCATAAATAACCTTAATTGGTTAAAGTAAATTAGTGCAGAGGGAAAATCACTGATATAGAAATATTAAATAGCATTAGTTTTACGAGAATAGGCATAAAGTTGTATTACATAGTGTCTCCGCAGCCGAAACCGCGTACGCAAAAAGTAAAATAGTACGCGCAATAACTTCGCATGCGCTAATTATCTACTCAAGGAATATTAGGAAGGTTTCATCTGAGTGAGATGATTTTCTTTAATTAATTTTAGTAAATTCTGTAAATTTATGAGCGATATTTTTGCGCATCACAGTGTCGGTCGGACGTGGAGATTGAACTGATTGACTCATAGGTATGAATAAAAATACTACATTGAATTCGAATAAGACCGGTTCTTATAGGCTGCGCGCGCATTCTTTTGTTTGGGTGGGAGTTGTATCGTATTCCAAAAAGCAAATGGCGGCTAACAAGTAAGTATTTATAACAAAATACTTTCAGTTTGCTATTGTTTTAAAACAAATTCAGATAATTCACTTTAAGGATTGCAAAATTAAAGTTTTCGTCCTAATGATCGGTAATAACCATGGCTCTGAATTTACCTATGGACTCGTCGTCTTTGGATTCTATGGGAACCAAAAGAAGAAGGTTAGAAATCAGGAGATGTTTATTTATGTAACACTGTTTACCTTGCCTTTTAATTTCACTAATATCGTTATTTTATTGGTTAATAGCTCGTCGAGAACGATAAAGCGTAAAAAGTTTGATGATGAATTGGTGGAAACTACATTCAACCTACAGCCACCTACTGCAGCCACAAAATCTAATCCTCGCTCCCGTACAGTGTCAGTGTCATCTGGGCCGTTAGAGGTGCCACTGCCTCAGGCACTGCCAGCTCCTGTAGCAGCACCAGTGGTTATTCCACAGCTTGAGCGACCTAATCGCAGGCCAAGCAGACCTAGTGGTTCCAGTGGTAGTAGCAGAAAAAATAAGAAAAATAAAAATCATCCGCATTCAATCAATGCAACTAAAGACTTGGGCAGGTGGAAGCCAACAGATGATTTGGCACTTATAACTGGTGTTCAACAAACCAATGATTTAAGAATGGTATGCACATTCTTTTTATTTAAAAAAAATGTTGAAAAAATTAGTTATTTACAAATCTTTTAATTGTTTGATTGAATTATGTTCCAGGTACACAGAGGAACCAAATTTTCATGTCGCTTTACTCTACAAGAGATTCAGCAAAGATGGTATGCTCTCTTATATGATAGTGCAGTGTCTCGAGTAGCTGTACAAGCAATGCGTAATCTACATCCTGAGTTAATTGCAAGTGTACAAGCAAGAACACTTTACAGCAAAAGTGAAGAGGATCTTCTTGGCACAATAAAATCTGTAAGTAAATATTTATTTTTAATATTTCATAGAATAAGTGTATTTGTAATTAAAAAAAACGTAGAAAAATCTTACTTAAACTTAAATAATTTACTCTCATGATACTTTGAATTCCAGACCTCACATCCTACTTTAGAAGATTTTCAAAATCTTTTAGAGACAAATGCTCAAATTTTCTATCCAGCAAGAACAGCAAAAGCTTTACTTGCTCATTGGCAGCTAATGAAACAATATCATTTGCTTCCTGATCAAACTGTTCAGAGTCTACCTCGAGGCGAAAGTATTTTAAATTTTTCAGATGCAGAAGATATGATAAATGATAATGAATTGCTGGATCAAAAAGATGAGACTCTTGATGGGGAACTTCAAATGGCTGATAGAAAGAACAAAAAAGAAATTAGAATGTTAGAAAATGAATTAGGAAGGTGGCAAGTTCTAGTTGATAATGTTACGGGTAATAATCAACCAGATTTTGATAACCAAACATTAGCTATTTTACGAGGCAGACTTGTTAGATATTTAATGAGATCTCGAGAAGTAAGTTGTCATGAAATAGCGCTTATTTATCTATTGTTGTTGAATTCGAAGTATTTATAACAATAATCATTTTCACAGATTACAGTTGGTCGCTCCACCAAAGATCACAGTGTTGACGTCGATTTGACGTTAGAAGGCCCAGCTTGGAAAATTTCACGAAGACAAGGAACAATTAGATTAAGAAATAATGGGGATTTCTTTGTATCTTCAGAAGGAAAGCGACCCATATTTGTCGACAGCCGACCTATTCTTGCTGGCAACAAGATGAAACTGAACAACAACAGTGTTATTGAGGTATGTTTTTAAAAAATAGTAAAATTTTTACGAGTGCAGAATACAGTAATTATAACTATTTTATGTTTAGATTGCTGGATTGAGGTTTATTTTCTTAATAAATCAAGAATTAATATCTGTCATTAGGCAAGAAGCTGCAAAGTTAAATTTAAATCCATAAGCTTGAAAATATAAATCAGTAAAGATAGAGAAATTCTGTATATATGTGAAATTGACTTGATAGTTCCTGTAAAATCATTTATTACTTAAGTTTATAAAAAGTGGTAATAGACACTTCATTTTTACTAGTTTTGTAAATGAAATTTCGATATTTTTTTCAATTAAAAGTAATCTTTTTTTATGTGTTAAATGTAATTGTCACTTCTATTTATTGTCATTAACTTTAAAAATGTAGTCTTAGAGTGTACATTTGAAAGAACATATTCTTGTATAGTGATATTTAGATTACAAAGTGTAAAAACCTATTTTTTATTTGACAAAGGAAGACAAATAAATAAGAACAATTTTTATGATCAACCTTTATTTAGGAATATAATCTTTTCAAAACCAACTTATCTCCAGTCCTGATACGTTGTATTTATATAAATATGTATACAATTTTTGAATGTTGCTAATATTTTTTAGTGGCATACACATTTGCTTTCCAGTTTTTAACTGGATAACATTGAATTCGTTTCATGTTTAATCGTTAATGTAAGAACTGATTAATGACATGAAGAAACTTAAATGACAGTAACTGGAGATGAAAAATGCAAAAAGACATGCCAAACAAATTTTATATTAACAAAAAATCTTGTTTTCGTTATCTTTAATTTAAAAAAAATTTTTTTTTATTTAAAAGAACGTTTGTTATTACGCGGTTTTATCTAATATGTTTCAAACTTAACTTGCACCTGATAAAAAAAAAGAATAGCATGTAATCAGCAGGAGTGTTTCAAAAGTCAGGAAGATGGAGTAGTGACTGACTATCTCTCTTTTAGCATATTTTCATAAATATGAGAGTGTAAACATTTGCATATCTGTACCTCCTCTGTATTTGTGAAGCGAAAAATGCTTTGATGTGATCTGCTTTATAATGTTTTTCTTGTAACATCGATCTAAAATTTGTTATAATTCTTTAGAACATAACTTGTGTTAACTTGGAAAAGTACATCTATCAATGTATAATTCATGGTTGACAAAAAAATAACAAACTTAAATGAATAAGCTCCATGAATATAGTCCAGAATTAAAGATGCATTAGTATGAAAGGAGAGATTATGTACAAATTGTTCTTGTAACAAAGCCTATAGCACTTACAGTATATTATTTCTTTAGGAGTACTTTTTAGCATTTAGTACACTCAGTTTATCTTGGCGCTTCAATATACTGAAAAAACCACTTCATATCAGACGCTGGCGTCTAATTCTTCTCTTCTACCTGTTTGTGCCATATTTATGTTAAAACTAGTTATTTTATAAAATTTATTTATTATACATTGTAGCTAGTCGTTGAAATTCTTATATTAATAGATAAACTTTAGTTCACAATTATAAAGTTATCTTTCGTTTGTCCAACAAGTACTTTAATAAAAAAAAATCATTTTAAATTGCTTTAAAAAATAATTAATAATAACAAAAGTATGGCATCTTAAAAAAGCACTGCTTTAAAATTAACATAATTCTTCTTGCTTATTCTCGATATAAGATTAATCTCGCATTCAGAAATTTGTCGCAAAGAAGAGTAAACAATATCTGTTCCTCTGTACTGAATTGCAATTTTGTTATTTTTTTCTTTTGTGTATTCGTTATCGCGCGACTAGAATGTACTATACTGTACAAAGTCGCTATATAAAGTCATCATAATCGTTGTCAAATGGAGCAAAATCACCATATTGGCTTTCCCCTTCAATCTTCAATTTTGCCTTGCCTTTGCCCTTGTTCTTCTTTCCCTTTTCTTTTTCCATCTTTAACTTTTCACTGTGTAAACTCTCTACTGTAGTTTTCACTTTCCTTAATGATGTTGCATTAACTATTAGATTCATGAAACATAATTTATATAAAATTTTAGTTAGTTTAAAATAAATTTATATTAGATAATTTACACTTACGGGTGAGAGAAATATTCTTTATTAATTCTTCCGCAAAATTTGGATATTCTGTGTGTTTGTTGAATTGATTAATTTTGGCCATTACTGCATCGCCAAATTCCTTAAATTCTTCTGCAGTAACTGGGATCATAGCATCAATGCCTGTAGCTCCTTCTGTTACTCCTTTAAAATAAAAGAAGTTTCAATCAATTGTTTATAATAGTACATATATTTTAAAGCAAGTAATGGCATAGCATCTCTCTCAGCATATATTTAATTTTTTGTTGTGATATTTTGTACATTATTATTTTATTATCATATTATTAATACTAGAATTAAAAGCATATATGATATACAAAATAAGTTTTCCAAATATAATTATCAAGAATAAAACATTTCAAAATTTCTATCAAATTTTTAAATTATTAAATTAAAATAAATATTTTTGTATATATAAATTAATTTTTGATTTAATTGAAAGTTTTTATAAGTTTTTGATGGGACACAAATATTATTATAAAGCAAGGTTTTTAAAAACTGAATTGGACACAACGGTTTGTTTTTATCAAATAATAATATTTATTGAAATACAGTAACATTATTAATAAATTTAATTGTGATATCAATAAAGTTGACGTAGTGAAAATGATTTGTAGAATTCGCACACACGTTTCTCTATACCGAAATTCGACCAGAATTTTCATATCTACACTATAAAAAATTAAATTATATCACTGCAGTATTTCTAAAAATTAATCATGCAGTAGGATGCATTGTTATTGTTAATATTTAAATAAGAGTTAGATCATCTTAAACATCGTTTACAATACTGCTAAATTTAATGTAAAATTAAATTAAATAATAATGGAATTAAGAAAATTTGCCTTAGCATGGCCATCTTCGCTTATATCAACATAATCTATATTTTTTGAAATTTTTTGTTTCACCGTTGTGCCAATATAATAATTATTATTATTTTTGTTTATCAGAGCTCTAAGAAACCTTCCTTTTTTCTCTATAGAAAAAAAAAAATATTTTTTTTTATTTACAGCTAATATCAGAATATGTTAAATTGTTCAATCGTTTAATTACATACTAATTACACTAATTTTATTATGTTAAAGCAATGAAACTGAAACTTCTTTCTACCTACATACTTATATTGAATTACGTAACAAATAGTATCATGTAATTGAATATAATTATGTATAAAAATGTGAACGATTTTTTGTCTTTAAATTGTTAAGTTTGAAATTTATATTATCAATAAAGTATATATTTAACGTATGAACATTGAAACTTTTACAATGAATGTTACTGAGAATATATTTAAAAACACTTAAATTTGAATAAGAAAATCGCATAAATTGTCAATTCTAGACTCGATAAAAATCACAGACGCTTAATAGAGTTCAAGGAATACAAAACTGATTTTGCCCGAGCCTTGCATTTATGTGAAATGCTGCTTTGAATTACGTATCACTTGGTAATTTTTTATCTCTCCAAATGAGTTAACGAAGAGAAAATTCTTGTTCAAAGAGTATTATTTCTTTACGCTTTTGTCTTTCTGAGGTTTACGAGAACTAAAGTCTACAAGGTTTGACAAACCGAAAGTCTCCATAGCTAGGCGAAGATCTGCTTCTTCTTGAAGTTTGTGTCGTCTGAGCATTTCTGCTCTTCTTTCTTCTGGCGTCAAAGCTTCTTCCTTTTCCTTTGCTTTTTGTTCAGCTTCTTCCCTTGCTTTTCTCTACAAGAATATATTTAATTAATTTTCATCACGAGAATTTAATCCAGAGATTTGCACCTAATTATACAAACCTCTCGTTCTTCTATTTTTTCAGCTAAAGTTTTCTTAGGTTTTGGCTTAGCTTTTGGAACTTCAACCGGTTTCCTCTCTTCATCTTTTTTTTCTTCATTCATATCTTCCCAGCTTTCCTATTAACAAATATTGATTAAGTAACCTAGTAAAACGCAATACAATTCTAATTATGCATTTTAAATCATTAATTACATAGGAAAGAATTAAAAAAAAAAAATCAGTAAAACAGCTGTTAAAAATAATTTGTATCACTTCTTAATAATTGTTTAATTATTTTTTCTTTAAAAGCGTAATCTTTTAAATCAGTTTTAAATAAACCTTTTTTCAATGCAGCTATCCTACAAAAATAGACAAATGCGATCCCAACATACTCATGCTGAAAAAGGCGAGTAGTGGCAAATCGTATAGGTATGTAGCGTCGTTATATTCATAAAATAAACATGTTAATCATTTAATCAAAGTATGATTTCCCAAGTGTAAAACCAGTAGAGGTATCGACATCATTTGCGCTTGAAAAGCAGAAAATCGTGGCATTTTCGGAGTTCACGGCGAGCACTAAGGCGACCGGACTATCGGAGAAAGGGCCGTTTTTTTCTTTTAAGAAAGTTGGCCATGTGGCAGGGAGAGAGTGTTCGAGATCGCGCGTGTCGAGGTTAGGTGTCACAACGGAGATGGAGAAAAAGAGAGTACGGCGAGCTGAAAGTCCGGGTCGGGTAGTATAGCTGGCCGATGGGGCCTGCGACGGGGCAGCCCAAGGTTACTCACCAGGACCTCCTCTTCCTCGTCCTCGCCCTCCCATTTGTTGGAGCGCAACGCGAGGTCATCCTCGTGCTGTGACTCGATCTTCTCGGAATCTGCAACAGACGAGAAACGGGATATTTTCGAGCAGTCTGTTCGCGGCTTTAACGAGCTGGCGCACCAGCGAGGACGTCGCCGTCGCTCCGGACTCACCCCAGTCGTCCATGGTGCTGCTGCCTTGTGAACCTTGTGCGGACGCACTCCTCGGCGAGGTGGCGTGAACGGCTCGAGCTCGGAGTGACTGGCCGCTGGGCTACCTTGCCTGCCTAACGGCCCCGCTTCTACTGCCGCACGTTAGTGTTGTAGTACGCTCCCGCGACGTACGGCTCTCCGCGCTACGTCGAACGTGGCTCGCACTGCGTATACACCGAGCGCCTTCAAACGCCGTACCGTACTGACTATACTGCGCTGCTGTTGCTGCTGCTGCGGCAGTGCCGCACTGCCAGTGCGGCCAGCGGCTCCATATTAGCACGCGTGAAATCGTCTGCAGCTGGCGTTGCCGTCGAAATCATCGCGATCACCTTTTTTTTAATCCGAAAACTACGAATATTTTTAGCATTAAGAACTTCATTAATTCGCCTGAAACTGGAAAAAACAAAGCATAAAAGTATTGAATGTTTAAATTAACGTAGTCAAGTCCTTTATAATTTGATTTGCTATATTTCTTGTACATACTATTTCCAATTTGTATTTCTTTTCTATCAAAAAAAGAATTACTATTTTTTTAAGAAGAATCATTTAAGCTGTTTATCTATTTTATTAAAAAAAGTAGATATTTTATTTAAAACGTTTGTTTTAATAATTAAATAACTGTTCTTAATGAATTGTTTATTAACTCATTCAATAATGATAAATAAATATTATTCTGTACATAAATTGTAAATAATTATTTTCGCACATAAAAATTTTAGTAGTTAGTATTTTATTTCTAATTTAAGGTTGAATCTTGATTTTCAATCAATCAACTTAAATAATTGATTTACGTAAAAACTGATAAAAATTTGTTCAAATTATATTCAAATTCATTAAATTTGACAATTCTTCAGTTACAATGTGGCACTAACAATCCCTTTATTAATTTCTCATTTTATTATCGGTATTAATAACATCGTAAATTAAGTATACAAAATAAAATAAAATAAAAATGAACATTTCGGAGCAAATAAGTGATGACCGTCATAATGATTACACAAAAAGTTTTGCGACGGTCTTCATAAAATCAGCGCGACGTAGATAAACCTCCCTGCTCCCATACCCACGCGGCATGGCTACGCCGTATAGGGTTTACCCATCCATTCTTCTTTTTGCCTTTCGTGATTACTCCTCGTCCCATTGATAGGAGAAGGACAGAGCTAGCCGAATAGGAGTCATCGCCGTCAGGCCGTCAGCTCATCGCCATTTTGTGGCGCGAAGGCGCGTCGACCGTCGAGGTGGGGGATGTCCCGCGCCCGCGGCGCGTCACTCGTCAGCCCGCACACTGGCGTTTTTCGAACGCACGTACACGGCCATCGACATGTAAACAATAATTTGAATATCCGCGACATTCGAATCCGCGCGTCCCTCGAGGCCTCCCAGCAGTCCCTGCGCGTACGCACGCTTCGCGGACTCC
The DNA here is from genome assembly GCA_035586675.1 of Eurytoma californica. Taxonomy (NCBI): domain Eukaryota; kingdom Metazoa; phylum Arthropoda; class Insecta; order Hymenoptera; family Eurytomidae; genus Eurytoma; species Eurytoma californica. The sequence goes on along the minus strand of JAXIUT010000048.1, from coordinate 13,227,149 downwards.
GACGCCGAGGCAGCACGGAATCAGTGGCCCGCCCGAGCTCCAGGACGCAGCCCGCGACCGACGTCCCGGAAAATTGCGCATCGACGGAGCGCGCGCCAAGCAGTGGCGTCTCGCGGGCTCCTAACCTCTGCGCAACCCCCCGCCGAGAGCGAGGGAGCGTTTATTCTGCCCCCCGCGCGGCAGCAGGCGATCCCTGGGGCGGCCGCGCTTCCCCCGGCGGAGCGTGCCGTGACCGCTCGCGTTATGAGCGCGGAGCCGCGGTGGTGCGCCCAGCCTTCGCCCCGAGCCGGAGGAGTTCGACGCGGGACCCGAGGATGCCATCAGGACGCGCCGCCAGGTACCAGGAGTTATGATGGAATGCGACTCGGAGTCCAGCTTGGAAAACGGACGTAAGCGCCGGGACGAGGTGGCGGAGCGGTCCTCCAGCCTGACCAGGGCCAGTAACTGGCGACTGGTCAATGCTGCGACTGCCAGTGCCTCCACTGCCGCAGCTTCCAGTCAGGCCCAGGCAGCTCTTGGTGCTGCAGTCAAGGGATCGCTCTCCGCTCAAGTGATGGAGTACTATCATAAGTGAGATTTCATTGTAAACGATTGTGCTTCGGTGATTAAAAAAGTATCTGTGTTTATTTAGCTTTGTCTTTGTTCCTTAGGTACTCACACAATTCGAATTTGAATCAGTATTTTGCTCTGCCTACTACAAACAATATTCCAATAGAGAGAACCAAGTATTATTATAATATTTACGAGATAAGCCCCAACTGCACAGAAGCTAGCCAAAGCTTCAACGGGCAAGACAATATCCTTAAGTCGTATATCCCAAGGGAGAGACGACGCTGGGTTAGACCTCCGTTGATCGGACAATCTTCCTCTGCTGAAGGATCGTCTATTTACATGAAGGTACTATTGAATTGTAGACTTATATTTCTAAAAAGTTTTATAATTTAAAATTGATATTTAATAAAAGTAATTTCATTGAAGAATTGTGAGTAATTTCATGAAAGAATATAGTAGACATGAAATTATTAAAAAAAGATTCTGTTTAATTCAATTGAAATAAAGAGTTCTAAAATAAAACAGTCAATTTTGTTCTTTACTATCACTTTTTGAAAGTCAATGTCAGCAGTATAGTTGTTTGGTGAAACTAACTAACAGTATAGTTATTTCATGATGAATATGTTATTTTAATATAGTTTTTTAATGTCAAACAACTTGTCTCAAAAGTTAATTTTCACATATAAATTTTTCTTTTCTTTTTAATGTAATTGTGGATATTTAAAGTTGTTGCTTCATGAATTGAAATAAAACATTGGATGAATAACAACAATGAACAATTAAACAATTAATTGTTAAAATCAAATAAATATGTTATAGTTTTTCATACAAAATCAATGGAAAATATTTTTTATATGTTTATTCAAAATAATAGACGTTTATATGGGAAAATTAGTTGTTAAACTAAATATAAAGCCATTATAGTCGTGAATACTATCAAGTTTATTTATAAAATTAATTTTGAATGAAAATTTTGTTTCACATTTTATCTACTGTAAACGAATTTTAAAACATTTAATTTATCAATGTTTATGAATTAGAAAAATAAACAAATGATTTATTAGAATTCACACGCGAAAGAAAACTTTACTTTAACTAATGAGTGCACTATTATTATTAAAAAGCGCTTTTTTCACTTGCACCAGCCATCGAGAGAGTCTCAGGAAGTGTCGACGGAGGCGAACGTGGTGACGGAGGAGAAAAGTACGGAAACGCTGAGCGCGGAGGTGAGTCCACCCGCGACGCAGGACACCTCTCTGGTTAACGAGAGCGGCGCCGCCGGCAAGGCCTCGTCGCCGACGTCGAGCGTCGCCTCGCACAAGCCGCCGCTTGAGTGGGACAGCGGCGCAGACGTTGGTTACCCTGGCGGCGGCTACAAACTGCACCAACTGAGCACGATCGAGCGCATGGCACTAGCACGCGGCTGCTCGGCCGCCCTGAGACTCGATCCCGAGGGCACCACCGAGCAGCAGCACTCGCCCGGTTCCATACGTACGACCGTCACCGCGGCTGTACTGTCGCTGACCACCAGTCGGGTCGAAGATCACGAGGGTCTGGCCAAGGTACTCGCCGGCCGACCCGACGCTAATTCCACCCCTTTACTGCCGGCGCACGTGTCCGGCAGCGAGAGTGAAATCGAGATCACGCCGATTCTCAAAAATCACCTGCCCAGTGCACCCAACTCCGCGGTCACTCACGCTCATTCCGAGGAAATTGCTGGCTTTAAGAGCAGAAACAATCGATTAAAGGTACTTTTTTTCTTCTTTTATGAGTATTTGTGATTCTCATACTGTTGTAAAAGATTTCTAAAGTACATGAATGTAAATGTATAATATTATTGGAAATTTGTTTAATTTTATAGAATTTAAGGAGACAAATTTGGAATAAGTAGTAGTTTCGGATAAATTTACGATAGGTATAATTCAATAAAAAAAACAAGATTTATATGTCAATAGTTTTATATTGATCTATAACGAAAATGAGAAAAAACTTTCGTGACTTTTATAGATTCATGAGTATATTAAGATACATTTTTATGCTCAAGTATCGATAACTTAAAGTCATGAAATGCTAAAATTTATCAAACATCAAAATAACGAAAATTAGGGATAGTCAAGTTATAGAAATTTTCATTCCAACGATTATCACTTATCTCGTGTCATCAAAAATATAAAACCTGAAGTATATCATAGATAGAAAAAGTTGAACATCAGTGAACAATATACACAAGCTACAGCACCTTTCCTTCTCTAGCGTATTATAGAAACGAATATATTCTCTAAATCGAACAATTTGAACATAGGAAAATGCCACCGAGACACCGAGAACGACGAACGCTCTGAAACTTCCGCAGGCGTTGAAGTATAGCCTCGAGGAGTCGAAGGCCCGAGCGAAAGCGACGCCGCCGGCGCCGGTCATCGTCCAGAGTCTAAGGAGTCCGAGGGATAGCGAGTCCGACCGGCAGAGGAGCACGTCACCGCTGCGCAAGAGCTCGTCTATGCACTTGCTCGCCTTGCCTTCGACCCAACTACCGTTGAAGCGTAGCCAGAGCGAGCTCAACCTCTGTGGCAACGACAAGCCCGCGCCCCGACTCATTTTCAACTCCACGTCTTCCATCGCCACCGTGGTGAATAACATCAAGCCCGCCACTTGTAATAAACTTATACAGACGAGTATGCGGACTTGCGCCCAGGAATCCATCGGTGTTCAAGTTTCCGTAATAAAGGTGAAAGCTCAATTCTTTAGTTTGTGTTTTTTTGTTTTTTGATTGTTTCTACTTAACCAAAATAGTTGTGTTGGGTGCCGTTTCTTCTTTGAGAAATATACGTGATACATCTTGTGAAAATGAATTTTTGTTTTGACTAACGTACAAATTTATTTGAATTTCGGAATTTCGAATTTATTTAAATTTATTCTTGCAGGAAGAGGAAAAGCCACCACTTCCAAAGAGAGCAACTAGTTTAGCTCCAAGAGCAATAAATTCAATTTTGAAAAATCCCAAGAGTACTTATAAGGTTCAAACGCCGAAGACACCCATTGTACAAAATAGACCATGTGCGGAAGAAGAAGAGAACGGCGAAAAACAGGTGGATAGCAGTACTGAATCATCTCATAATGCCTCGTTGACACCTCACGCCGACGACACTGAAAATGTTACTGGTAGAGCAAACAGTTTCGAATATTTTCCAGGTAATACAAATTTTCTTTCTAAACTTTTACTTATAAAATGTTAAAGAGTGTTTAATTTATTTTTTATTACTTAAAATTGTAACTTTGCAGGTCATATTTATGAAAATGTCCCAAACGGAAGTACTAGCCAAGTGTCATCGGTTGATACTGGCCGCTCGAATTCTACTATGCCAAATACGAGCTCAAGTATTGATGAAAAGCTCTGGGGTGACTCGGACAGCTTGGTGAGAGACTTGGAGCGCAGTGTCAATATTCTCAAAAGTCTCGTCGATGCAAACAAGCTCGACAAACAGGTGAAAAAACGACTAGTCCATCACGTCGTGAAGAGACTGATCACTGCCAAATATACGGACGATAAGATAGAGCACAATCTCGAGGAGAATGTACCGTGGAATCCAGCGGACGCTCGTAATAAAGTTTATAGGGCTGAAATTATACAGGCTTTGGCCAAGAACACCACAGATTCCTCGGATGATTGGAAACCGATGCAAAAGAAAAAGAACCCTAAAAAATCAGGACCAGCGAACGAGGCAAGAGCAATTAAGGAGATCATTCCAATACCTGGTAAATAAACAGTTATAAAATGAATATATGATATAAATCTATATTTATAATAATTTTACAATTGTATTACCTTTTTATTTAAGTATATAATGTGTAATTAAAAATACTTAATATTCTTACAGCTGGAATTGAAAGCAGTAATAGCGACAAATTTGATAGGAATACAGATAGAACCGTTATGGATGGAAGAAAAGCAAGAATGGGATTGAGAACTGATGATTGTAACAGGCAGAGTAGTAGTAATACGCCAACCAATAAGAGCGAAAGTTCGGAGTGTTTTTTACCTCAACGACCTTTCAACAAAAAGGAAAAAGTGAAAGATATGTTTGTCACTTCAACATCTAACAGTTCACCACAGGATCAAAATAGAGCCCTTTTAGATGCTGTAGTAAATAGCAGGTAAATTAAAAGCATTATTGTGTAGACCATTTTAAATTACGCGCGTCGTGTCAAGCGTCTAAGCCGGAGATCGTAGCAATTATTCCAGGCTTGAGGCTATGACATCTGGAGCAACTGCACACTTATTGCTTCACGGATGTAAGCGCATCCCCACCTCAGCAGTCGCGCTTTAAAAGCGGAGCGCACCCGGGCGCTCACTCTCTTTATCCGGCCGCCTTAGATTGCATAAGCCTAGTTATATTTAAACCTAAGTTAATTTAATTCATACTACTATTTTTAATTGATATATAAGCTGCAAGTTACGTTAACGGGTATAAGTATAGTTAATAAATAAATCATTGTTGTTGCAACTGTGTGCTTTCTAGGATTTTTTTATTTGTAGATCCGTCATCTGTGTCTATAAAAAATTGCACTCGAATATCACTTTAAAACTCAATTTGATAGGACATTTGAGCCTTTATACTACATTAAAAATCTAACACATCTAATTTTTTCCACTTAATTAATAGCAGTTTATTTTTATTTAACATAATTTATTTATGCTATTTTAACAGGCGAACTCCAGTAGATTCAAGTAATGAGGCTGGTAACAGTATGGATTGGCGGTTACCTGCAACAATGTCTGAGCGCAGGTATGAACTCCGTCGTTGCAGCAACACGGATTCTGGTGACTCTAAGCTTGTGTCATACGCTGAAATGGAGAAACGTAATCAGCTTGTTTGGATAACCAACGAAATCAGTCACCTATCAAACTTGAAAAAACTTCTCGAACAACCAAAGACAAAGCCAGAACGATCTGGAAAATCTCCTCCTCGAAAGAGTAAACAGTCTCCTGTGAAAGTGCAGAAGTCTTCGGCTCAGCATCGTCACGAAAACGGCGAAGTTCTCGAGGACGATCAGTTGAGCCGACATTGGTCTTCCCATTGCAATCTTGCGACTTGCGCCCCTCCGGTTGGAGTGACATCGGTAAGGCGGTTAAAAAAACGTAATAGCTGCACACAGACAGCGACGGAGAGCTCGGATGCGTACTCACGAACTGGAAGTGAAATCGTATCAGCGTCGATAAAGAGTCCTAGAACAAAGTGGTCGAACGTCTGCGTCCAGACACCAAGGGCTCCGCACGAGGTAAAGCTTTACACAATGTTAAGAAATGTTAATTATTTAACCATTATTAATACTTTTTTTTCAAATGATATGTAGTCGCGGTCTACGTGTCCGATACATCGAACTGTAGAATTAACTCCATATTGTTCCTGTAGCGAGCAAGTTTGTCAATTCTGCAAATCGAAAAATTCACAGCAATGCTTTTGTAATGAAGTAATGCATAATGAGGCTAAATGCGCGCGGGATGATTCCGAGGGTTCTAAGGAAACAAAGAATCACCTTAATGCAATTAAATTAAAATGTACTTGTGAACATAGTGACAAAAAAAACACCAAACAAATGTTAGAAGGATTAAAGATATCGACAGCCACTAACCAAACTTGCGAGCAGCTCAATCAAGGTTTGTATTGTATTGCATGTATAACTGAATTAAATTTATTGAATTTCAAATATAATGAATAGTTATTAACTTCTTTTTAAGGTTCTTCGTGTTTGTGCGCAAGACACAAGTCGACCGAGCCACTATGTCAATGTTCAAGGGAATGCCAGTGCGAAAATAAGTTGGCCTGTGGTTTAGAAAAAATACGCGTAGGTGATAAAGTTCCATCAAGAAAGAAAAGTAGCACCACAAGCTGCTCCTGTAGTTGCAAAAGATTAGAAGAGCCATTAAGTACGCAGTCAGAGTGCAGTCACCATTCTGGAAAAAAGAATTGTCCGTATTATTTAAATAAAACAAGTAAAGGATCAAACCATTATGATTGTTGTTGGTCTAAAGCGGTAAAAGAGCAAGGAAAAAATAGGTATCTTATTTCTTTTCTCTAAATAAACAAACAATTTCATTGAAATATTAAAAAAATCTTTGTTTTAGTGCAAAATCGAGTATACGAGAAAGTGGGCCCACCGGAAACGAGTGCAAATGCTGTCGAATATGTGGTACGGTTTATCAAAAAGATCGAAAATGCGATTGTCTTCTTAATTACCCTAAAGGTGTGGCTTACGAGTTATCATTTCTCGATGACGTGCAAAATGCCTGCGATAATGACGTGAACGTTGAAATTAAAAGCATCAATGGTTCTACTCCGCGTTCAAAGGAAAGAGTGAAGCCTCAAATGGTTTGTACTTGCGGAAGCGCACGTCACGAAGTGAAGCGCTGCGAGTGCGATGATATCCAGGAAAAATATGAGGAAACACCAAGAAAGTTTAACGGCAATAAAAAAGCTACTTTACAGGTTGGTATTTATTTTCATAATTGTGTTTTGATTAAATTGAACTGACTTTTTTTTTCTCTTTGAAAACAGGACTATTTGGCTTGTAACAATCCTGGTTTTGTTGATAATGTGGAGACTAGACGTCAATATGTATCAGAAATACAGCGACTTCGCCAACTAAGAAAAGATCGTCGTATGCAATTATTAGCAATGGCTACTACTTCAACGAATATTGTAACGTCTCCTAGACCAGTTAAAATTACAAGTAAGTTATTGTAAACAATTAAATTTTTATAAAATCAGTCATCAAATATTTGCATCATTTGAAAATTAAAAACTTTTATTTCAGAATGTGTACAAAAAAAAATCCCTGACAAGGAACTGAGGACAAGGCTGCGCAAACGATACTTCCAACTTTCAGAGGTACGAGCAAAGCGAAAACAGCAGCAATTGCAGGAAGAAGCGCGTTGTAACAAATTAATGGCCAAAATATTTTGTAAAAAGCTCCAGCAAAAGGTGTTGAAGGGACAGGTCGATCTGTCCCAAAGCGTAAGCGTTATTTCGAATATGTAATGATGTGTTCTATAGTAGAAGCGGCAAGGTATATTTATTAGAGTTTAAGGGGATGTGAAAGATTGAATTTACCGGTGTAAGAGGGTCACACAAAAAGTATTCATGAATGATCGTGTGCCTTTTTCAGAGTAACAATTATCTCTAAGGTTGATAAGGTACAATATATTCTATTATCGTAAAAATTTAACAATTCGCGTAAAATATTGTTATTTTTAAAGTGAAAAAAGTCGTACTTCGAAACTGGTGAAATTTCATATTCACATCTTTTTAAAATATTTAATACTCTTGTACACAATTTTCGTGGATTATATTTGTATAAACTCTGAGAGTTCCAGAATCTTATAGTTTTATAATTTATTTGTATAATAGAGATTCTTTGACGAAGAAATATTTTTTCAGTAAAAATTTATCATATTAGAGAAATAAGATTTGTTTTATGAGAGGGAAAAATTTGGAAATTTTAAATTCCAGAATTTTTCCGAATTATAAATAGATGTTTATTTAATGAAATTTTTCTTAAACAATATCTAATATTAGAATATTACAAAAAAAATTACTTAAGAACAAAACATTATATTGAACAAAGGTATTATTCATCGACATTATTAAATTCTTTTTAATTTTTTAAAGCAAGACTGAAAAATTCCTTTTTACTAAGTTTATCATCAACTGTAACAAGAGACATGACATTTTTTTCTTAATTTGTGTGAATCATTCATGCTATAGTGTAATAATAAAATCTCGAAGAAAGTATTGTAATTAGTAAAATAGTTGTAGCTATATCTGAACAATGAAAAGAGAAATTGGTTTGAGATGTAAAGTCTGATATTTTAAATGACACATAATACAAAACCTAAAAAATTTATTAGAATTAGTAGGTTGAGAAAATAGTACAATGTAGAAGAGATTACAAATGAGTTTGACCAAGCATTTACTCTACGATTAAGATTTAATTTGCAATCGTTTTTATTTAATATCTAAAACTTTTTATAAGGCTTTAATTTAGAGAATTAATGAGACTAGTACCTGAAACATAGTACACAATATTGTTTTAGTCGAACCGATTAGTTTTTAAGTTTTTCTCTTGCCATTTGTCAAATTAGATTAAAGCGTATAATTTGAACTAATCATTTTGTAATCAAAAATCATATAAGTAACTTCATCTATTTCTAACCCAGTGCCTTTTTTTTTACTTTCAATTACTTTCAATGCTGTAGTCAAAAAAAGTGTTTTATTATTTGTAGTCCCTTAAAATGCTTACTTCCTGAATGAAGTTTCAACATTTTGTATTAATAGTATGTAATAATAGTAGAGTTCTTGTATAAAATGTGATTGTATAAAAAAATAAAATTATTTAAAAATTGTAGGAGTTAGACAAAATTTTCAATCTTATCTCCTTGTTAATATTTAAAATGAAGACAAATTTATTTGAAACTTGATCAAATGCGAAATTTTGGAATTTATGTAATTTTTTAAGAAATGATTCAATAAAAAAATAATACATAAAATGATTTTGTTTTTGTAAATAACCGTATTTGTATATATGTTGCAATGGGCATGAAAGAATTATTGACTCCTTTATTTTTTGTGTTAATTGTTGCATACCTAATACACTTGCAACCTATTCGGATAAACGCTGAACTGTATAAAGGACATTTAAGTGATCAGTTAATGTATTTTTAAAACATATTTATTTTGCATTTTATGGTACACAATTTGTGCAATTATTCTTAAAGAGCAAAAACGTTAAAGCACCAAGGTAGTTCCCCTTTTAGGTTGTTGTAAGTATGTATTCAGGAAGCAATTAATTTAAAACGAACACTTTAAAATTTGTAAATTTTAAACTAAAGCGAAATCTAATATCTGAAATACCTTAATCTATAACCGAGAATTTATTCGTTCTTTATTCAACGTATTTATGTTACAATTTACCAAAAATGAAAACTTCGATGTCTGAATAAAAAGGTTTATGTAATTGAACCGCTGTTATATCCGACCGAAACTCACGGTAGCGACTGGTGTCCCGAAATTTCGGTTCATCCGTGAAATCTGATGGCGTTGGAAAATCTGAAAAAGTCCAGCAAAAACGGTATATAAGATACAATGGAAGAAAAACTTGGCGAACTCTCGGCCTTGCTCCTACTGACATTGAGCGGCAAAAAGGCAGCTGTTAGCGCATATAAAAGATCTGGCGGTATATGCTGAATGATCAGTTTTTCTACAACTCATTCCGCAGCCACCCCCGCATGCACTGTCCGTATGTGCGTACTTCTGGTTAAATCGGTATTGACCAGAAGAATTAACAATCACTGTACAACTGCTGTTAACTATTTTGCGTTCTATCAATCGGTATTTGCCCTGTTGAAAAAATTTAATCTTGTGAGATTTTGCTGCGACATTCAAGTGATAATCATGCGATCTACATGAGATCTGCACATATTACACGCAGATCATATGTAGATCCCATGATTATCACTTGAATGTCGCAGGAAAATGTCACGTGATTATCATTTGACATTTTTCAGCAAGGTGAGGACAATTACCCAATTACATTGCAGAGTGAAGATAATTGACAACGGAATTTTCTTCGAAGAGCCTTGGAAAAGATATCAAATTTTTCTAAGATTTATTAATTATTTTTAACTTTGTCACAATGCCACCGCAAATAGTGGCGCAGGTCGAAGATTTAAATAGACTTCTGAAAGAAAAGTTTACTAGCGAGTTTCGCACCGGGTACATCGATGTTAAAGGGGTTTGCCTACCAGAACGTTACGCTGACTTTGCAAACCAAATAGAAAATCTAAAAGTTCGAGATGACGATATTTGGGTGTGCAGCTTCCCCAAAACAGGTGGGTGCTTAAGAAATTGATAAATAACTCAGAATAACATTCTGTTTTGGTTTATCTAACAGGTACAACGTGGATGCAGGAACTGGTCTGGTGCACCGCTAACAACTTGGATTTTGAAGGAGCCAAGGTTCTGATAGACAATAGATTCCCGTTTTTAGAGTAAGTTTAATTCTTAAAAAGTATATTTTCTCAATTATCTGTTATGGTAAGAAGTTTTTAATTCTAATTTTTTTTATGATAATCTTAGAGTCTCAGCTTTATTTGACTACCGAACGATCCTGCCGAAAACACCGGGACTAGTGTTACCGGACGCGATAATAGACAGCGTCGCCTACGTCGAGAGTATGCCGAGTCCACGCTTCATTAAGACCCACCTGCCGTTTGAACTGTTACCACGACAGATTCGCACTGGCGAACGAAAACCTAAAATCGTGTACGTCACTAGGAACCCTAAGGACACCTGCGTCTCCTACTATCATCACTGCAAGCTCATGGAGGCTTACCGTGGTGATTTTCGGGAATTCTGTGCACTCTTTCTCGCTGGCAAATGTAAGTGTTTTGTGTGGCTGATCCATCTACGTCTTCAAGTTAGTTAAAAATTTGTGAATTGTTGATAACGTGTGAATGTGTGATAATCTAAGGAAGGTAGACCAGAATGAAACAAGACAAAATTAATACAAAAGAAATGTTCTTTTTTTCTTTAAACGTTAAAAATTTAAATGATCGAATAGAAAAAGACTGCTTTACTGAGTAACTATCACTGTAAATTATATTTTTTATACAAGGCGCTATTTTTCGAAAATTATCGTAAAGTGTAGGATTTTATCAAAATTGTATATACGAAATTTATTAGGATATAATTACTAAGCAGAGAATGAAAGATTTTTAGGTCCATTTTTCATGACAGATAATTTAATAAATTCTCATTATTTCAGTGAATTTTGCGCCTTTTTGGAATCACGTTTTAACTTTTTGGAATAAGAGATATGAAGAAAACGTCCTTTTTATCAAGTACGAAGACATGAAGGCTGTAAGTATTAATTTAAAACGCATTCAATTTTCTTTCAGAAAAAACATTTAAAATGGTTAAACTATTTTTTAAAATAGGACTTATCATCGATAATAATGAAAATGGCCGAGTTTTTTGGTAAGCAGTTAGATGAAAATGAGGTGAAAATTTTGGCAGAACATTTGAGCTTCTCGAGCATGAAAAAGAACCCAGCGGTGAATTATGAGAGTGTTATAGAGGCAAATAAGAAGTTCAAGCTCATCGAAGCCGACGGCGAGTTTATAAGAAGTGGCCAAGCAGGTCAGTGGAAGGATAATATGAGCACCATTGTTATTCAGGATTTCGACAAATTAAATAATCAACACTTCGAAATTGCTGGGTTACGTTTTTAAATTGCTGATAAATTGTAATATCATTTCAAATAAAAAATACCTACCTCCTGCAGGACATGTGCGATTTAATTTGGAACCATCGATAAATTTTATCATAAATTATAATAGATTACATTTTTATATATTACACGTGCTCAGACTACTTGTGTATATTAATTTTACGTAGTGCAATTAGTCTTCGTTGATTAAGTATGTGACTCTATTTACTTGTATCAATAATTTAAATTTAGAGAATTAATTAGATTACTATTCATAAAATTATCTTTATTATACATACAGCCGGATTATTAAAAAAGTGAATGGAACCTATTAGAAATGATGTAAAATCCAAATGATTGTTTGAACTAGAAACGATAATAAATAATTATTGTTTTTATCAAAAATGTGTTTAATGCCAGTTAATCGGCATGGCCAAACTTGCCGACAGACAATATTTTCCATATTCAGCTTAATTAAGTTTTGTAGTATACGATTATCTAACTCGCCCCTGAGTCAGAAAGAGCATCGTCGCATTCGTCATCGTAGAAAGTCCGTTTAGTGGGCAATATATCGGCCATTAGTTCACTTGCGAGTCGTTGCGTCGACACTTTGGTGTACGGAGTCGGTAAATCGTCAGTGAGAAGCTTCGTCAGCGCGACGACACATTCGCGCCTCCGTCGTAGAATCGCCAGATGCAGGCCGTTCAGGCCGCGATTGTCTCGCGCGCTCAGATCTGCCCCTCGGGATACTAGGTACTCGAACACATCCTGGTTCGACAGGTACACTACGATTGCGGAGACATCACTTTTTTTTATTAATATTAAGATACGATTTGAAACTTTTTCATTTTAATCATAACTACTATGATTTTGATTATAATGCTAAACTAATAAATGAGTTGTGATTAATTTATTTTATTTGAATTACCGGAAATCATAAGAGGTGTCCTACCGTCGCAGTCCCTCGAATCGATGGGAATTCGGCAATCCAGTAACGCCGCGACGTTTCGCGGTCGTTGTCCGATTACCGCGTAGAACAGGCAATTCCTCCCGTTTCTAAAAATGATACCCTGTAATATCTTAATTATATAAAATAGCGTGAATCCGAAAATTTGATTATTGTATTTACATATCGCCCTTGTTGCAGTCGGCGCCTTTTTTTATCAACACGTTCAAAATCTCGGGATTCTTCGCGTAATAGGCCGCGTGCATGAGTGCCGTCCGACCGCACGGTTGAGTCAACGTTGCATCCAAGTTCGCCGGAACCTTGTCGATCAAAAGAGTCAGAATCGCCGGGTCCGAACGATTGATCGCCGTAGTCAACGGTGTTAATAAATTTTTTGTTGGATAGTGCAGATCCATTGATGGACTATTACCGAAATATTTGATTATAATTTGAAAAACTATAACTCTGTTATAACAAACATTTATTTTTGTTATTTCAGTATTTTTTAAAGTTAATCATTTTATACTTTATTTTTTTGCGCCGTACTCTTTGCGTTAATTTAAAAATTTGTTAATCGATTCAATTTTAGAAAAAGGTATACTTCATCACAGTTGGCTAAAATAAAAGCAGCAAAGATATTCATTACATAATTAACAATTTCGATTTTTTACTTGCTGTATATGAAATCGCGTATTTTCCTCGAAGTTCCAAATTTCAGTAATCGCATAAGCTGCTCCTCCGGTGGTGCGGTCATTACTTTTTCAAATTCAAAACGTTCAACGGACGGGAAAGTGTGCAAGACGGGAAGGAGTTCGCGCTCTACTGACTAAACTTTTATTCGAAGCTTTTTATTGATTTCTTTGCATAATTACGTTGCCAGGGAAGAACACAGTCGATATTTTCTTGTCTTAGATTCGCATTGCGAAAAGAACTGTAATCTTAAAAAAGACGAACAAGTGATGAATAAAAATGAAGATGACTGCCAGATATCTTTCATATGTACTTTTCCAATTTTTTCTAAGGAAAGAATATTCTCATCTAATAAATTAACATTTATATCTGTATATTTTTATGAAAAAAGAATCTTTTAAAATTAAGTTATTTTTACATTATTTATGTAGGTATAATTTGTCCCAATAAAATTAAAGTATTATTTTTATTATTAAATTTAGCTGCGCGATTACGTTTTACTATTAACTTTTTTACTAATTTTTTTATTCGTTGATAATTTTAAAATATGAAAGAGTGAAAAACCACTCAATTAAAAAAAAACTGAGCCAGCCTCACTTAGACGGGTTTAGTTTTTTCTAAAAGAGTGATTTTTCACTCGAATAGTTCGATTTCTTAAATGTTTCACTCTTCCACATTATAACGGTCAAGATCGCGAAGAAACGCACAAACAAATTCGCGCAAGGTCCGTCCGCTAAACGAAAGAAAAGCGAGGAGACGCAAGGATCGTAAAGCGTCGGTCGATCGGTCAAGAATGCCGCGCGGAGTTTCCTCGCTTCCGCGGGCCCTCGGTACACTTGTATTAGCGGCAACGCCGGGCGCCTCGGGTACCCACACTCGCGAGTCGCGCGTTTGCGCTCGCAGCCAAGTAGAATGAGACGAGACGGCTTGGACTTTCTCCGCTCCGCGGCGGAGGAAATTCCAAGGCCCCGCGGCCCCCACCCCGAGACGGGCGCGTCGGCCCGAGTCGGTCCGCGGCGCAGGGCCCCGCGCGCAGTCCCCGCCAAGGCCCCGCCGTCAAGGTGGCGCGCGCCAGGATGCGCTAACGGACAGCCGAACAGCTGGCCCGGAGATGTCCCGCCTCGGCAGCCTCCTCCACCTCCTCGGCCTTCTCCTCGCGATCGGTAAGTCCCGTCGCCGCGGCGCGTCTTTTATCCCCGTGCTGACGTCACTGGATTCTTAACGGAGCGCCGTAAATTTCGATTCGCAGTGGCAGCGCAGGAGGACGAGGAGTACAAGGGCAAGTACCTCGGCAAACTCAACGTGTACCACCACCAGGTGGCTGGGGACGTGTACGCCGTCGACGAGTACACGCTGCTGCTCACGTCGTTCAGCTACGATGGCAACGGAGCGGACACCTTCTTCTGGGCTGGGTCCACCAATCGACCTGGTCCGCAGGGATTCATCGTGCCCGACGAGTACGGAAAGTGAGTGGAGTTTAAAAAAAATTTCTTTTTCACGTGATTGTTGAGTGATTGTGCACTTATCGTTTTCAAGTATTTATACCAGCTTTATTATATGTATAAACATATGTGTAAAATAATTTTATTTCCCCGTTCTTGATTATTTTATTGTACACCGTGATATTATAAAAATGTTGCTAATCTTTAAAAGGAATATACAAAAATTTAGTTTTTTAATTTTATGAATAAGAGAGTTAAATAATCACGAATGGAGCATTCGAGTCATTTACATTTATTATAATATTATTATTATTATTATTTTTAATTTTATTATAAAAGAAATTGATATTGTTAAAAAATAGTGCCTTACAAAAGCATTGAGTCTAAAGTAGTTCACTGCTATGACATTATCTCTAACAAAAGAGAAAATTCCTTCGGTATTTGAATATAGTATACCTGAGCGTCGAGCTGCACATCTTAATTACGTTGCTTTTTCTCTTTAAGAACCAACGTTCTCGATCGCTACCACAACAAAGATTTCACTTTGAGCCTGCCGGATAATAAGAAAATTACCGACGTCAAGTGGTTCGCCGTTTACGACCTTTCCACTCAGGTAAAATTTTCATCACTCAACCCTCTAAAAAATTAACACAAATTGGCCAGAATATGGGTTTTCTGACCAATTTATGTTCAATTTTTTTTTATAGGGTATATCTGCTTTTTTATGCTTATTTAAATTAAAACGAACTATTAAGTCTCTA
This sequence comes from Eurytoma californica, assembly GCA_035586675.1. NCBI lineage: Eukaryota > Metazoa > Arthropoda > Insecta > Hymenoptera > Eurytomidae > Eurytoma > Eurytoma californica. The sequence continues at coordinate 13,211,493 of JAXIUT010000048.1, read as the reverse complement.
AAAATAAAAATTTAATTGCCATTTAATTACAACAATAAAAAAAGCATAGTTTATATAAACCGATTACTCTTACGTCCAAACAGAACACCTTCGGTGACATCTACATCCCGGAGGAGTTTGACCCGCCCGCGCCGCAGAAGATCGCGCAGCTGAGCAAGGCGACCTCGCACAACGTCTCCTCGGAGTCCATCTTTATACTCGACGCCAAGACCATAAGCATACCCCAGCTGACGTACGACGGCCTCGGCGAGGACACCTACTTCTGGGTCGGCCAGGGCTCCAGGCCCTCGCCCAAGGGTACCAAGGTCCCCGACGAGTACGGATAGTGAGTGGGCGAAAGTTTTTTTCTTCTTCTCTCTCCCTTCGGGCATTAATGGTATTTTCGCTGGTGGAGGTCAAGCGTTCGGCCGATCGGTGTGCGTCACCGATGAAAGTTCAAAGTGGAGTAAAGCTATTTAGAAAGTGCGAGATTTCAGTGTTCGAATATTGAGCTGCGAATTAATTAGCTTTTTTCACAAAAGGAATATAATGCTTCTTTTTACGAAATACACGTGGTTGTAGATGACCGATGCGGTGCTAGTTTAGCCAAAGTTTTAGGATTTCAGACGTTATTATCAGCATCATCCGAAAATCCGCAAGATACACACTTATAAATATTTTTAAATAATTTTACGTTATTGTCACCATACCGATGATTCAACAATTAGTGATTTGTGATATGTAAAAGATAAACTTTCCACTTTTTTTAACAAGGAATTTGAAATATTTGGGATAACGCTCAGCAGGATTAAATTACTTGAAAATTGGTTTATATTTTTTAGGCATTGTTTTAATGTTCTTTTTAATTGTGCAGTCTTGATTCTCTTCGCACTTACAAGAACCAGGATGTGGTGATTCAGTTGCCCGGTGAAATGACAGTGTTTAACGTTGACTGGCTCAGTATATACGATGTTAAATCCAGAACAAATTTTGGATCTGTGCTCATTCCCGATGGGCTCAATGTACCACCGTCCCTTGTCAAAGTAACGCAATGAAACATTTATTCTTTATTTTCAAACTACTTCTGAAAACTTAAATTATTACCTTGTTTGTCTCCAGGTGATCAAGTACTCGAAATCGATGCCAAATTGTGTGCAGCTGCATAAAAAATTTCAAATCGGCTGGGAAATATTCGGACCTCAAATAACGATTCAACTTACCGGTCAAATCTGTAAGTCCATTGTTTTACAGTTAGAAACGTATTTTGATGAACGATCGATTATAATCCGATTAAATCATTTTAACTTTACTAAAAATAGCGGAGAAGGAGTACATGGCATTTGGACTGTCAGGCTCGGAGGATAAGAGCCAAATGGAGGGTGCAGATGTATCAGTCGCCTACGTGGACGACACTCGTGGCTTCGCCGTTGACTACAATATCACTGCCAAAGCGCCGGTAAATTGACAAACATTTGATTTTACGTTATATACAAAGTATGAAATTAAATAAAAAATTTGTACAGTGTTCTAAAATTCTGGGAGTATACAAAGGAGTCTGCAAAGATGAGCTAGTAGGCGGATTAGATAGCAATCAACTTTACACATCGTCCAGAGAAAATGGAATTAGTACCGTTACTTATAGAAGAACGCTAATTTCTTGTAAGTACTTTACCTATCGAAATACTTTATATTTTTCATTTGTTCATTATTATAGGGGAGAGTGGAGCATAGTGGGCCACCCCATTAAATATGTTTCATTTGCTCTGAAACATATTTATTAACAAGTCTCATTGAAAATAAAG
>JAXIUT010000048.1:13192766-13209612 GCA_035586675.1 Eurytoma californica | reverse complement strand
TCTCGTTTGTCAACGAAAAAAAAAAAAAAAAAAAAAAAAAGAAATCCCTCAAAGAGCCGCAGCCGCTCGCTTTTGCGCTAAAACTCTCCGCACCGCTCCTAATGAAATATTAAACGCGCGGGTCGCAATTTCGCGGGCGCGTCGCGGGGATTCCGAAAGAGGGCCGAGCCTCGTCGGTGAATCCGCGGGAGAAAGAGTCGTTAGCGAGGTGGCGGAAGGGGGATGGCCTGGAGAGGCGATAATTCGGCGGCGCGACTTCGGCGCGCTGATTGCCGATATTGTGTGCACCGCGCGCACTCCCTTCGTGCACCCCCCCCCCTCCACCCACGCGGGCGAGGTGTCTCGTCTCCGAGTGTGTCAGCGTCGCTGGCGGCCGAATCCATACTCCGTGCGTCTCGCGGGGGCGGCCGCGACGCCTTCCTCTCCGCTTCGGCGCTCGAATTTTTCCCGCAGGCGGCTGGATTGAAATAGAAATACCGGCTGTGTCGGCTTGTATTTTTGACTCGCGGGGCGGTGTTGAATGTTTCGTTTGGTTTTAGTATACGGAGACTGAGCTTGTAGCCTGTCTACTAAAGTTTTTTCGTTTTACTTTATTTACGAGACAAAGTATGCGACCGACATTGTAGTTGATTTTTTAAGTTTTAAAAAGACTATTTATTTTATAATTGTTTAGAAAATGTCAAATGTCTAGAAGAGTGAAAAATTTAGAAACTGAGCCTAAATTCGATTTGTTCAGTTTTCGTTCGAAACGAGTGGCTTTTCATTCTTTCAGGTAACGCATGCAATCGTAAAATTTAGATACATCTGCAGTTAAACGAAAATGTTCAGGCAACAATTTTACCCCTGAAAACCTATCTTCGGATCCGATCTTTTATGCAGAATTGCTGCAATTTAATCGTTTTCATAAAATACCGACAGACTCGTCGCAATTAACCGTCAGTCATGCGTTAGGAAAAGTTCCGCGATGGGTAAACGACGGGAGCGACGTCGCGCCCGCAACTTCCGCCGCGCAACACGCCGAGCGTCGATATTTTTCATTCGAATCAATCGCTCCACGAGCAAAGGGGGACAATTATCGGCGCAGCATATTACGACACGACATTACGCAAGGCTTTTTTACGGGCGTCCCTCATTTTGCTATTTTCGCCGGGGGCTTACGCAACGCGCCCGAGGCGGCGATCGAAATCGAATTCGGCGAAGGGGTGCCCGAGAAACGCCGTCCGCCGGAGAGGTCAGCGCGCCTGCAGCCCTGCATCTCGCAAGGCGCCCGCGGGACCGCCGCCTGCTCGCGGCTCCATGGGAAGCTCGGGACTGAGGGGCTCCGGCCGCCGCGCGCTCCGCTCCCGCCGCGGCACGCGTGCGCGCCGCCCCCCAGCCGCCCCCGCTCGGCGGCCACGGCGGCCACGGCGGCGCTCGCTGGGCTTGCGCGAGAGAGACGGAGAATGGCAGTCGCGGCTTGGATCAGCCCCGAGTCGCAGCTGCCCCGTCGTCCGCTGGGCGCGAATCGCTCGCAGGTTCGCTCGATCTGCTCGGCAGCCCACGTCCGTCCGTGCAGCCAGGTCGGAGTGCGCTCGCGGGGGCGGCCTCTGCCCCAGCCTCGCCGCCCCGTCGGCTGGCCCAGCTTCGCAGCGCGGGCGCCCCGGGCAGGAGCAGCGCGCCTTGGCGGCGCCCGAGGCTGGCGGCGGGCTCGGCCATGCGCCGCGGCCAGTGAGTGAGGCCCCCGCCTCGGCCCCCGCTCTGCCCCCCGCCCCCCGGTCCGGGGGGCGCGCGCGCGGACATGGATTCGTCCGGGCAGCGGGGCTTGCTCGGGTGATGCCACTCGGCCCCTGAGGGGCTCCAGCGCGCCAGCGGGACCGCGGCCCGAGGGGTGTGTCCGGCGCTCGGGGGCTGCTGCAGCTTGGGCGGCATCGCAGCTTGGCGACTCGACTCGAGGCGGCGCGGGAGCGGCGGCGGCGGCGGCCTGGAGTGCGGCGCTGTGCCTCAGGATGCAGCATGAGCCCCGCTGCCCTGGGCTGGGAGCTGACGAGCCTCGGCAGGGGGACTGCTGCGCGCTGCCGTGGAGCGCCCGCGAGAGGGCAGCGGCCCTGTGCGGGGCGCGCCGTCCGAGCCGGGCCCGGCGACGGGCCGACGTAACGGCCGCGTGCTAAGGGCGCAGGGGCCCGCCGGCGGCGATGCGCCCGGGCCCGCGCGGATGCGCCGGCGACGGGGGAGGCGGCCCGCGGGGGGGCGGCCGCCGGCCAGCACTGCCGGGCTGCACAGCACTGCCTTCGAGGGGGGCCGCCGGCTCGGCCTCAGCCTGCTGGGGCTGCTGGCGCTGCTGGTCGCGGGGAGCGGGGCGGATGAGGCCCGCCGGCACCCCTACAACGAATACACCTGGGAGCTGAACCAGTTGAACCCGTGGCTGTCGGCGTGCGACCTGGCGGGCCCGGCGCCGGCCGACCTGCAGGGCAGCTGCGGCCCGCCCGAGGCCCCGAGGAACTGTGCGCGCGCCTGCGGGGGCGGCGGCGCGGCGCCCGGCCGGGAACAGTGCCTTCATTACCTCGAGGAGTCGGAGCGCCGGCTCGTCTGCCAGGGGGAGGACAAGCCGGCCCGCCGGGCCGATCGATACCGGCTCCTGGCCGAGCTGCGCCTCAGGCACTGCTGCGAGCACGCGGCCCTGCACGCCCTGGCGCCGGGGCCGGGGGGCCCGCTCGAGGCGGCGCTCCGGGGCGGCCCCGCCTGCGCCGAGGCGCTCGACAAGCTGCTCAAGGTGGACGCGCTCGCCGCCAGACTGCACTGCGAGTTCGAGGAGGTGCTGGCCCGGTACGACTGCGGCCAGACCTACTCGGTCATCCACACCTGCACCCACTGCAAGGTGAGTACCGGCGATCGGCCCCGTAGCCCTGCCGATAGGCGCTACCGGTGCCGGAGTGAAAGAGTGCGGCCGACGCCAATCGAGTGCGACCGAGGGGGACCACGTGCTCGGCGCGGCGCGGGGCCGTTTCGGAGAGCGATCCCCGGGGGGCGGTGTTTACGCGGCGGCGTTTTTCCTCTCGGCGCGCGAGTCGAGGGGACAAAGGGGCCGTCGTCGGAGAGGCCTCTCTCTCACCGGTCTGACGCCTCGTTGTCGTCGCCATTGTCTCGGGCGCGAGCGCGCGATTCAGCCGCTTAGCTCGAGTGCTGGGATCTTCTGCGTGCCGCGCGGGGGGCGCGGGAAGGGGGCGGCGAGAAGGGCCGCGCTTGATAACTGGGTAACGACTCCCTTGACCCCGGAGCCCGGCCGACGCGCCTTAATTGCGCGTTCGAATGCGGGGGGGGCGGACGCTCGCGGGGGGAGGGGGCAGCAATTAAGCGGCCGCGGCGCGCAAAAAGGAGGCCGTCCCGCGTCGCGAAAATAATTCGTAATTAAAGAGCCGAAGGCGCGCGCTGAGGCCTGACCCATATTCCGGGCTGCGCGCGCCCTCCGCCTCGCGACACCGTTTTTCTTACCCACTTCGCGTATTTATGGCGCGCGCGGCGCCGCGCCGCGTCCTTTTTTCGCCTCCCCCCCCGCGCCTCGCCCCCCCGGGGTCCACACTTCCCCCTCGCGCACACTTCGCGATACGCGGAGGGTGCACTGGCTCGCGGGGATTTTCGCGCGCACGGGGGGATCTAAACTCGCGGGTAGCGACGCGGCCGCCATCGATTTTTCGGGGCTGCACTTTTTCGAGTGGTCTCGTCCACCGCGTGATGTGACCGAGAGCGTTGATGCTTCCCCTCGCGGCTGATACCTTTTTCGGATGAGTTCGACTTGAGGAACGGCTGCGGTGGACTAGTCGAATGTAATTTTAGCACGTGTCGGAGTTTCGCGTAGGGGGGAGGATTTTGCATATATGATAATTTGAACGAGGTGTAAGCTGTAGGTAGAGGAAAAGACATATTGTACGATGGTTTTATTCCAATTATAGTGGATAATTAGTAAGTTAGTCTGTGCTATATAAGAGTTACTTACATAAATATTTGCAGTTTAGTCCAAGTCCATTTTCAGTAAACATTCTTATATTTAATTTTCTTATAAGTGCAGTTATTGTATGACTATTATCTTGAATATAAAATAATCTAACTAATACGTAATTAATTTCTTTAAATTTTAAGATAACGCCAAAATTTATTTTTAAAAGAAATAATTTTGAGTTCACTTGGAATCCACGATCACATTTTACACATAGCGTATTCTGTTCATAAACCGACTAACAAAAATTACAATACATCGTATGTAAATCTTAACAAAAATCGGAACAAATATGTTGAACTCTATACAAGAAATGCTCACTAACACTGTACATTTTGAAATACTAAGATAAATAAACAGAAAATTTACTATAAATTATTAGAAATGTAGAACATACTGGAAACGTGAGAAAAATTACTATAATTCTTGAAAAAATTACCATTTTATAGCAGAGTTTGCCATAAATATGGTAAGTTTTATCATGTTTCAAGTCTTGTCCTCCACCTCCATGAATTTATAGTAAATGTTCGTACATACGTTATTAATTTCAGTAAAGATCTATGATTCTCGATGCCAAAATAGATTATTATTATAATTTTAAATATTACTATTTTCATCGTTATTAAAAAAACATCAAATTCTTGCTTTATCAAGTATTTACAAGCTTACTATCAGTGTACTAAAACGTCAGCTTAATATCACATCAATCGAGCATTGGTAAAGAAAATCTACAGCAAAAAAAAAAATGTTGATTGTAGTTCGTATGACAGCACAGGCTTAAATCATTTGTCCCGCGGCTCGACGTTTCATCCGCGAAACAACAAAAATGCACGCGGTGAAAACAATGCCAGCCGTAGCGGCGGCTGCGGAACTCGGCCGTCATCGTTCGAGCCTGCGCGAATTCTCGCGCGAAGGACCTAACCCGCCACCCCCGTGTCTCATCAATCCCGGCCCTTTTCGTCTCCACTCTCGCTCGGCGAGTCGCGGGCAATCGTCCCGCTCGATCGAGCAGTCCCTCTCTCTCTCTAGTCCGTCGGCGGTTTGGCAGGGCGGCCGGCGCAGTCGGTCGCGGCGAGGGTGCACCAGCACACCCGAGGCGAAAAAGTGCAGCCGCGCGAACGTGCTCGAGTGGGCCTCCGCGGCGGCCGAGTGCGCGGGCCTCCGCTCTCCTTTCTTCTCCCAGCGACGTCCGCTTTTTCTTTTCAGAAAAAAAATCCCGGGCGAGTCAGCGGGATCGCGGGGCGATCAGCGACAATGGCGCATCGTCCAAGCGCCAAGACCGTCTAATTAAACCACCCCCGCCTCGAGGGCCGGGAAACGTGTCGGCCAACGGAACACGTTCCTTCCCTTTGATTCGCCACTACCACTCGCTGCCCTTTCCCACTCTCGTGAACCCCCCGCCGCGGGCGGCCTCGGGCGGCTGCACCGCCTCGCGACTTTCTCGATCGACGTTCGAATAATACTGTGGTCCTGCCTGTATTACCTTTTCATTTACGAGCAACGCGAGGGTAACGAGTCGACACCTTCGCGCACGTCCGTACAATTTGTAGCTTTATAAAGTTTTGTATGTCGTACTTAGATGTTGAAAATAGACTGTTTCGTGTTTCACTGTGCAAACAATTCTAGTAAAAATTACAATACTGTATAGGAAAGTGGCCACGGACAGACATTTAGTTGAAAAATATCTATCCTCTCTAGTAAAATTTACTAAAAGTTTAGAAAATTTACCATAGGTTCTATTAAAATTTACAATAATGTTTGGCATTATTTATTATAATTATAGAAAATGTTACTATACCGTATAGTAATTTTTCGCCACAACGTCAGTTTGACGCCACTTTTCTAGACAGTACAGTAATTTTTACTAGAATTTGTTCTCAGTATAATTACTAATTTTGATCGATGTTCTGTATAAAACAATTTCTACTTTAATGGTACAGTGTCTTATAATGCAGTGCATTATAGAGTTCATTACATTTTTCTTATAAGGATTTTTTTATTGTTTTCCATCATAATAAGTTAATGGTATTATTTTTAATTATTTAAATTGTTTTTTATATTTACTCAAATTATAATATTTCAATATGAGTATCATATTTCGAAGATCTTTGATCCGCAATGGCACGTTTTAAATACCTTTAAAAAGGATTTTCGATATGTCCCGATATGCGTTCGACGATCTCGCAACTAAAATTGAAATCGGTTGATATAGCACGTTCAATTTCATTTAATTTAACTAATCTATTCATATTCAATTTTCATTTAAATGCTAATTTTTTACTAATATTTAAAAAATAGTATAACATAACACATTTTTGATTTAAGAATAAACCTTCATCATTTAAAAAATTTGATGTTAAAAAACAAAACTATGACAATTTTGAAACAAAATGACTATTTTCTCGAGAAAAAAGAGGAAACCTACAAATTCTGTAATAGTTTAGATTCAACTAAGGGTATCTAAATAGGAAACAGAAGAGGAGTATATCATTTGCTGTTAAATTTCACGCGGCAGCGATCCCCTCATCAGAATGTTCAGATAAGGAAACGGGCTCGCTCAACGCTCGTATCTCTCTCCGGTCTTATCCCCCGAGCGAAGTAATTCGCGTATCCGCTTCGAGTCCTGCGTCTCGGTGAATCCGGAGGACATTGCCACCACACCCTCCCCTCCCCCCGCCGCACCTTCCGGTAATATCGTTTTCCCGTTGCCAGTGTATATATCGGCTTTACATTATAATTTTCTCGTCTCGCGCGAAACGGATGACGCGGAGTCGCACTCGATACTTTCGCGACGGTGGACGCTGGAGGCGGAATAATGGGATTCCCCTTGTCCTGTTGCGGCTTCCGATTGGTTTTAACAAGCGCCGCGCTCGATACTTCTCAATAAGCTTATTTGCTGGAACTTATATAAAAGCTACGGTAGCGGCGTTTCCTCCGGTATTCTCGCGCGGTATTAATGCGAATTGTTAATTTTGTCCTCGCGGATCCTCCAGAGGAGTGGAAATACCGATGGGGATTCGGAGAATTTCATAATAACCGATGGATTCAATTGGTGCACGTAGATTATTATTAGGTAATATGGGTGATCTTAAATTGACAAGTTTCTAATCAATACAATAATTATTTGTTGAATTTAATCCATCAATTAGATGATTAATTGTATTTTTAATTTGTAAAAAAATTGGCTCCTTTATGTACTTGACGGAAAAGTTTTAAATAGTTAAAAGCATCGACATGTGACTGTCTGACCAGAGTTGTCTGTTTCTACTTGTAAGTAGTATAAACGGATTGCCTGACGTTTTTTAAATACATTTATTTCTCCTTAAAAATGGCAATTCTTCTCTTGAAATGGAAAACTTCTTTTTAAGAAATGGAGGCAAGAAAATTTATAAATATATATTCATTTATAGAAAATATACGAATCTAATAAATCAGCCAATTGACATTAATCAATTTTTGTTTAAGAGAATAAGTAAGATATGTTTGTACATTTAAATATGTATAAATGTTTCATTTGTATATTACTAAACTCGATGGCAAAAATTTATAATCAAATATAAATTCCCAATTTTGAAAGTTAAATTAAGTGTGCTTTGCATTTTCTTCCTTTAAAAAAGCGCTACTGACCTTAACGCCGAAATGTCAATGAGTTCACACATCGCATTATCTCCTTAAAACATTAACGACAAGATTTTCCGGTCTCGAAATACAAAACAGCGGGACGACATATATTATTTCGCGAATCGATCCGTACAATGTACCCGAGTCGAGGGCCGGATAGCAATGCCAGGAGAAAATACGCGAAGCCTTTACGGCGCAAAGTGAGTGCGAATTTTTCATTAGCGTTATATACGTAGCTCACGAGAGGCCGACGTGGTTCGGGGGAGGGGGGGGGGGCAATAGTCTGCGCGCGCGGGCTCAAAGGAACGCTTCCGGTCGGCGAGAGCGACGTCGCAAATCGACCGTACCGGCGATCTCGCGTCTCCAAAATTAGCGCGTAACGAGCTTTGCCGCCTTCCTTTCTCTTTCGATTTGTCTGTTTTGCCGAGCTGGAAAATGGAGGAGTCAGCGGGATACTATCGATGAATGAGATACGATTCTCTTTTTTTTTTTTACTAGCAGGAACGTGAAACCCGATAGTGGGATTCCAATTAATTTTAAAAGTATTCTTTAGAGGAACTGATTTGGGGTTGAAAAACTTTATTTAGCAGTTTTTTAAAAGAAATACCTATATAACATTGCCATAAATTGAGAAATAATGTACGATAATTGTTATACAATTTAAACTATTAAATAAAAATCAATAAAATCTTTTTGATTTCTACCTGTTATTTTGCAAATAAATTTCTTCACTAAATAAATACCTGTGTTTAAGTGCCAGAGAAGCATAAACACCAAAATAGCCCGTTTTTATTATAAACAATCAAGCGCATCATCATTTTTATTTTTTATTTATTTAATTGTTATTTTTATGTTTGAGTAAAATTTCCGTGATTTTAACGTATAAGTAAATAATTGTAAAAAACGTTTCTTTCAATTCTTTACTCGAATGAAGCGTATGTACCAAGAATTTTTATAATAAATTATACTACATTCAATATGAGTGGACATACGCTTCGTTATTACAAACATACCTAAATCTTGCAAAACCTTTCGATACTTACATTTTGTAGATACACTACATTTATAAAAATTTATAAAAAAATTAAAGTTCGTGGTGTACGCGCTTTTTTCAAGCAAATAATTTATTTATTACAATTATATATTTATAAATAAAAAATAAATATAAAAATTACAAATAAAAATGCGTTTTTTTACAAATTCAAATTTTGATATTTACGCTGCTTCGTTTATATCTACAATGATATGATCTCCATAAAAATGAGCGTCCATAAATTCACTTAATACATAATAAGCCTATTTTCTAGCTACCATATCTGCCGATATAAAATATGCAAAAAGTACATTATTGAACAGCAATAAATTTCGCAATTCTCGTCTGACCAATAGGAACCAAGCGAATTCGCCGCTCTTAAAGTAGTCGTAGCTTATACTCCCGGCGAGGCTATTTTCCTCTCCGAACTCCTTGACGGCGAGGTGTGTGCACCGTCGGATGCGTCGCCGAACTGCGCATTCTCTCGGCATCTCGTCGCGGTCGATGCTCCTGCGCCGCCTCCGAGGTCGTATCGGTCGCACCGAGGCGACGAGGCGTCGACGACCTTGGCTAAAAAATTGCTCGCCCCGTCGCGCGAATTCGTTTCTTCCCTACGAAAGGAAAAGAAAAAAAATTATCGTTCTTACCTCGGCCTCGGCTTAATGGACGGGCCCCCGGCGAAATTGGCAGCGCCGCAGGAGCGCATCAGCTATTTTTGATGCGGCCGCTTTTGTGTACTCTTGCGCCGCGTATCTTGCCGAATTAAATTAAGTCCGGGGTTTGCTCGTGAAATCTGAATCAGGGAAATACGTTTTAACGGGCCGGAGTTTACGAGTAATAAATAATGCGATTAATGTGAAATGCGGCTTTTAACGAGATTTAATGGGGCTATGCTGAAGCGTAATAATAACAAGTGGATTGTAAATTCCCTGGATTATTATAAGGTTACTGGCGAAATTTTTAATTGAAATCAATATTTCATATAATAATGTAATATAATAATGTGTGAATTTTGGGTATAAGGTATTCAGTGTGAAACATCCAATCAAGTTTATTCAAAACATTTTAAAATTTTATCAAGAATAATCAAGTTACTATAGTTTGTTAAAATATTCAAATTCATAATCGTTTTGCTATAGTTTGTTTGTATGTTGAATCACGGTGATTTGTTTTATTTTTATTTACTATTAATCTTTTTAATTCTAAAACGATTGAACGACTAAAATCCAAAATTGTCTCTTCTTTCAGTTTTTCATAAAAAGAAACGTCCCCCTTAGTTTTTACTAAATCAGAGATGCGTAGTTCTGATACTTCTCTAGTTAGAAACCTTTCAGGAAACAAAGCATTACATAGCGTTCCATGACCTCGTAAAAAATTTTTCTTCTATAAAACTATGTTCTTTATTGAACATATAATAATAATAATGTTAATTGGGTACTAATTGAAACACCTAAACATAAAATAAGATAAAAATATAAAAAATGCTTTATTGCGTCGTTAGTGAACTTATAATCCGCCTCTCAGAAAATCGAGAGAAAAAGAGGCGCAATAATTCTGCTCGACCTCGAAAATAATTTTTTTTTTCTTGGCTATCTTCTATACTCACCCTTCAGTCTCGCTCCTCCCTCAACCCCTCCCCTCAAGGAGCGAAGGTCTATACCGTAGGAATCGTCTGGACACGTACCTCATTATTTCGTCCTGGAGGGATCCTGGCAAAAGTTCGGGAGGCCTCCCCGGGGCGCCGATAAAAAACGCGGAGCACTCAAGATCCACGCGCGCCATCGACGGCCGGCGAATTTGCAACTAATCTGGGGATCTCGGCGGGCCCGGACGTGATTGTTGCGCGGCCGTGCTTCAGCTGACCGCGCGCCGGGATAAAGCCCCGCGGGCGATGCAATTCCGAAAGGCGGACGCGCGCGTGTGTGTTTTGCCGCTCGGCGCGCACCTGGCCTAATCTGCCGGGATCTCCCGGGCCCCGCCGAGATGCGAATAATTGAAACGAGCCCCTCTACCCTCGCCTCTGCGGTGACTCTCGACATCTCGCTGCTAACGCACTGCGCGACTCGCTCGTTTAATGCGCGATGAGATTTGACGCGGTGAGGGAGACATTGAAAGAAGCCTTTTTTCACGGTTCTTCGAAGTTAAGCTGAGTTTTTTTTTTTTTTTTTTAATGTTGGTTGATGTTTTTGGAGTAAGAAGGGAGTTTCAGAATTTTGGGAAAGTTGCAAGAGAGTCATAGTTTCTTCTCGTGTTGACTTTTGGTCTTCTGTGAAAATTCAGTGGAAATTTAAATGTTGGTCTATCTAGTTATTTTAGTCTAAATACTTTACAGAGTAAATGCGCTGAACAACTAGTTTGGGTAGGGTTTTTTTGTTTTGACTTTTCATTATATAAACATCGAATAGAAGTTTATTACTCAGACCAAAATAATGGCTCTGTCAGCTGGGTGCATAATCAGGATTATTACACTGAAATTTAAAAGTGAAATGGTCAATAAAAAATAATATAATTTAACGCACTTGGCAAGTATAATTGTTGAATTATACTATTCCATTTGACTTTTGAAATTCAATTTTTATTAAAACAATATAACTGAACGACGATAATGTATACTTAACACAATAGTATGAATGAAAGTAACTGTTAAAAATACCAAAACTCCTCTTAAGTGCTTAGTTTAGTATATCATTAAACGAAGAAGTATCTCAGTGCTTATGGAATAAGTACCTACTTAGAACTGCTAGAAATTATTACTTTTTAAAATTCTATAAAATATTAGGATAATAAATGTTGAAAAACTTTGTAGAATAAAAATATTCTTTTGTAGGTTTGAAGTATATCTATAAAATCCTACAAGTAACTTTACGTTCAACCTTAAAATCTTTTTTCGTATTTAGCATTTTATTTTGACAGCTATGTGGGCTATACTAAACGAGTACACGGTACCGAGTACAAAAACTGCAATATTCGCCATGAGATTCACGCGAAATTCAAATGTGCATGTCTTCCTGTTAAAATATAATGGGTTTAAAAAATAAACCGATATTTCTAATTCTTTTTTTCCTCCGTCCTCTTCCAGGCGAGTTTGCCGCTTGCTTTTTCTCCCACGCCGCTCCCACGCCGCTCCCGCGATATTAAACTTTCAGCGTTAATGAGACCGCTCGACATAAAATAATTGCGGCCTACACCTTTTGATAAAGTAAAAGGGGAACTTTTTCACGTTCCCTCTTTTTTTTTCGCTTGTTTCTCTGCATGCCGAAAAATTAGGTTGCCCGGTAAGACTCTTACGTATTCTATTTTCGTTATTTTGTTTGTTGCGAGCGCGGGGCTGGAAAAAAAACCGTTTTTCCGCGCGGGCGTAAAATCGCAAACAGCGGCGGCGACGAAATTGTTTACAAAACAAAACTTTCGCCGCCCCCCTCCTCCCGGGCTCGCCAATTTCGCGCCGGAATTCCGCCCGGTATTTCCGCTGCAATTAAACAATTTCCCTTTTTAGCGGAGTAACAATATTTTTTTGTGTGCCGGCGCTGTTCGGCTCGATCGCGCGTTTCCTCGTGGAAAATATTAAAATCAAATTTTGCGGACGTGATTCCGAGCGATGGGAATTTTTCGATTTTAAGAGCATTGTTTGGCCGAGGCGACGGCTACAGGGAGGGAAAAATTCATCATTGGCAGGCTCACCGACGCTCGGATACCGTTAATTGAATTACAAGTCGCAACTGACGTATTGGCATGTGCCGATAAGCCGCCGCGATTCCTCCCGAGTCGGACGATTCCCCGATTGCTCACATTTTTCAACGACTTCCGCTTTATCTTTCATTCAAGGAAAGGTACACGATGAATGCCTTCGTTTTCTCTTCTTAAAAAAATACAAAGGTGAAGCAGACCAAACGAATTTTAAAACATGCTTTCTTCGTGAAACTATTCAGAGTATGTTGCTAAAAGTTGCCTGTTGCTCTAAAGAAGAAAAATGAAAAAATGGATGTAAAATAATTCTTTTCTACATTAAAAAAACGGATAATAATACTATGTTGAATAAACAAAGAAAATTCTGGGGAAGTCACAATTTGTTAGCGAATTTCGCTGCGCCCTCGTAAACTTTCATTTCGGATGATTTCTAACGCGCGCATTATTCTGATTCCCTGAATCTTTTCAAATGCCCTCCTCCCCACTTTATTTTCATCCTTTTTTTTCGCGACTGCTTCACTCGCATGAATAATCTTTTTTTCCTCTCGTTTCGCCATCGATTCCGAACAAAAGCAATTTATTCGTTCGACTAGAGGGTGCGGAGCGGGACGCGGGGTTAAAAAAAAAGGAGTCGAGCGACCGCCTGCGTGCGCGCGACTCCCGATCTGACCTTTCAATCGCTCGTGTCTTTCTCTCCTCCGCCTCGCGCCGGTATCTCTTATACCCGTTTTTTTTTCCGCTCACCCGTTAAACGTCGCGCTCGGCTCGCGGAATATCTAAAATTTCTCTTGAGCCCTTCTTCCTTTTTTTAAAATAAATGAATGGGAGTAAATTTGATGGACGAGGGGAAATTTGAAGGGGGACGCGTTAGTTTCCGGCCTTCAAACGCAGATCCGGCGCCCGAGGAAAAATCCGATTTCGCGCGAACTTGATTGTCGCGAGGCAAACTTGGCACGGGGCAATCTTTTTTTTGCGCTTCCGGTGGATGATCGAGTCTTTCGGCTCGTTCATAGGTATAATTCAGCGGTTTGATTCTTTCTTCTTCTCGGGGATGCCGTTCGGTTGCCAAGGTATCGGTAAAATTAAATCAAATGTCTATTCTGTTTTTTTTTCCGGCGCAAAACAAACGGGGCTATCGATGGGCAGTGACGGGGTAGCAGATTTTATCGTGCCAAATGTATAAACCGATATTCGCGTCGGGATAGCCCGAAAAGCGGTAGACGCTCACAATTACTTTGTCGCTCGATAGGAGCACGGAAGAAGTAAGAGAGAAAGCGAACGCCTTAGTGGAGGTAAAAAATTACGCGGGGAAATTTCGTCGGAGTTTTTTTTTTTTCTTTCCTTGCAGTTGAAAAGAAAATTTCGATGTAAGTGGTGCAATTGTATTTTTAAAACATAAAGATACACTGGTTTCCTCGATTATAAATTTACATTATTTTTTTATATAAATTGTAGCTGCATATGTCTATTTATTGTTTATAGTATAGTATATATTTAACGCATTGTAACTGACAAAAAGATTAATCGTAGAAAAATCGATTGAATTCTTCTAATCAATGTAATCAAATGACACTTAAATTGAAAGGTGTTTATTTCTTTTAATACTACGTGCCGTTTTTATTTTGTTCCTGCAGGGTTTTTCTTTGGCAAGTTCTCCTACCTCTACGCTGTTACTCAATTATTCAATAAAAAAAAAAGACATCAGTTGTTACATAATTATGATACAATTTGAATTCATTTAGTCATTATTATCAAATGTCACTATGTTTGACATAGTTTTATTTATTGTATGCAGTGTGAGATGGACGAAATCCACTTACGAATCGTTTGGAAGAGCTCATTCTTCTCGCGCTTTCCTCGGAATGTTTTACACTCCCCCGTCCTTCCTCGCAGTCAGTCCAACCTTCTCCTCAAACCACCCACTCCTCCCCCTCCCGAAATTAAAAAAAAGTCATCGCTTCGATCTCCAAGAAAAATTCGCCGACAAACCGTACGCAAAAAGCGAAAAGAAATCCTCGGCATCCTCGCGAAATACGCGCATCCGTGGGAGTCTCGCGGGTGGCGCATGCGCTCGCTCGGATGTCGTGTGCGCAAGTCAGGCCAAAATCCTCCACCCCCGCGAGCGCGACCGCGCGCCTCCTCCGCCCCATTCGCCGCTCGGCGCTCGCTCTATAAGGTTTTGATCCGATTTCCCGCGAGGGAACGCTTTGTCGGCGCGGGGGCTCGTCGCGAATTATAGGCTACGCGCGGCCATCGGAACGAGGCGCCTCGCCGGTGCAGCCGCGAAATTTCCATGCCTCGCGCACGAGGGGAGAGAGGAATTTTCGCGGAGGAAAAAAAGGCCGAGGGTGGGAGCGGAGCGGAAGAGCACGAACGGCCCGGAACGAGCGGGAGGATGGAAAATGGCAAGGCGCGCGTCTGTCGGGGGCGAACGGCACAGCGTCGCGCGCGCGGCTACTTCCAGTTCGGTTGCTCCTGGTTTATTCATAAATTTACTGCGCGCGCGCTCCTTGTTTTGCCCCCGCGCGCGTTTTCGTATTCATCGGATTTTCGAGGCGGAATTTTACGGCGCGGACTTTGATTTTTTTTTCTTCACCCGCGGTTATCGATTAACATGTTAATCGTATTTTACGTATCGATTCGCGTTTACCGGCGATGGTAAATACGGGTCTTTTCACGGCTTTTCTATTTTTGACGGGTTTTCTCAATGTGACAGTAACTTAGTGAGGGATTATGCCTTTTTTGTGCTTTTTTGAAACCGGATGTTTTTTCTTGTTTTTAAATGATGCACGGTGCGACGGCGCTTCGCTACTGGAAAATAAATTTAGCGGAGAAAAGCTCGTAATTACATTCAAATGTATGCAGTTAGCGCATCCGAAACGCGCGAGTAAAGCGCAAAATAACGTTGGAACAAATTTAATGCAATCTTTCTATTTATAAGCGTGTATTCCCTCGGCAGAGAGCACAAAGCCCTCGGCTCCATTCTCGTGTCCGGATTTCCCTTCGCAAGATAAATGCAAGATGTTTACAAGGCTGGACCTTTCCAGTGGCTCGTGAGAAATGCAGCTCCGACGGGCCATCCGTGATGAACTGAAAAATTAACTAAATTTTCGCGTCGGAGTTAAGAAGCACTCGAGTGCTCCTTTGGATAATTCGCCGGCGTTCTTCCTGTCTTTTTTTCTACG
Source organism: Eurytoma californica (assembly GCA_035586675.1). Classification (NCBI taxonomy): domain Eukaryota; kingdom Metazoa; phylum Arthropoda; class Insecta; order Hymenoptera; family Eurytomidae; genus Eurytoma; species Eurytoma californica. Next base: position 13,194,116 of record JAXIUT010000048.1, on the reverse strand, counting down.
GTACACGGGAAAAAGGGCTACTGCCGGCAAAAAGTCTTTTGTATCAAGGAGCTGCTTTGATCTCCGACGCAAAAAAGGTTGAGATGCTTATGATTAAGAGTCACGACGTAGGGGGGATTAATTTTTTTCTCGCCCAGCTTTACAAGTGATTGTCCGAGTAACTTCACGCAATCTTTTGAAAATTTGTTCTTTCTTAAAAAAAAGTGTTCGCTCTTATCTAAAAGCTTCTCTTGAAATAGAACAGTTATGCAGAGAAGGAATGTACGTGATAAATAATGCGATGACCATTAGTCTAATTTATTTACAGGATTTTTTAATGTCTTTTTTATGAAATTTTTTTTTTTTGTAAATGCCTTTACTTTGTATATCTATGTCTTTTTTAAATTCCATCAAAATATTCGTGCATTAAATATTTGAAGAGGAAATAAATTGTTAATTTTGTTTTAATTAATGAAAACGAGACGTGTCACCAAAGTTTATATTACAGTATTAACGCACCAAAGAGAAAATATTTACTCGTTCTATCATCATTTATTATGAAACTTCATTTAATATGCTATATACAATCATTTAAATGCTCGAAGCTTTCAAAATTATACAGTTGACGTAATATCAATTTCATGTTTAATTTAAAATACTAATTATTGCGCGTTTCGACAGAAGTGTACGTATCACGCGGATTACGACGGATTTCATTCAATGCATAATTTTCATGTTTAAATATTAAAAATATTTTTGTTTCAAAGGAATTAAACTGTAAGAACCACTAAAATTTAATTTGTTTCTTTTTACTTATCACTTATCTATTTATATGTTTAATTTACTACAATTGCAGTAAAAAATTGCTGTATTTTATAGCAATTTTCTGTGTAGATCGTGCATATTCCCTGGTTACTATATAATATAGCAAATTGTACTAAAACTTTTTTTCCAGTGTATTTATTATCTATTAACACAAAATTATAAAAAACAACCAATAATTTTTATCTCCCCAAAAATTTAGCAAATGAGTAAAATCAATGAAACTGCGAGATCCAGCACTGGAATCGCACGTCCCCCGACGGACTGGGTATACGGCACACGTAAGTCGGGCGTGAATCAGCGCGAGCCGGGCTGCAGGCGTAGGGTTAGTAGCGGGGCTCGCCGCCGCTGGTAATTACACGGCGCGGGAGATGATCCATCGATCCTTGCGTATGCGGGCCTCGTACCTCGCGCGCCGCAGACGCGCGAATATTGCCGAGGGGCCGGAGTAAATTGCGGAGTTACGCCGCGAGGCTCGTTTCGCCGTTACCCACGCTTCGAGATTTTCATTGCCCGCCGCGCCGCGGGGATGAGGCGGCGGACCTGCTT
>JAXIUT010000048.1:13167893-13182993 GCA_035586675.1 Eurytoma californica | reverse complement strand
TTCGTCCCTACTATAATCAAACTATAATCAAACTATAATCATTTCGCGCCGATTATAATTTTTTTCTGCTAGGGTACACTGATAATTTTAATAAGTAGTAATATTGAACTTTTCAGTTTTTCCACATAAGGTCAACTTCATTTTTTATGATTTCGAGATATGAAATGAAGACTGAATTGCAAAAGACTAGTATAATAAGACATTCAAGTAGCTATAATTATAATATAAGTTTCGAAGTAGTTTTTCTATTTTCGGTAAAGTTCAGTTTTGTGCAAAAAGGAGGATTTAAATCGATATGCCATGAAGCTACAAAAATTATTATTTTAAAGTAACCAAATAAGATTAAAAAGTATTTAAATAATAACTATATATATTACGTAAGATGCAATATTTTGTATAAACTTTCATAATTTAAATGTACTACATTATACCAGTAAACTATCACCCCTCGCAGCTAAGCAAACTAAAAATGCATAAAAATTCCTTAACAAGCCAACAGAAAAATCTCCACGAGTCCACACCCAAGCGTAGTGCCACAGTCAGAAGTCCTAGACGTTGATCGTCCAGGGCCGAACAATACTCGGGGTGCTCGCGAGCATCGCCCCTGAATAATGCACCCGTGGCGAGGCCGCGGCGAAATCGAAGAAAAGGCACGCGCGATAAATCGGTCGAGGGCCTCTCGAGCCCGAAAACGAGGAAAGCGCGCGCTCGGCCTCCTTCGCCCGCGCGAGTTCCACGCCAATTTTTCTCCTTTTTCCTCCGCTCCCTCCCTCCCCCCCTCCCCTCCGCCCTCCCACCTTCCCGCGTCTATCGACGAACCAATCAAGCGCGCGATCGTCGGTTTCGCCGATTTGATTAATCGTCCGCGACGCTCGGATGTTGCGCAAGAGCTGCGGTAAAGCGGCGGAGGTAGGGTACAGGCGTAATCCGCGGCGAGGTCCTTAACCCGCTGGCCGCATTAATTATGTACGTGGCGAAAGAGGTTTAAACGTCGTAAAGAGAGCGAGCGGGTGAATTTAATTTTTCGAAAAAAAAAAAGGAAAGTAGAAGAAGAAGAAGCATATCCCGCGATACTCGCTCGGTGGCGTTTAATAACCAAGTGTCATTTACTTTTATGCGTCATGTATATTAATGAGGCCACCCCTTTGATGTTTCTCCCGCGAGGGGACGGCCGACCGTTTATTAAGTCTAGTGCCGAAGGTGCAGGCCAATTAAATTACTGCGAAAAAATGCGCGCGCACTTCCTTGTAAATTTGTTTATCTCGTTTTTCTGTCGGGCGGCAACGCGTGCGCGTGTCTTTTTTTTTTTATTAAGGGACGTTATCGAATTGTTCAACGGCGAAATGAGAAAATTGTGCGCGCGCGAGGAGGGGGGGAGGCTCGATGGAGGGCAAACTAGATTGATGAACGCGTCAGCTCGAGCGCGCGCCCAACTCGATTTCGACTAACGATTGCGCTTTCACAGCGCGGCCGGCCATGCACGGGAAATATTTCGCGGGCGCGCGGCCCGAGGGGACGCACAAAAGCTCTTTAATTCGCGAAACCGTTAATTAAAATACAACACTGCCGCGAGCCACTATATGATTTCAGCGAGAGGTACCCACCTTTGTATCGGATTTTTTTTTTCACGTAATAACGCTGTCTTGTGAAAATTTGTTTCAATGCTTTTGTGAGTTTTCACGTTTTGTTTTGGTCTAAAGATATATACTTTTTTTATTGACTACTCTAAAGTTGATAGATGTACTTTTTTTACAATGGTAGAGAAAAAATTGCCATATTTCGCGTTTAAAAAGAGGGAGAAACTATTTTTTAAGTAGTATAAGTCGAGTGTGGTCAGACAATAATCGGAACTCATATTACGATGAGCAGTGTGGGATTCTTTTGTAAGTTTTATTCTGTTGCATTATTTTTATACGTTTGAAGCAATAATTAAGATTTTTTTTGTGAACATTTTGTTCTTGAAATTTGTTGATTGTATGGCACGGTTTACAGAAATTAAAATTTATTTTTCAGGAAAACTAGTTTTTAATATTCATTACTTGATTAAAATAAGTAATCTTGAAAATCTTTAGAGGGGGATAAAAATTCTCTTGCTGAATTAATTAAGGTATGACGGAACGGTTTTAATTAAAAATGGAAAAAAAGAGATTGAACCAGGGAAAGATTGTGATTTTTTTGAAAAGACTGTTCATTTTAACCATTTTTTGGTGTGCAAAAACCGAGATTTATATTTCGCAGCGAGCTCGCTACATTTTTCCGTACAGGGTATACTTTGTGGTTCCGAGTACAATCATTTCTTTCTTAACTTTATTACCTCCGATTGTGATCACGGATGCAGGGCATTCCATTTAGAGTGAAAAATTACTCATAGGAAACACAATTTCTTTCATCCTTATTCGATTTTCATCCCTTTGTCCTGAATTATTAATAAGTATTGTACAGTAACCGATTGTATTTTTGATATACCTACAATGTTATACACAACAGTTATTTCAATTTCTTTCGATGTTTAATAATAATGCTTCATATTTATTATTCAAAAATTTATTTTACAATTTTTAAAAGTTGTAAATTTGATTAAACAATCTCATTCATCAAACATTCAATTTCTCAAATATTCCTATTAAATACTTTTCAATCTAAAACCATCAAATAAATGTTTTGCAATCGACACCCTCCATATCTAAAACACGGCAAGATAAGAAGCATTACTCCCAAGACACTTTCTCAAAGAGGCCCGTTTCGCGTGAAGAACTCCTCGAGTAGACGCAAAAGAGACGCGCCTCGTAACTACCCGAACAAAAAGTAAGAAAAAAAAAAAAAAAGAATCTAGAGAAGAAAAGAAGAGGGCCGAAGTCTACTTCTTCCGAATTATTTTCCAGCGCGCCGAGTAGCAGCCCGGCTCGGCCTCGAGCTCGCTTGTTTGTTTTAAATTCGCCGGCGCGCCGGGGGCACTTAAGGCCCCCCGTCCAATTAGCGCTCTGGATCGCTCAAATTGGACGATATAACGAACTCGCGCCAGCTCTTTCTTTGCCCCCTCCCCCTACTCAGCAGCCTCCCTTCCCGGGGCTTGGCTTGATCGGAGGGGGGCGCTCCGCGGGGCCCACGTAATTCCGGGGCGTAACTAAATCGCCCGTCGTCGGATATGCTAATGAGCCAGCGTGTGCGATCGACGGGGAGGGGACATACTCGCGATGACTCGGATTATCTCTTTACTTTGCCTGGATTCGATTCTTCGACTTTTATTATTTATTTTCAAGCCGAACACTCCGAGGGGATCCGGTCGATCAGGCTGTTTTTAAAGGGGTTGGCTGTGTTTGTTTTACCGGCGGAAAACAATTTTAATTATACGACAGAATGTACTTTGGTGAACCACGGGGGATTATTTGCTCGGATTGTGTGTCTACGCGAAAAGAAATTTACGGATTTTGCTGATTAAAAGATTTTCGCAGGTAATTGCTCGCTTGAGGTACGCGCAGTCGTTTAAAAAATTATGCATGGAATTAGATTTAAGTGCAGTATATCATTTTTCCTTTTTCATTCCACAACAGAAATTTTTATTCACCCGTTCACGTGGGAAGTATAAAAAAGAAAATTATACAAGTTTATTTTAAAAACATAATTTGGTTTATATAGAAAAATAACGAACAAAGCTCCATCTAGAAATGAATGGGGCTACATATATACATGTATGCATTATGAATTATGTCTTTCAAGCAAACTAGGAATCCTAAAGGTCAAGGCATATGGAATCCATGGTAATAAATTATGTCAAACGAGAAGATTTAGGAGGCCGGTGCATAATTTTAACTCATTATTTTATATACAAAAAGAAAAAGGCCTGACTCATTTTACTTGGTTTACGTGCTTCATACGACTATTTAAGAAAAAATTTAACACTTCTTGACTATAATTTTTATAAAAAAATGACTTTTCTATTTTTTGAATTCTTTGATAAATTTAAATTTAGAGGTACGACAGTTGATATGAATCATAAAAAATGTTCATATTTAATAGCTCGAAACACAATATCCCACCTATAATGTACAAGTTACCATCCAAACAATCCATTGATTAAAGAGACTCTAAAGCAATTCGCACCGAAATCCAAACAAATCCGGCACTCGCCGAATAAAATTCGATCAGCGGCGTACATTTTAATCGCCGAAGGAACAATAAACATCGCCAACCCAGTCCTTTAACAGAATTCCCCAATTTTCCGCGGATCGCCGGCTCTAAAAGCATACGCGCGGCCGGAAAACAGAAGCGTCGAAAAGAACAATGAGATTCCCCGCAACGCGGAGGGCTCGCTGGCGCGCAGCCTTTGCGTCCAAATTACAGCCGGCTAAAATTTGAATCGAAATGGCCGAGTTCGTACCCCCCCCCCTCCCCCTCCCCTTTATGTATCTAAGCGCGTTATCGTGCCCGCCGTCGGGGCTGCGCGTGATGCGCCGGATCGCCCCGTAATGCATAACTCACCTAGTTATGCGCATTAATACACATGTACGCGCGGCGGGGCATGTATGTGCCAGCGACGTCACACGCACTGTATCCGAGGGACAGTTTGGAAAGCCGTGCCCGCTTGCGTTGGCCATTGTGCGTCAACTGGCGTTGATCAACCGGATACTTTTTTCTTCCTTTTTTTTATCTATTTTTCGACCGAATGTGGCTTTGTTTCCTGCTTCTAGCCGATAGACGCGTTTTTCCGGGCTTCGTTAAATTCATAGGTGCACGAGATGGTGCGAGGATTGCGCTGCGGCTTCGAATATCGGTGCACCTGTTTTCGTTCAGTTTCAGTTTATCAAATTAACCTGTCCTTTAAAGGGGATGTACTGCAAACGCGTTTAGTCTGACAACGAAGAATGCGCAATATTTTTATCGAATTTATAATTAAATCTTGATTATTTTATTTACTTTTATAACGTAATATATAAATAATGGTTATTTATCTAAATATTTCACATTATCTTTTCAAATTGTATGCTTTCAAAAATAATATTTTCATGTGCAATATTTATTTATTTGCAAAATTAATGTTTTTAATTTTATTTATTTATATGCAATATCGTACATTTAAGCTGCAGTATTTTTCAGTGTATTATTTCACTATCATTTGAAATGCGCTTAATAAATACTTTGAATTCAGCAATCCAACGAACCATTTATGCAGTAAAAATAGTTCGTTAGGTCTACAATTAAATTAATGTTATTTATTCAATAAAACCGTAACGAAGATTTGAGAAATTTTCCACTTAATCCTATTATGCAAAATACGTGACTATCATACACTTTTATCAAATCATAAAATAATGCAATCATCATTAAAGCTGACAGCATTTCCTTTTCCTCTTATTCGCATATAAGCCGCAATAAGAAGCGACGATTTGACCTTTTTCACCCCGCTATAGAGCAGAGTAGCACGCAAATCGCTGCCACAGGTGCAATCAATCAGCCGCACGAAATGCAGCAGCGTCACCTCGGCCCGGAAAGTATAAACAGACGTAGATACGACCATTAGCGTCAGCGTAGCGCCAAAAAAAAAAGAACCGCGTCTAGCAAAGGGTCGCTCTATTTTCCGATCGGAATTGCGTCTTTATACCATCGGAAAACGCACAGAGCTTTTTCTCATACACCCGCTTTATTAAGTCCGCGTAATGCGGAACAATATGGGTTCTTGGCTGGGCGGGTCCGGCGGAAATGGAAATTCCTTGATTAAGCGCGGTCTGCGCCGACCGAGCGGGAAGTTGTAAGCATGTTTAATCTCCGTTTTATGGGGGGAGGGGAGAGGGTGGGCGGGGGGTACACAACGGCCCAGATGATGAGCGCTGGATGGGGCATTATTTCGCAAGGTCTCAATGACAACTACCCTATCCCTAGGTTAAATAAAATAATGGACGGCTTGATGTTCGATCCGCGGCGCCACTTACGAATTCGCCCCTGCTATTGCAATTCCCGTAATCTCCACCCGAAATCATTGATTGTAATTTGAATTCGAATTGTAATTTGCTTCGCATTCACTGCGTAATATCCGGCTTAGATATTATTATTTTTTTTTCTTTTTTCATTACGATGATTGCAAATGCGGATGCTTCTTTTCGATTTTTCAGTGCGTACGGGTCTCCGCGAATTTTAAATATTTCGCCAATTTTAAAACGGTTAATCCATTGTGCAGAAAATAGAAATTTCCCTTTTTTTCCTCGGTCTACCGAACGGATTTTGCGCTGGATTTTTTTTCGACGCGGGCGCCACAAATCCGTCGGTCCACGATATCAGATTTCGAAATTTCTCACTAACTCCGTTATATTTTTCATTCGTATACGTTTTAAAAATAGCGCTTCGGATTCCCCAGTCGACCCGCCGGAACGAAAGGTGAATTTTCCTATACATACTTTAATTTTTTATTGGCTATACTGTCAGTATCAAGAGTTAATCCGCATACGGGGATTTTTTTCGCTTTAATTGGATAGTTTTTCGAACTTTTGTATATAGTAAATCGTCGTAGAGGAATTCAAGTTTGCGTAATACCATATGATTTAAAAAAAAAATTTAAATATAAAAAAGTTACATTTTCTAAAAATAAATTTTATTTTGTCTACCTTCCTTGTTCTTAAAAGAGTGAAAAACAAATAGATTCGAGTGATAATTGAGTTAATCAAACTTAGACAGGCTCAGTTTTGTTCTAAAAAGGATTGTTATTTTTCCCTACTCTACATTACAAGAGTGGTCTATTTTATCTAAAGGATAAAAAGAAAGCATGACCATCGTAGTAAAATAAATTTTCTTTTACTTATTATTGCAAGTTTATCCCGAAAAAGGCAATAATGTGACTTTTCCACCATCCTGTACACCCGGCAAATCCCCGAAACATCGGGCTCATTCAAAATCATTTACGGCGAGCGTATTCTCGGCGCGCGGCAAGACAAGCGGAATACCGGGTACATGACGGGCGGTGACAGCGGCTTGATGGATATCGCCAACGTGACCCACGCGCCTCGCTATAATAAGAAAATCGCGGCGCGAAGCCTCCCTCGCGCCCTTTGTCCTGCGAGTCCTTTGGCCCGAAATACGACGAAAGAAAGGCGCGGACGTTGCAGCACGCCACGCATGAAATTGGACGGCGCGAGCGCGTCGACGTTTCCTGGCGGCCGAGCAATCATCGGCCCTCCGCCGGCGGACAGCTCGCGAGCTCGCACCGGAGATTATATTGGTCGCGGCACAAAGGGGTAGTTTCGTCGCTAACGACTTCATTTTCCTCGAGTTTGCACGCGAGCCCCGCACTCTTGCCTCGACCCCTCGACCACCCCTCACCGCCGCCCTCCCACTCGTACCGTACTCTGTGCTGGCTCTCAACTTTGCCTTCAGTTTCGAGTATTTTATGAATCTCGTTTCGCCTCGCCAACCTCGCTTTTGACAAGGCGAAAATGGAAAATTTGAATTATCTCCTTTTAATTGGGGGTTCCAATGCGTGTTTAATTGGCTTGATATTCTTTTTTTTTTCGTTTCAGGTAAGCGGTGATTCGTTTGCCTTTGTCTCGGTTCGATGTACTGGATTTTGTAAGTACTTTAATTCATAAATTTTGCAAAAATCTAAAGGGAAAAAAATCTTCTTTGACGCAGCACTTCAAACGTGCTGAAAAGATTGTTAGAACTAGAAAAATTTCAAAGATAATGTAATTTTGAAACTGCGAGCTGCGAACACGGAACGTGTTGCAAGGCGACGAAACGTCGCGAGCCGTTTCCGCTGGTTAATGGCGTTGAGCCGCGTCAGTCACGTGGATGAATCACGTTGCCGAGCTGCCCCCGGCTTATTAATCAACGCGCCTCGGTTTAAAGCTTTTGCGCTAGCCGATCGATCGCCAAATTTTTTCGCTTCTACTAGCTTTATTACGTGTCCACTTTCTTGGATCTGCCAGTAAAATTATAGAGAAATTTCTTAAATTTAATGATTACATTGTTAATTCGGTTAATAATGAAGAACAAAAATTATGCGCTATTTTATTTATTTAAGGGCAAACCAATGACATTTTAAAAACATCCTTAAATCTTAAGTTTTTCGTAAATTTAAGAAAAAAATTTTAAATCAATTGCTTTAGTAATGCATTGATAGTTATACAATGAAATATTTTGTATGTTTATCGACAAATTGAGATGTACTTGAATGTCAAAAACAATTGCTGAGTCGTTTTCGCGGAGTAAAAAGAGCTTGTTTATTGTTAGTGAGAAATTCGTTTATTAGAGTACTTTCCTCACCACTGGAATTTCCATCAAAATGAAATCAGCCTGCGCGAGAAAGGCAAATACTTTAAGGCAACTTCATCATTCAGTAGGTTCAATTCCAGCGCGGAAAAAAGATTGCTGCAACTGCAGCACAAATCGCTGAACTTGCAGCATTTCTTATAGACTGAGGAGTACCATTCGACCAAGTGCAAGTGACTAGCTCACCTATAGACGGGAACTAGAATTGGAAACAATCAAACTAATTTTTGGGAGCGCGTCTCTCCCACATAGGAAGTGTAGTACTCCCGTAAGCCTGACTAGAAAAGTATCGGATCTCGGTCTGTTTAAAATGATGGGAGGTGTTTTCCTGAGAGACGCCAATAATTTTATAGACTCTAATGCTCAATAGTTTTTGAGTTGGTAATTAATAATAAAAACAAAAGATCGACTGTATACATTTAAAATGCGTAATAAAATCCACCAGTTCATATGATTATTCGATCTTTATCTTTTATTAGTGATAACTTTGGAATTGTAATTAAGCATGCTTAATTTTAAACACAATCGTTAGATTATAAGATTCTTTTCAATTTTACATTTGATTTGAAAAAAGCATGTACCTGTTTAATTTTGCAAATTTTTATAAATTATGTATGGCTTCTTTCATTTTCTTCTTTAGTACGCCTATAGTGAGTAGCGCTGCAAGCACACTGATTGGTGTTTTACACAGTGAAATTGCGAAATTCATAAATACCAACTCATCCTGTTCAATAAAATCCAACGCAACAAGTCAACTTTCAAAGCGAAATTTCGAAAAGAATTTTGGAAAAAAACAGTCGAACCGCAAAACAGAGGCATCGATTTCCGGGACACGATGGGATATTGCTCGTTTGGTACTTGGCCGCGGGGCACGCGCAGCTCGGCGCGAAATGCGACGCGCACGCGTCCGTGATTTCGCCTAATTGTACGCTCGATGCCCGGCGATTCGACGCGGCGACCTCCGAAACTAATGAGAGGACACTAACGCGCCTCTGCCCCTTTTACGCTACAAAGAAAAACGGCTTCTGTTGAGGGGAAGCGGAGCGCAACACCCCGAATAATTTGTCCGATTTTCACGGATCGTTTAACTCCTGCTTTCTTTTCCACCCTGACGCCGAGTACCAATGCGGAATAGTCCCGTGCGTAGTACTCTTTCAGTCCCTTTTTTTAATGTTATTTCTCTCTCCTTTCGGATGCTACTGATTGGTTAGTCCTTTTTCCAACGATGATAGTTGCATTTGGGGCTACATTTATTATGGAGCTATAGCAGTAGGGGATCAAACCAAAATTTGTGTCAAAGTACATCAGCTGAAAGCTTTTGTTAGGTTCCGTTACAGTCCTGCGAAATAACGCCTTTTGCTCTTTTTCTCTCTCACTTACTGCTTGTCTCTTTCTTTCTTTTTTGCTTTGGCTCAATATTTGTGAATGCGTACACTACATTTTTAAAATTCATTTACATCACAAGTTTTAGAGCTTATACTTCTGGAAGTATCCAATAGCCGGCAATCGTCTCAAACTAAGGTATAGAAATATAGGTTCTCTATTTAGGTTTAGGGTTACAGTTACAGTTTAGGGTAATATACTAAATCATTATTCTGCACCGTACTCTTGAAAGAGAGAGAAAGAGAGAGATTACGTAATGTACTCCTCTTGCTTCCTAATTAAGTTTCTATAATTACTCATTGAAGGCTCCTTTTACGAGTAGGAGGGTTCAGTGCTTCTAGCAACTTTGTAACCCATCCTTGTAATTGAAAGCCTTTCCTTGTGCCTTCCATGTATGTGTACAAGTAGGTCTGACGATATCGTACTATTGATGGCAATAGTCTGCAATCGAGACACACTAAAGTTTTTCTTACTATTTTTATACTTTCATAATTCAATTGTGTATATATTTTCTAATACAAATAATTGTAACAATTATTTAAATTCTTATGGTACTTAATAAGAAAAGTTTCTGGATAAAATATTAATACGCACCTTCAAAAACTATGTCTATTTATTATTATTCAATTTATCATTATTCAAAAGTTGATTTTGTCTAAATATCTGACATAAATTTTGTTTGGATACTTAATTAACAGTTAATAATACTTTTTTTAAAAATAGTAGTTAGGAAAAGAGCATAGAAATGGTACAATTTTTTTGATAAAATACGAGACACTCTTCCGTTCAAGCATCGATGTTTACCTCATAATCTTCGATACTTCAATAACAATAAGTATAAGGAAATGACAAAATGCAATTACTTTATCCGCGATATCTTTTGATCAAAGTAAATTAAGAAACCATCGGAACTTTAAAATCCAGCTCCCAACTCCTCACTGCAAGAATCGGAAACTCGAAAGCAATAGTCACTAAAAGAAGCGGGCGCTCTACCGACCCATCGTTGAATTATTAAGGAACGGCGCGCATTCCCTCCTAATCCGAGATGGCGAGGGTGGGTCGCCTCCGGGGGGGATCGGAAATATCAACTGGAAATCGAGGCGCTCGGCCCCCTGAATTTAGCCCTCGGCGAGTTGTCGCGCGGGCCGCTCCGAGAATAGCCAGCCCGCCGTCGGGAGGGTCATCTCGGGCTGCCGACGCGCGCACCACTGACGTCCGCGCGAGGCGCGAGGAGCCGCTTTATAATTTAGAGCCCCGGCAGACACGTTCAATTACAGACGTTAACGGGCCGGAATCGCGGCGGCCCGACGCGTCCCCCGGGGGGGACGGCTCTGCGCGGCCGCGGCGCGCGCCTCGACCTACCTAATACAGCCTTCGGCCCGACGTGACATGGGGAGGCCGCGCGACAACTGCTCTTTACGCCTCTCTCTTTCTCGGACCGGCGTGCCGAGCCGACAAATTCTCGATGCTCCGCCGGGGCGGTACACGTTTTTTCGTTTGTCGCCGTTCGGCGAGGAGGATACATATTTTTTTATTGACGGATAAGGGTCCTTTGAGATCGGAATTTAATGCATTATTTATTTAAAGTTTCTCTTATTTATTATACAGTCTAAAAGTTCCCATATATAAATTACAAAATTGAAAATTAAATTCTACTAAACTAAATGTAGATATTTTTAATACTAGACTGAAAAAAAGTTATAGAACAATTTACAACAATTATAGTAAAATTTTTTATAAATTAATGTAAAGAATTTCTTTTATATAGTAAAGATTTATATTTTTACAGTAAAAATTGCTATAATTTATAGTGATTTTCAGTCTAGGTCGAGTATGTCTCCTGGTCGCTATAATTATTGCAAATTTTACTAACCATTTTTCTCAGTGTAATATTAATTATAATTCTAATACTAATAAGTGGCACAACAAGATCTAATAGATGACTTGAACACACCGATACAATCAATATTTTAAAAATGCAATTATACATTATACTCCAGTTTATACCACACCTTGCGTTGTTTAGTATAAATTGATTGTTAAACATTATAATTTAATGATTTATACCTATTTCTTTTAGTAAAATGAAATAAAATAAGTAAAGTAAATGATAGATTAAGAGTAGATAATAGTAGATTATTTTTAAAGCAACAATTGAAAAACTCGATAACACTTATGAAAATTCACGTAGGAAATTATTAAGGAAATTTATTTGATTTTTGTTGCACAGTTTAAGCACTCCACCTTCGTGACTCGGATATCGTAGCATGTCGAGATTATTATCGCGGCCTTTCCATTTGCCTTGTGCGGACTTCATCAGCTTTCGTTTCATGCTGATAATGCACGCGATTAGTCAGTTAACGCTGTTAGCCTTTAAGAGGCGTTAACAGGTGTAATTTGGACTTTATCGAATTAAGTACTTAACAAATTGATTTGTAAAGTGAAAAATAGTTTCGCTCGTTTGTCAAAGAAACTTTTTGTCATTATTTATCTCCAATTATGCTTTGTAGTCTTAATGAAATTATAATGCATTAACTTTACAGAGTTAATTAAAAACAATTATTGGCAACTTTTACTTCGTACATGAAACAGATGCCCGCACAAAGGTGTGGTAAAGAATAAAAGTTAATTTACAGAATAAAAAAATTTAAATGATTTATAATGTTCACTTAAACTTATAATAAATTTAATATACTCTTACCCATACACAATAAATTATAAAATGAATTTTCAATTTTCAATGAATTTCAATAAACTGCCTGTACTTACATTACACAATAACTTCTATATAACCACAATTAGTCCAAAATGTTTCATACATACAGCAATTTATCAGTTCGTCGAGCTTTTCGCGCTTAATAAACCCCACGAAATTTATTCTCCGAAAAATGTAACAAAATTTACACGACAGTTTACTTTTGCAAAGCGCAACGGGCGGCAATAATATTCCCTCCCCCAACGTTTTCCGGGAGCTAATTACGAAATCCATAGTACCTTCCTCTATACGCTCGTTTCACCGTCCTTAATTTCGCTCGTCTCGCCCGGGGCTGCTTTACCGCGTTTACAGCGGTACACGGGTGAAACGCGTGTTTTTACGCGCGGAGCACCGGGTCGGGACGAGAGGGAGGGGAGAATCGGGCTTCTGCCTCTTACGAGCTGTCTACAGCATCTGGCGACAGCTGAGCGGATATTGACGATAAAGGGAAAGGATGACGACGATTTCCCTGCATTCACAGCTGCACTTGAACTTGCCGAGGTATCAGACTCTGCGGATACATCGGCGGTGAATTAGTCGGGCGGCTAGCTTTAGCACTGGGGCTGCTTCAGTTACGCGAATTACACGAATTTCGACAAACGGAAAAAACCGAATGATTTGTGTAATAGGATTATTAATTGGTTTTAAATTTTTTCATTTAAAAGGAATTCGATAATCACTTAGAAACTGTAAATTCGGATTATGTAGAAAATTAATAGTAATTTTTCATAAATAATTAAGTACTATTATTTTATAGAAATAATTTTTCAATTAACAAGTAGCAATGTAATAAGATATTTCTGTAAATTTTACTTTTTCGGTATAGTATTCCAGCTCTAAGTAATTAAAGTCGTTTTCATATTTACAATTAAATAATAAAACTACTCTAGGTAGTGAGCAAACTATATTTCAGTGCCAAACAATAAATAGATAAAACAAACACAAAACTTTTACGCGACATGCAGTATTGTATCTAAAAATTGGCTGAATAAGGCCCGCTAGTGTCTATAATATCAGGTCACAGCCCGTGCGAAATAACGGTTTTTGTTTCTGCCCTTATTTTACAATTTTTACGATTATTTTCGTACTGAAAATTGTACTAAAGGAACTCGAGAAAATATTTTAATTAAAGCTTATTGAAAAACTAATTTCTAACAATTTGGTTGGCAAATTAAATTTTTAAATTAACTGTTCATTTTTTGTTTCATACAAAAGAAATTCATTGAATTTTTAAATCAGTGAATGTTTATTTAAATATGTCTTAATTTAAAAGATATCAAGTAACAAATGTTGTTATTAAGTATGTGAAAACAGAACTGATTATGAAATTAATTGCATTCTTGGAGATAATGTGACAAGAGAGATCGTATAGTATTTCAAATAGATTTAAGTAGTAATAGACGATTATGATCAGACATCACCTATTGAAATAATCTTAGCTGCAATATGACCATCTATTTTAAATTTGATTTACTTCACAAATCCAATTGGTAAATATCACCTATACTTAGAAAAAATCCTCACTCGATTTAAAAATTACATTAAAAAATCGTGAAAAAATTATGATCAGGTACACAGGAAGTTTTTCGGGGTAATCAATATAATTTTTATCTGAATCATGAATCGCTACAATTACAGTGAAAATTTGTGTACTTGTTTTTTTAATTCTTACTAGAAAAACTTCGTAAAACATAAGGAAATTTCCCTGAAAAAAAATTTCATATACTAATTTCCTTTGTTGCGAGTCGTCCAAAATTCCGTTCCAAAATATTATAGCGATTTTCCTCAGCGATCCAGTATCGCAAATCGTACTACGATAATGTTTTCCAACCTAATTTTTACGTCGAACTTCATCCTGAATTTTATGAGAAATTTCTCTCGGTGGTGCATAAAAACCATAAAAACTAGATGTAATCCGTTTGCCTAACTAGTTACTTCCTTTCTCCGCCAATACACTTTTAAAGTAAGTAAATTACAAGCAATTCAAATTTAGCAAGCCACATCTCCGGGCGCGTAATCCCCGATGCAGCAGCCGCTATTTACCCTCAATTCGCAAGCCGATCGAAACCTCTTCCCGGTCCCCGCAATCTCACGTCCCGAACTCTAATTATTTACCCGCGCGGAGTAAGAAGCGAATTAAAGCGGCCGCGCGGAGGAAAATGGTAAAATCTGCGGCAGCCGCGAGAAGAGCCGGACGACGTGCTCTCGGCGGAGGTGCCGCGCGCGATTTTCACCCCACCCCCCTCCTCTGGCTCTCGCCCCGCGGGGGGTCGCCTTATTAGAGTCGACCCCCGCCTTTCTCGCGCTCGCTCCCCCTTTGTCCCCGGCGGGGTAACGACGCGGCCGCGCGGGCACGAACCTCCTCTTCCCACGAGATCCTCCGCTTAATACGCAGCCCGCAGTGCCATCCCGGCGCGCCTTTACGCTCCTCGCTCACTAGTGGCGCACCCACGCTTTCGAGTTTTATTGTGGCGGTGGGTAAGGGTTGACGGCTTTTTTTTCCCTTTTTTTTAAAGGGTTGCCGGATAGTTTTTACGGCTCTTCGTGAACTTGCTCGGTATTGTGAGTGAGCTCGGTTTCTGTTTTTCAAGAAATGTTGTTCAAGCTTTTTGATAAGTTAAACATTTTATTTTAAGGGAGTTCACCAGTGAATAGAAATAACGCTAAGAAAATTATGAAACTTTTTGTGTATATTAATTTGAATGT
>JAXIUT010000048.1:13136351-13153563 GCA_035586675.1 Eurytoma californica | reverse complement strand
ACTGCCGCTGGCTCTGGCCCTGCCGGTGGAAGGCCCCGGGGCCCCGGCCCCGCAAGCGCCGCCGCCGTCGCCGTCCGCCCGCGCACTCTCGCGCCACGCGTACACCCGCCCGCCCACCCACACGACACACACCGCGCACGCACAGTCGCCAGACAGAGAGGAGGAGGACACGACGCGCGAGCGACGAGGCCGAGGGCAAGCGCACGCCGAGGACGAGGGCGCAAAGGGCCGTCCCGCGCGCACCGAGGCCCATCGATCGATATAGAAGGCTAATGGAATGAAAACAAAAATAATAATAAAAATAAACAATAATACAATAAATAATGATTAATGAATAAAGAAAAAAATTAACGATTAATCGAATCGACACGCTGCGAGTGGCTTCGAGAGAGAGAGAGAGAGAGATGATGATGCATAGCGAGAGAGAGAGAGAGCGATTGTGTGAGAGAGCCGAACGTACGCGAGTAAAACATTATTATTATACGCATTATTATACATAGCGCGAAAGGTGAATTGTAGAGGAAGCGAGCGACGAGAGAGAGATACTTAAGGGTCGATTGCGTAAGGAGGAAGAATTTCTCGCGGGCAGTTGGACGCAGAGAGCGAGCGGACACACTATTCGACGTATGGGGAAGCGAGTTGAATGGTCCGCGAGGCGGTTGTTGGCGCCGAGGATACCCCGCGCGAGTACTAACACACACGGGCTAAAAGAGCACCAACCGGAGACAAACCCCTTTACCCTCCTCCCCCTCCCATCTACGACATCCTCGATCTTTCGTTTCCTTCCCCCGCCCCTTCCCCATCTATTACCATCCTCGATGTGCCACCTATGATGTACCGAGACACCCTCCCCTCAACCCCCACGGAAAAAAAAATAAAAAAGAAAGCTAAAAACCCCCGACGAGACACCACCCCCAGCCTCGTAACGCACGCTCGCACGTGGGGCGTTAGATTCTATTATATTTTTTAAAAGGGAAGTAAGAGTAAACATTGTTATTGTTAGATTGAATTAATTTTATATAAGAGAAAAAGTTGCAAAAAAAAAACTAAGATGAGACGTTTTGGTAAGGAGAGGAATATATATCATATACAATATATATACGCGTGTAATAAGCGGTCAGTTGTTGACGTTTGACTTTTTTGTACGAGGCGCGCACGCGCGGCCGTAAAACGAGGGGTTTTTGAAACAAAAGAGAAAAAAAAATGATGATGCGCACGCAATATTCACGAAGCGAGGACGCGCGCGAGTCCCCGCGTGTGCAGGGGGGCGAGTGAGCGCGCACCGCGGGCCGACGTCGGGGGGGCCTCGCGGCGGGCTAAAATAAAAAAAAAAATAAATAAATAAACAATAAATAAGCGGAAGCCGCACGCGGGCATTTTAACGGTAAGGGCCGGTAACGACGGGGACGACCATCTCGCACCCGTTGCCGGGAGAACCCGAACGGGCACCGCCGCAGACTGATACGACGCTTTAATCGCAGGCCACGCGAACCTCTTGCCGAGCGCGGCCTTTTTTATTCCGATCGCGCCGCTGTGCTGCAAAATTGGCTCAAAGCTCCTTTTGCTTCTTATAAACGCTGAACTTGTAAAGGAAGTGCGTTTCTGTTGACGATATATGGTAAAAAGTGTTTGTTGCTCAAACGAATGTGAACGCAAATATCTTTTTTCGTTTTGTGAAATTCGATCGCTTTACTTTTTAATTGCTGAATAATTTACGATCGATGGATTGAGCACTGGTGATTCTGTAGTGTTTGCGTTGATGATGTATTTAACACTACTTTCGTTCGAAGGGCCACGTAGTTTAAGCAGCGTAGTAAACGAAGAAACATAATAGAAAACATTATTTTTTATGCTTTTTTAAACTATAAGAAACATTGAAATAGCGTGGAGTACTAAATCCATCGAAAGCAATAAATCATCACCCACTTTCTTCCGAAAAAAATGAACATTTTTTTATAGATTTATTTTTTATGTATTATCTTTTATTGCAGATTGGATACGTTTTACAAAATTTTATTATTTCAATAAACAATTGGACAATATCTGTTTATTCATGATTTTTTTTTTTAATGCCTAAACAATGCTTTTCCAAATTTTACAGCTTTACCGAATTGGTAATACAAAAATTATGTTTTATTACAGATAAAACGTATGTTTTATTACAGATTGGAATCGTTTTACAAATTTTTATTATTTCAATAAACAATTGGACATGCATGTACATTAATTCAACAATGCCTAAATGATACTTTTCCAAATTTTACAGCTTTACCGAATTGGTAAAACGATAAAAAAAAAGTGTGCATCGATCGGCCGAACCGAGAATACTGAGCAGATGTCCCCCAACAAGCCTAAATACCGGGGCGCTTGCAAATTTTCTTGCCCCGCGTCCACTCCCCGGGGGACGTGTTCTCGGCAGCGCGCGCAAGAGGTCGGTCCCACATTCAAACGATCGGGATGCGCCGTAAAACTGTACACATAAGCACATTATACAATAGACGACGTTGATTACGAAGCGGGGGGGAGACCAGTGTACATTCTCAATCGCTCGCGCGGCAAGATTGATCATTTTGATTCCGAGCAGGCCAAAGGGAGTGTGCCATTCGAGAGAGAGAAAGAGAAACGGAGGGAGAAAGAAGAAAAAAAATAAAAAAGAAAACAATAGAGCCGAGACGAGTTACGAGCAAAAACCGAAGCCGTTATCGAGGTATAATATGTGTTCGTTTAGACATTATATACACAAAAAAAAATAAATAATGTATTTAAAGAAAAAAAAATCTAGATTATAAACTGCGAAATAAGAGGATATAAAGAGACAGAGAGCGAGTGTGTGCGTGCGTGCATGTGCGAGTAGAGCGACGAAACATTGTAAAGCGCAGAGACGAAGTGCCGGAGGCGCATGCGCGACGAGGAGTAAAAAATAAGCGAAAAAAAAGGAAGAACCGAAGGAAATTCGCCGAGGAGTGTGCGTGTGTGCATGCATGTGTGTGTGTGCGATCTTACAAAAGGCTATACACGCGAGAGGCGGAGATTTTTTCGGGATCTATAAGAGACGCGCGCGGCCTCATCCTCCTCCTATAATGCGAGAGGCACGAGAGAAAGGGATGAAAAATAGAAAACCCCGCCAGACCCACTCGGAGGAGAGAAGCGACGTGGCGTCCCAACTCGGCTCCACACTTCGTTATATACATAAAGAAAAAAAAATATATATATATATAGATTGTTCGTTTGTCGGTTAGCTCTTGCGTTTTTTCGTTCGAATCATTTTTTACGGGAACACCACATAATAATAAATAAAAATAATTAACGATAAATAATAATTAATGAATAATGATAAATAAATAATAACGATGATAAAGAACAAAAAAAAAAAAGAGAGAGAGGAGGGATTACTTATACGCGCGGGCTTGAGTGCCGAGCCGCGAGAAAACGACGCGGACACGCGGACGAGTGTTGTTGTTGAATTGCGTTAATCCTTGTATATTGTCTTTTACCTAATTATTGACTGCGGAAATGCGAACAAAACGTATTATACGGAGCGCGATCCGTACCGTTGTTGAACGATCGTCCAAAATTTTTGTCGAATTTCGTTTTTGTACGAGCGAATTACGAAGCCCTCCCCGTCTTTGATCGACGCGACGCTGAAGGAAGCACGCCGACGATGTGCGAGCGATAAAAACAGAGCGAATTGAGGCAGAGATGCGAGGTGAGCAGACCGAGCGCCAAATTGCCATGGCGCCGTATACGCATTTCCGCTCGTCAGCACCGCCCGGAAACACACGTGTACGTCCGACTCACTTCTCTTGGAATGCGAAAGAGGTGGAGGCGGAAGGGGTCGGGGATCGCAAGGGTGACCCGAGCTGCGGGGCATCAGGCGTCGACGACATTTTTTTCGTGTTTTTTCAGCTGGAGAAAACCCGCCGGCGAATATTTCATTTTTTTTATCACTGGTTCGCGGATATTCCGTAAGACAAAAATGAGTCCGTTTAGCGCGGAAAGAAACTAAAAGCAGTACGGCGACCGAAATTTTATTTTGAAAAATTTAACTTATATATTCGTTTGCTGTCTTTTTATTATTTCAGTAATTAATCAAGGTTCTAAATTAATTTGAGGTTTTTAAGGAAATATTTTAAATGTTATGTTACTTCAAAGAAATATTTAAATAAATTTAAGGAAAATAATCTTAAAATCTACACATTATACCCCACGAAGTAGCTCGAATTACCATTGCGATCTTGGATTCGCCCGCCGATCAGTAAATCTTAAGTAAAACGAGAAAGAGAGAGAAGGAGCAATCGAGTGCGAGCGAGAGATACAGTGTGAATGTTAGCGAGAGGGCGGAAAGTCACGATACGCACAACTTGTAACACTCACGACCTGTAACGTCGACCGACGCTATTCCCCCCTCCACACGAGAGCGAGAGAGAGAGAAAGAGAGCGACAAATCCGCGTTTTTTACTGAGAGTGCAGAAAAGCGCGAACAAAAAAAAAGTGAAAAAAAAACGAAAAAAAAAACTTAACGAAGAAAATGCCGAAGCTGTCAAAAACCGGGGGCCGAAATCTCGCGCTTCGCGCCCCCCGCGCCGCCCTTGTAACGGCCCCGGCGGGCCGAGTTGTTAGATATCGCGCTTGCACGCCGTGTTTTATAACCCCCGCCCGAAAGTGCAAAACCGGACGAGCCACCACAGCAGGCCAGCCCTCCAGCCCCCTCCTCCGATCCTCCGTACGAGCCAGCCGCATCCCCCGTAACCCTCATGAAAGCTGCCCTCCTCGAGACGCTAGCGCGAGGTCAAATTGTACGTCTGCGTCCCCGTCGTTTTCTCGTTCAGCGCAGCGCGCGAGCGTGTGACTGTGTGCGAGCGAGCGAGTGAGAGCGAGAGCGAACATGCGCCCTTCTCCTTTACGTATGATGACTTTTCGTTGTGTAGCGCGTCCTTAATGAACAGAAAAAAATAAACATAGGAAGTGATATCGACCCGCGAGCGGAAAGAGTTTTAAATCCCAGAACCAGCCGAGAGAGAACGAGGTAAAGCGACGAATCTGCTTGATTCGGTACGTTGAGTCAACGTTGGACCATTGTGTAGGTGACGAAATATAAAAAAGCCGACGCCGGGCCGATGTGTATAGCCGAATAAATAAAAAAAAAATGATGAAAAATGAAAACGCCGGAGGAGTTTAAGGAAACAGACAAAAAAAAATTTTTAGATGCGCACTCTGTTTAGGAGGCTCGTTTAAAGTGCGTTTAGGGGAACTTGAAGGCCCACCGAAAAAAATTTAAAGTCGATGTACTTAGACACTGTTTGATTAATAAAAAAAAGATATAGAAAAAGGTGTTTTTTTTTCGTTCAAATAATAATTACATATACATTAAGGAAAAGCAAAGGAAGTTGACAAAAAAAAAATTAAAACTAGAAGTGGAAATAGAGAAAAGTTCAAGTGAATGACGACGCAGCGATTCTCTCTCCAACAATGTTTACCGAATCGACTATGCCGTAGAAAGAAAGAGAGAGGACGAGCGAATGAGTGAATGAGTGAGAGAGAGGATTCGTGGATTTCAAGGCAATCTGCCAACGAGGAGCTTTTATCGAGCACAAACGAACCTTTCCACCTCCTACGCCCCCCTCCCTCCACCCCCCGATGTAGCAGCTGAGCCACATCAAAGCATAGCCAGCAAAACAGTAGTGTGGACCCGCAAACACGGGAGTAAACATTTTTTAAAGCGTCTACTTCCTTCCTTCCTTCCCTGATCCCCCCACCCTCGCTTGCACCTTCCTCCGCCCCCTTCTTTTGTTCCTCCTTTGATTTCACTTTAAGTGTGTGACATCATGATATTTTTGTGACGATCGTACGTACCGTAGCACATAGATTCGCGAAGATTTTTCTACAACTTCTTTTATAGTAGTTTTATAGACGAGTTTTATTGAGTAGTATTTAAGCTTCGCATATAACGAAAGTAGCAAAGTGAAACAAAGTAACAGAAAAAAAAATAAAAAAAAATGCAAGTTGTATAAGGCTCGAGAGAAATCGTTTTTTAGAATCGTTTAAGGTCGTCTTAAAAGTATTACGATCACTCGTACGCAACAAAACAAAAAATAAATATAATATATATATAAATAAATATATATATGTATATTATTAATATAAAAGCATCGATACTGCGTCAGTTAAGTTAAATCAATGAGTCATCGTTTATTTATTGTTAAAGAGAAAAAAAACTAGTGAAAAGAATATAGTGATCAGTTTTCATGAATGTCGAGAATTTTCTTTCTCCTATGAATAAAAAAAAAAGTGTCGCTGAAAAACCGAGTAAACTTGCGGGCGATCAAGAATTGAATGAATTACCGAATTCAACCTGAAACTATTAGTGTTTCTACAAATATTTCAAAATAAAAACAATAAAGTTCATTTCAATCTGATCGTTCGTTTAATTTTCTAAATTCTCCTTTATTTTATCATCACTTAAGTCAATCGATCATTCAATTTTCACTGACAAATTGCCCATTGAATTACGACGAAGGAGCTCGCGACTACATCCGATTTAGCAAATCCAACGTGGCTCCACCGAGGAAAACTGCAGGCATATCGAATTAAAAAAAAAAAGAGGGACGTCGAATTCAGTTCGTCGATGGGAGGACACCGCTGGTAAAAATTAAACGCACCAATCTGGGTAAGTATGGCTTTAAATGGTTTAAAACGCGCGGCCGGACGAGCAAAGTTTTGCCGGGGCGAAGGCCGGGACGGTAGTCCGCCGGGCCGAAGAATAGAATCGTCCGAGGCCTAGGCGAACGCGAGATGAGGCAAGTTTCGCTTAAAAGCGCGCCGGGACACTCCGATTATTAGGGGAGCGCGGCCCCGGACAAAGGGAAAAGTTTTTTACTCGCGGCGCCCATTCATCGCGCCGAGATTTAAGCGCCATTTGTTTGGCCATCGTAATGACGCCCGATGAATGCGGATCTTCGAATGCCGACTCGAACCCGAGTTGCCTCTCCCCTCGTCCGGGTACTCGCACATAAAGAGCAGAGAGAGGCGAACTCGCGACTTTTTGCCCTTCGCTGCGATCTCCAGCTGAAAATTCACTTTGCCTTTTGTCTTTTACAGCTAGAAATTTACTTTAAATCATTTTTTAGGTAAATTTTTTTTACAACTGTATGATTTAAAGGTAGAAGAATAGATGAAAATTCCTGGACAGGTAATTTATTTCTAATAACTTTTTGTTTTCTAATTATTATATGTGAATGCATAAATTTAATGGCACTTGTATCATCATTATATTTTATTTCTCTAATTAAAATATTAAATACTGCCTTTATAACTTATTTTGTTTTAGTTTATAATTCTTATGAATCTCTAACATAGAAAAACTCGCTTTCATGCTGCCAATTGTAGATAAACTTGCTGTCATGCTATCAAAGTAGAATAAAGAGTGCTTAATTATGGGATTACTTTTTTTGTATCATTATTTTGAGGAGAACTAATTAGCTCTTCATTTTATGCCAAGGCAAAAGAAGTTTATTAAAAATGTCTTACAGTACTTGTCAGTTTCTACTTACATACATAGAACGCATTGAAAAACAATGTCTCACAGTAAATGGTTGTTTCAACTTAAATTAGGCTTTTTTTTATATTCGTACATGAATTTATTGGAGAAATGTGTGCTACATACTTATTGTTTTTATTTAAGTTAGATAATTCGGAAAGGGTGTTTTACGGTACACTTATATACCTATCTTAGAGTAGCTTTCCAGATAGTCGAGAAAACAATTTGTACTTATTTTCAGTTTTTTGAAATTTTAAGTGGATTTAAACATTATTTAACATTTCATTTTTATCCAAGTTTTTTTTATTTAGACCTCCAAAATAATCAAAATTTATATTAAATAATTTTGTAGAAAAAATGAATGCAGACACTTTTTTCCAACCGCAAAAATTAAAATAAAAAGACGGAGTTTGCTGATCTATTAAAAAAACCAAGCGCAAATTTCCTCGGATAATTGTAGTAGCCTTGTTACCCGCAAACGGAACCTACTTGAAAAATCCCCCTTTTTTCCCCGTCGGCGTGTGTGCGCGCGAGAGTCCCGTCCCCTCTGCACACGCGACCCCTCGTTTTCATTTTCACGGCGCTATTAGCATTGTCGTCGACCGGCCTATATAGCCTCGCCTCGCCGGCGCTCGCATTGTCGCAATGCGATAATCTGTCGCGCCCGGACGCACCGAAACAATTAACCGTGCCGTTCTAATTAACGCAAGCGCGCGGGCGCCTCTCCCCCGCCTCCTCCACCGCACCCTTATTTTTCCCTTCGTTGTTCCTCGCCGAGGAGCTTCCCGCGAGGCGCTTCCTTAGACGCGCCCCAATTCGGCAGCAGCACCCGGGCGATGTTGCCTGATACGCCCGCCGTGACGAGGACTAATTACGCTGAGATAAGTAACGAAATCGCGAGCGGATCGGATATTTCCGTGAAAAATGTAATGCACGTGATTTTGACAGTGTTCAACGTGAGCTTTCAAGGCTTTTTATTAATGGAAATATGAAGGTTTTGCAGGAGTAATTTTAGAAGCGTAGGTGTATAAGTAGCTTTTAATTTATTACAATACATTGTACGGTTTAGTATTTTTTAACCAATTATTTACATATTATTTGTACAAAGGAGTTTTTGTGAATAGGGAGATTTGTTTTCTTTTTAGTTTTTAAACTACATAAACTTGTTTATTTTTCATGGAATATTAAATAGAATTCTTTACTCTCTAAATCTGAATTAGTAAAATTTCTGCGATTTCACTAATTTTATGCGAATAGTTACATATTTTGAGTCAAAAGTATCCCTTTAATTGAATAACGGGATTCTTTTAACCTGTAATGCATGGAAATTTCACTATTCATATTTAAAGGGTAGAAAATTTAAAAAAAATCTGAATACCAAACTGGCTTTAATGTCTACTTGTGATAATATAAGTATAATCGAACTTATATCTAAATTATTAAAAGTTACTAAAGGCTTGTAAAAACCTATTTACATCATTCTTTTGACTTTTTACTCTTATTATTCCGACAATTTTACCCTTTACAGTGTTGAAATCTGTCTGCAACAGTACAGAAGATATATTATGACAACACAAGATTTTTAATGTTGTATAGTCAGGCATTTAAAATTAATTATATAAAAATAACACTAACTTACAAGATATTTGTTTTAACTTAACTAAACAATTATTATATTTATTAAATTTTCAATACTTCATATTATTGTGCAGACAAAATCACTTTCCATTCACACACAAACAAATTTTCGCATTCGCCCTAAAAATATTAAAATCAGCACCCGCAATAAAACGCAAGCGATTCAACAATGCCTCGGTCAAAGGATCTTCGATCATCAAGCGGCGATCTTTAATCCCGCGACGATCTTTAATTGCGAGAAGGGATCCCTGGCGCTTACGATCAGGTGCGACGCTCGACTTCAAAGGCACCGCGGAACAAAGGGGTGCCCGCGGAAATATCCGTCGTAGTGCGCTTTAATCCTCCCCCTCGCTCGCCCCTCCTCACTCGCACCCCCTCTCCCCCGCGATCGGCGCAACGAAACGGCCCTCGGCCGTATGCCCGTTTAAAGTTGTAACGGTGGTCGCTGACATATTTAGAATTTTTTCCTCGCCGCGGAGGTGGCCCGCGGCAAACTTCGCGCAAACTCTAATCGCGGAAACTTGGCGAATAATGCATTCCTCACTTAGGGAACTTTTTTAATGGGCTTTGAAAAATTGACGCGGACCTCGCGACTTTTTAATAACGCAAACGTTTGTGTTCCGCGGTCTTGTTAAGGTCGCTGAATTGTCTTCAAGTGACTTGAAAGTATATTTTTTTTTTTTGCAGTCGGGTTTGCTTGGAGAAGTGAGGTCTACTAGGTAACAATGTAAAAAGTTAATGAAATGACTGTGATTGTAGGAAACTTAAATTTTTTAAAGACTCGCTTATATATTTTAGGGAGGAATTTATGTAAGTTTAAAACCTAAGTGAAGTGCAAGAAATGCTTAAATGTTTAACTTTTTATGATTATTGTAGTAAAATACAGTGATTATTCGTTTTTTCAAGTTTTCACAGCATAACATAAATCGCTTTCATCATAATGTTATTAATCTAGTAAACTATTTTTCTCCTCTTATTTATTGCTCTTTTTTTAAGTTTATTTCTATTGCTATTTTATAAAAGCACACTATAAAAAGAGCAATTCAAAAAGTAGTTCAATTTACATTACGTATATTTAAACAAATAAAAAATTGCAATAGACATTATCCAGGAAAATTGCATCAAAGGCTCTAGCAATCCATAAAACCAACTTTTCACGCATTAGAAAAAAACGGACATAATTATTCACCAAAAAAAGTAATTTTTCACCCGTACAAAAGGAAGAAAGAAACTCGCGAGCTTTCAAGCTCTCCGATTTTTAAATTGTAAATTTTGACTAAATATGACTTGTAGGAAAAACGAAGAAACAATCGAAAGGCAATGGGAGAGTCGCGAATTTCGGGGCTTTTAAAGCTCCATCGCCCCTCACCCCCACTTCATGCATATGGTATGGTCCTCTCCTCTTGCCGCCTGACCTACAAAAGCTTCCCGCTCGGCGTATATATAGATATACCATCAAAAAGACCGACGAGCGCGACACCCTCGAATCTTTTCCAGCTTTCCTCAGGCATATTATACCCTCTCCCCTCCCTCTTCGCTCATTCGATATTATCGGCCCCGGTGCGTACAAGCTATTCTTAAACGGTTTTTGAAATCTTAATGGCCTCACGTTCCAAGTCAACTGGAGTATCTCACCCTCGCGGATTTTTCGCACTTCGATGTTTCACTTTTATTTCATTCCGTTTTTTCAATTTTTAACGACTTGGATCGAACGACGCTGTACTCGATGTTCTGTGAAAAAGGAGCGGACACCGAGAAAGAAATATAGAATATAAGTGGAAATGTGTAAGTTTGGTCAGACGCGAGTTTATTCTTGGTTTCTTCGGTATTATATCAGTGTTATAAAATAGGTGTCTATCGTTAGTAATCATATTATTATTTCATTAATTAACTGTTAATAAATCAAAGGCTAAAGAATGTAAGTGAAAATGTGTAAGTTTGGTCAGACGTGAGTTTATTCTTAGATTCTTGAATATTAAATCAATGTGATTTGATAGGTATCTTTTACTAATACCCAAATTATTATTGAATTAAAATTATTTTTAATAAGAAAAGGGATATGAAATGCAAGTAGAAATGGACCGGACTGGTCAGACGTGAGTTTATCCCTAGTTTGTAGAGTATTAAATTCAAAGTAATATGATATAGGTACCTATTACTACTAACTATACTGTTATCTAATTGATATAATTATTAATAAATCAATTCAATTGAACATTTTTGCTCGACCGTATTTACGAACAAGTAGTTCAATACGTGTTTAGTCCGGTGCTCTGTTTTAGGTCAATAATATTCATGAATTTCCTGGAATTCTTTAAAATACTCGTCTCTATAAACTCCTCTGTCTACTTTTCTTCGTGAATCATTGAATCCCATTATCGCCAAACCAGTGATTTTTCGTTCGCCCACGCCATCGCAACTGATATTCGTGTGCTCATCAAACCACATATAACACTCGGTTGACGCTGCAAAGCAATTCAACCCGTCACGGTGAATTTTCGCGAGCTACAAAATAAATTGCGCGTCCAAAAAAAAAGGAAAATCGAGTACACCGGCGAAAAATTCGCCTATCCAACCAGCATATTCCGCGCTCCGGCGGAAAAGCAAGTCTCGACCAGCGAGGAATGGACTTCCCTCGGCCGCGGTCGACTCTTGGCGAGTCCACGGCCCCGTTAATTTTATTACTTATCTTTTGCCTTCTGCAAGGACGATTTCCTCGATTAAAAATTACCCGCTTGATCGGCGACGCCCTACGCCTCGCTCACGGATGATTGTGGAACGATTCGACGATTCAACGGTGTAGCTTTTTTAGGAGATACTCGTTTTGCTGACTGTTTTGTTTTTAGATTTAAACGCTGAAGTTGATGTTCAGTATTTTCGATGAAATTATTCCGACTTGTGGCGGATTTTGCGAGTCGTATTTCCATTTGAATTTTCGCACCCGGAAGTTTTGTTTGTTGAGTGTCAATATTTGGTGTTAACGAGAAATGAAATACAAGTAGATCAAAGTCAAAGAGAGGTGAAGCCAAATTTTCATATTTTATATTTTACTCAGAATTATTAAACCTCTTTTTTTGGTTACGCAATAATTATTTTACTGTAACATTGTTAAATTAATGATTTGACACTATGTGGTGATAAAAAAAAATAAAATTTTTACTAAAGTCAACATTGAAAATATTTAATTGAAATGAAAACTTTAGCAGCTTTGATTCTCTACCTAAAACACAAATTCGTGAATTAAACTTGCCACCGAGAGCTGTGAAAAGAAATAAAAAAGTAACAATTTATATAAAACACCGCTAAAGCAGTCATAAAAATAATGTTTTTAATACTTTACACGCCGCTGGTTTGTAGCGCGCTGTCTCCCGCCAGATTCATAATGAAATATAAAGCAAACAAACAATCGTTTTCCACAACAACAAATAAAGCAAGCGCGAAAATTCGTCGCGGCCGGCCGCTTTGTGCATTAAAAACACGCCCGGCCGAATTCGCGCGGCTCGTTCGTCCTTAAAATTTTACGAAATCAGCCGACGTGCTAAGAGTCGAAAAGCGCCCGAAAACGAGGTCGCGTTCTCATCGGGCAATTAGAATCGATTGTACGCTTTAAGTGGCCCCGTCGAGCGTCGCGTCGTGCGTCTGCATAATAAACATTTGCTCGCAAAACAAACGAAAATTAATAATGATGACGATAATGCGGCCCGCCCCCGGCCGGCGCGCACGACTCCCGCGAAATCACCGCGCAATCATCAATCAGCCGTGTCGGAACATCCGCCGGAGTCGAGAGACAGAGAGAGAGGGACGAAAGTCTCGTCGTAGACGACGCCGCGACGAGGAATCCAATCGCGGCGTCGAAAGAGTGCGGAGGTGCGCGCGGATGCAGCCGCGCACGCGAGCGAGACCGAGCGGAGCAGCGGGAGCGAGCGAGAGGGGCGACGGGCCGCGTGCGTATTGATCTCTCGCGAGTCTCTTAAGCGGCCCCGATGGGAGCGCGCGACGAGAGAGAGAGAGAGAGAGCCCGGAGCTGCGGCGACGGCGGACCGGACTCGCGCGTCCGACCCTCCGGGACGCGACAACCCCTTCCCTCCCCCTTTCTCCCTCTTCATCTCTCCGTCCTTCTTTCGCCGATAATTTAGCCCTGATGGATGCGACCGAACGGTGCTCGAGGGTAATGAACGGCGGTGCCTGCATCTCACTGACTGCGTCCTTCGATGATGTGCCCTTTTTCGAGGAGAGAGGGGGGGGGATCAATTTTCATGCCTCAATTCACGTTTTGTTGCTGCGGCAATTAAATTAAATGGTTCATTTGATGAGCTACTTTATTTTAGTTTTTAGGCGAAAGCAGTTTCAATGAGTTTAAGGTACGTTGCGCTTTAACCTTTTTTGTTTTAATCTTTGAAGTTACCTGACCTAGATGAAGTTTATAATTTTAATTAATATAACTTTTGACATCTTTAAAATTTATGTGAGAAGCACCATTTTGGTATTATTAACTATGAATAAAACATACGTTAAGATATTTTAGCTTAAGGAATTTTTTAAAAATTTTAATTTTTACTGCTTAAGATGTACACGTTAAAATTCTTAATTAATGAGAAGTTACAGCAGTGTGAGAGTATCACAATGTTATCTTCTTATTTTACAAGTTTACAAAAACTATGTTCCTGGTCATGTATCATAAATAAGAAATAAATAGTTAGTTAAATAACGTTAATTTATAATAACATACTTTTTTAATGGTTTTATACTTTAATACATTTTTCAGACTTTATCATTTATATACTTATTACAAAACTGCTTCTCTCTGTACACATGACTTATTGCACTTGTACTAAAAAATGAAAATGCCCTTTTCCCGACTGCAGCCAAAATTCAGCGCCTCGCGGTGTCTCGGGAAATTTTCTAAAAGGCGAAAACACCTCCAGAACTGCACTCGGCCTCGCGCCGCCTCCCGCCTCCGCGGCGGCGTCGTCGTCACCCACCTTGGCCGCGCGAACTTCCGCTTTATCTGCGTGGAGCAGCCGGCGAGCGCGGCGCCGAGGCAATAAAACGCGCCGCAAGTAAAAAAAGAAAGAACGTAAAAAAAAAACATTCAAAGTCGTCCGGAAGATTAGCCGGATGAAAAATCGGCCATTACGTTGACTGAGAGTCGTCGTCGGCGCGGACTCCTCCTCGTGGCCGGGATTCAATTTCACGCGTCGGGTCCCTCTCCTCCGCCGCGGCGCGCTAAAACGCACACTCGCAAGAATTCGCGCGGCGGTGTGTCCCCCCGCGACGGTTTTTCCGCCGCGAAACTATTTCAATATGAGCGAGTGTAGTTTTATTGATAAGAGAGGCGCGCAAGATGCAGGGGGGGGGGCGAGGTGCCACTCGCGGAAAGTTTCGCGAGGAAGTTCGGGAACCGCTTATTCCCCGAGACGCCGGCCATAAATTGCATCTGTAATTGCGAGCGGGGGTGACAGGGGAGGCTGTCCACTCCCCCCGCACCTCTCGTCTCTGTAAACATCGCCGGAATCCAATTATGCATGCGCCGCCCTTTTTCAATTTATGCCGCTCGTTCTTACGAATTGCCAAATGAGACAAAGCGCCTTGCCCGACGAGGAATATATCTGCTTAATGCTTTTACGAGCGAACTCGATTCACTCGACTATTCGAAATCTAGTTTTTATAAATTTTATGGAGTTTTCTGATATTGCTTTCGCCTTTAATTTCAAACTCCAAGTTATATAATACCTTTTGCAAGTATACTTAACGTCAAAGTTGCCAAATTACAAGTAAAATAATATAATATGTTTTACTTTTAGTGTGTATTTCTTCTGAGTAACCTAATTCTTTGATCTTTATTAACAAAGTAAGGTTTCTGGAATATTAATGCATATAAAAACAAATAAAAAGGTAAGTTTTATAGTATATATCTATATTTTGTTCCTCCGTAATGCACATGTCATAAAATATTAAGATGCTCTCATAAATAATTTTTTTTTTTATACTTTACCTGTTCTAGTGAAGTAGTAGTAAAGTATGAAGTAGTAAATAAAATAAAGATCCACTACTAGTCAAATTATGAAATATGCACTACAATTCAATGTTAAATATACATTTTATCTACTTTTTTCTTCTGAAAATCATTATAAATTAACAAGAAATCAATGCAAAATTTATTAAAAATCAACAATAATTAGACTCAAACTGATGTCTGTCCAAACTCAGAATATATCTACTTAAACAGACTTTAAGTTCGCCTACATCAGTAAGATATAATTACAATTAGAAAACTACTGAAACATACACCAAAAAAAAAAAAAAAAAAAAAAAATATCGACGACTAAATCTTGATACAAAGAAGAAGCTTAAAGAAATTCGCGAAACTCGTCCCAGTTCAATTGTGCACCTCGGCTCCGCTCAAAGAGAGTAAAAATTTCGCGGCCGCCGTCGGGGAAATAATCCATCGGCCGTCTCTCGGGGGTGACCTCGATGTGCCTGTCGCTGCTGCGCGGTGGCTGCATCTCTCTCCCTCCCCCCCCCCTTCTCATTCCGCCCCCGCTCCTTTTTCGCGAGCCGTCGGGAGCCGATCGATGCTTAAGCGATGAACGAGAGAGCGCCGAAGGAGCGAGAGCTGCCGAAGGGGGGTAGGGTTTAAGCGCCGCGCCGCCGCGTCTTCGAATTCGCCAGGCGAGATTTATTTCGGCCAGCGTCTCACGGCCAGGGGAACGCGCCGAGGTATTGCCGCCGCCGCGAGCCCCCAGAGTCGCGGGGATGAAAATTTTGCGAGTCTGCAGTTTCCCTCCGTTTCCTCGCCCTTTTACGAGGGTTTCCAAATTGCGGCAGACAGATTGCTGATGAGGATGAGTATAATATATCTTTCGAATGAAAGAATAATTGAGATAATTAGGTGAAGACATTTTAGTATTGGTGTTTTGAACTTCGTCAATAAAAATAAACAATGTATAATAACGATAAATGATGAAACTTTAGTAACAGTCGAATACAATTATTACACGCATTTTAATCGTCTTTCATTTGCGTTGTCAACTCTAGATACCTAACTACTAAAAGTAAGACAATTTCGTCATTGCGAGAGAAGTTTCAGAATCCATTTGGTGGCGAACGTACCATAATATTGTATGTATATTCTAACATTATTATAACTTAATTATTGATTTTTAATATTTTTAAATTTGATTTTGTAATGATTAAAAAGTAATTAACTATTTAACTTATTATTTTTATTAATATTATAACTTTTTGGCGCAACAGTTATAGATCAATTTGATGCACGGAAAAAACGCTTGCCAAAAATACAATAGTATTCGATAGTGTACTTTAATGTTTTTAAATAATAAAATTCTTAAATTTCTAGTAACTATCACACAAAATTTGTATTTTTTCAATCATGACAGTATGTGAAAACAAATTTATAATTTTAATAATAAAGTGAAACAATTTAAATGATGAAGCATCACATTTCAATTAAGCTGAATAATGTTGTGCGAATAATAATTTGACTTTTAATTCTGCTAAATTGTAACAATTATATAGTATTAGATATTATACCTTGTACACGCGGAATATTTGCATTGTATATGTTTTCGCACCGCCGTAATATATGCATTAAGCATAAGTCAATAAACTCATTGTAACAATATTAAAACGATTCCGCAGTATATAATAATAACTTAATTGACTTATTCTCTCCGTTTTTGACATCCAGCTTTCGCGTACGCGGAGTAATCGACATAATAAATATTGATGAATTAACCAAATTAATCAATCGTTCGCACGCAATCGCTACCCCATTACCGATGTTTACATATTGCGTCGACGTAAACGCGTTACTAAAGCAAAAAAAGGATGACCTGGAAAAAAGGTGGCTACGAACGGCTACAAAGTGGACGCGCGGAAAAGTAAGACAAACGCTCGGTCGCTCGGGGGATCAGCGCGGCGCAAATCGCCGGAGTCATTCTTAAATATCAACGTGACCCGAGTTGTCGTGGTCCGGGGGGGGGGGGGGGGGGGGGGGGGGGGGGGGGGGGGGGG
>JAXIUT010000048.1:13107502-13123467 GCA_035586675.1 Eurytoma californica | reverse complement strand
TAAAATATTCTTTTCATAAAAGTACACAAAGACAACGCATAAAGTTTAGCAGAGTTTATGAGTGATTTTTGTGGAATCTCTTATCGAACAACACAAATCAAGAAATTGTTAACTTTATGCAAAAAATTTTGCTCAAATTTGCTATCCTTCAGTAATTTATGACATATAAGACATATCTTATGCACACAATTTTATTAAAACGTTATAAAAATTTTTATTTATAAACTGTGCAATTATTTGCTTGAGTACTTTGACCAAAAATAAGTGACTGTTTACTTGCTTGACTTCTTTCTATTTATGGAGAACTTATTTTGGAATTAATCAACAACATTCGGAAGGCTAACTCCAGCGGTTATTTTCAGCATTAGCGAACAGTGCAGGCGAGAAGGTAAGGGGAGAGGGGAAGGGAACTTACCGGTAAATCCACTAGAATTGGAAACGTATAGATACTCAAACAACTACATTTCGTTCGTTCGTCGCCGCTCCGGCTGCTCTGATCTAATTTCGTTTCTTCGCTCCCGAGTTAGCCAAGCACCCTCCTTGTGAATCTGAAAGAAAATAGTGCTTTTATCAAATGAGGCTAAGACAAAGGGGAGTGAAATAATGGTACTGAAATAGGCAAAAATGAAGAAAGACATTTTTTAACGTGTATCACGGCTTTCGCGTGAACGTGGATGACATAACGCTGATTGATGCAAATAGAAACAAATAGAAAAGGAAGGTAAAATACAATAGACTGTATTCCGAGATAATGGTAAATAGCTCAATAAACTGTACGTAATAGCCATTATTCACATTTTGCTCTTATAAGTTTTGCTCATTATTTATAAGTATTTTTAAACGTTTTTAAATTTTACATTTTTTATGAGCTGAAGCACTGCATTTTAATAGACTTGCTTTTTATGATAAATGAATTAAACTATAAATATTCAATACGCACCAAAAAAATTAAAAACAATTACGAAATAAAACATAAAGAATTACTAAATAAATGAAAGTAAAAAATTGACGCAATAACCGTTTTATATAAAATTAAACCGTAATAGATTGATTCGAAACGCCTTTTTGTTTTTACGATGAGAACAGAAACCGATATGATCATAAAAATTCTCTTAAATGATGGGTCTAAGTGGATTTTTGTAAAATTTTACTTATATTAGATTTTCAAATGGCATGTCGTAATGCACTTTTCATACTTATCGCTGACGTAATGCAAGTCCATATGCACGAGTCAAAGCGCGAGCATTATTGTTTTCGCGGACAAGAAAGCGAGAAATTTCCTTTATAAAAACATTCACAATGGTCCTCGCGTTATCCCATCTTACGCAGCCGCTCCACTGTCGCAGCTTCTTTTCATCGTCGAATTCGCGGAAAGGCCTGGGTCACCTTCTAAAGACGCTCGAGCCTGTGTTTCGAGCGTAATATCAATGTGCATGAAAAATCGAGAAAAATTAGTAGAAAGCGATCGCATAACCGCGCCCGAGCAAAGAAACGGCGGCACGGCAAGATAAGAGTTTCGCGCGCGCACGACCGATATTACGCCATTCGCAAGTCATTGCGTAACTTGTGCAAGCCATGTAAGTACGACATTCTAGCGATGCGCCGCGGTGCAGTTGCCCTCGCGGCATCTGAAAATTCGCCGTGGATCGAGTCACCAGTGCGATGACGATTTGACAAAAGACTACGGCATATTGCTTGCGTGGAGAAGACGATGAAGGTCGCCAAGCTCGTCTTATTTCTGCGGATGCAGTACAATTGAGTGCTTTTTTTTTAGTTTATACATATCTTGATTCGCTATTACTTTTATGTCTAGAGATTTGTTAAAAAGAAGTAGTTGAATTGTGGTACAACGAAGATTTGAGTTTGTCTACGCTATATCGATTTAAAAAATAATTATAAACACTCCCACTTGTGTCATGTATTGACAACAGAAGATGTGCATTATATTTAAACACAAAAAAGCGCATAATAGACACTAAAAACAATAATATTTATGTAAAAAAATTAGATAGATTCTGCAAGTTACTTAAATTTAATTCTGATTTTATTTATTTTCGTGTTTTTTAATTTGCTATACAAGCGTATTAATACATTCTCTAATTCTTTCTTTAGAATTGTATATAAAACTAAAATTTATTTTTATGAATTAAAAAAATTGTGTCAACGATATTTTTTCTTTTAAGAAATCTAATCTTAATCTAATGTTTCATCATTTAATAATCAGACAATGCAAAAGAAACATTTGAATTTCTTCAACAAGCTTTTTAAGTAACAAAATTTGTTAACATAAAACCGAATCAAGAAGAGAATGCAAACTCGCATGAATGAACCAATGGTTTGGTAATATCATGCGATACACATTTCAATTTACTTCACTGTGTCCACGTTGTAGCGCTGAAAGACGACACCCCTGTGTGCGCGCCGAAACACAAATCCTTCGATTTGCAAATTTTTCTCATATTTCCCTGACGCTGAACCTCGCTGCGCTCTATTGATGCAACATTGACCGAATGCGCTTTTTTTAATATAGTTACGCATGCATTTGTGCGTCGGTTACTGAGGATAAAGGTGGTATACGCTCGAGCTTTCGTAAAGAGTAATATTCTGATACATAGTCGTTCGATTGCGATTGTAACTAGCCATTACGCAATCCGATATCCTTTAAATTGTTGCGGAAAAATTGAAGAGGGGGATCGCGACCAATTTGACGGCAAAACGTAGCGACTATTAAGCAAACGAACACGTGGATGTCGAGGCATTTGTTCTCGCAAACAATGCATATGTATCTACGATACTACTCTTCTTTTCTACACTGATGTAAAATTTTTTACGAAGGAAATCTCTCGACAAGGTTAAACCGAGATCGTTAAACACGACTACACGAAATATCCACAGTTACATCTTCAATGTAAGTAGATTACACAATTTACGCCGGTCAGGCGAGTATACTAGCGTCTAGATGGCTTAATGGAAACGCCGCTGACATTGGAGTACCTCTTCTTATTCCTTTCGTGTATCGCAACTCGTCCGCTACTCTACTAACCAAATTCCGCCGAGAATGTTTAGAAATCCGTATTTCTTAGTAAACCGTTGTAATCCTATGGCTTATACTTCATAGTGATACTTTCATTATCTTAAATGGATCTTAAATAATTTTAAATAATAATGTGAATCACTGAATCACTGTTCAATATACTTACTGGTGTACAAGTTGGATAATCAGCGTGCAATTCAGGGAAAAATTTTCTTCCTCCGGTGCTGGAAAAGCGTCTAAATATCCCTCTAACGGTTATCACCTCAGGAAGGGGTTTGAAGAGTTTTAGAGTGCGTGGACGCACTGGAGAAGTCAATTCTCTGAAGAGTGCCCGGGGACAATTCCCGACGTCTGCAGGAAGCGCGACTCTTCGAGAAGCTTTGAAGATTGGCTGGGATACCCTATGGTGCATTCGTGTTGAAAACGACTGTCTCCAAGAAGCGTCTATGTATCTGTAGGAGTCTCCTCTTCGGATACCTTTCGAAACAAAATATTTCAAACGAATGAAAATTTAGAAGTTTTTTTATTGTTTTAAAATTAAATTTCAGATTGCAGTTTCGCACGAAAACCGCAAATTTAGAAGATAGTAAAAATTCTATCGTAAATTTTAGATGTTAGATATTTTATACTGCGCCACGGAAGTTCACTTCCCCTCCCATAACATTATCCTCTCGTCTCGTATACATGTCGCTGAAATTGCGAAAAAGGCTAATTAACCACGCACAAGCTACCCCACGTTCGCGAAGTAAGGGATTGTCTAAATATATACCAATAAAGAAGCTTCAGGCCTTATCTCTCGAACAATTCGATTCTCGAACAATGCAACTACCTACTCATCGTGCGTTCCTTTCTTTTTTTCATCCCATTACCAAGCACACTCAATCCAAGCACTCGATGCCCGAATAAAAAGAAATAAGTTTAAACACAACGATGAAGTCCGTCAGAATCTCCGAACGCTCACTCGTCCCACTGCCGATCTCGGATTTTCGCTAGTCGACTTTTCCACTGGACGCCTTATCTGCCACCAGAATCGGCAAGATAGTGCTCGCGCGCTGGTCTGTACTATTTATGTAGCTGCTTTGCCTTATTGACGAATATTTACCGAGCGACTAGTAAGGTCGCCGCGCTGTAAATGCACGACGGCAGCGAATCTCCATTTCAATCGGCTTGCAACAGCGTTCGCCTCGGCGCGAGTCCCTGAACGAGCGGGGCTCTCAACTCCACTGCACAGAATTAGCCGCGTCGCGCTAAATCCTCCTTTCCGCGAAAAAAAATGCCCACTCAACACCCGCGGAAAAC
Source organism: Eurytoma californica (assembly GCA_035586675.1). Taxonomy (NCBI): domain Eukaryota; kingdom Metazoa; phylum Arthropoda; class Insecta; order Hymenoptera; family Eurytomidae; genus Eurytoma; species Eurytoma californica. The sequence goes on along the minus strand of JAXIUT010000048.1, from coordinate 13,119,134 downwards.
ACACCGACTTACTTTCCCAACGAAACAAAGGGGCGAAAAGCACTCGAAGAAGCAGCGATGCGCTGCGCCGACAGCTGCGGTACAAAGGTATATCGGACACTCGCGCGCAAAACTCGCGGATATCGCGCGCGCGCGAAAATAAAAAACACAGCGCGGAGCTAATACTCGCGATTAGCAGTCATGCGCGGCGGTCGGTCTCCCACTGGTAGGCGACCGGCCCGCCGAGCGCCGCCGAGCCGCCTTGGCGCACGCGCGCCCGCCCGCTCGTACACGCTCAACCACGCCGTGTGCAACGTGACCGCGGAATCCGCAGGCGGCAGTGCGGCACGCAGCCCCGGTCACGTGGCCGGTCACGTTGCACTCGCCGTGCGCCGCGCGAGGCCAGCCCCTGCAGCGGCGAGTGCCTGGACGCGGCGGGACTTTCGCGCGCGCGCCTTCGCCGAGCGTTACCCAAATTCCGCGGCGCACCGGCAGGATCTGGACTGAATTTTCCGAGCGGCTCGCGATCGGGAATTTATAGTTTTGATCGTTGCGCAAGCGATGTACCTATTTTAACGATTTTTGCAGCAATTAAAGCTTTATTGCATTCTCCTTGCTTTTTTTCATTTTTAATAAAGTTAAGAAATTTTTCATTCGTAATAGTTTATAATAACGTATCGTATTGCTCAATTTATTAATGTTCTATTTTAGTTACTGTAGATAAAAATCAGTATGGTATTAAAAAAAACATAACAAATTTCATTTCATAAAAAAACCGCGGCCAATAAAATTTATTGATGACTAAACACGATTTAATGCTCCGTTGAATTAATTTTTAATTAAAAAACTATAATGGTAATAAAATGTGTTATTAATCAAGTTTTAGTACTTTAATTACGTGTTTATATTTCTATGATATTAAATATAATTTAAGATTCTTTTGCTAAATAGTTCATATCCCTAAAAAATGTCTACATCTTTAAGAATTATTTACTTCTTTTCTAATCCTGTGGCTTCCCGGCAAAAAGGCTTAACTCCACTATTTATAATTTTTAGATATTTGAGTTTTTAATTTTTAAGCGCTTTTTTGCTGGAAAAAATGTACTTGTCATTTTCCCGGGGACAATTCAATAATGTTAAATACATTGTATTTTTATGGATGTATACCCAACTGAAACTGATCTTTTAAAACAAACTTGGAGTCATGCCCTTTTATCGGGAACTTGGACTTACACCCTTTTACACATAGCTGGGAATTTTTTAGTAACCTTTTGGGCAATTTTGCTTGTGCCAAGTGAAAAAGGAGCCTTTAAGGGAGCGCACCTTTAAATAATAAAATGTTAAATAAACATTTAAAATATATTAACTCATGCATATGCAAACATTTTTTCTACTGTTAGTAGATGTATTTAGCATATATTTTGGAAGGTCTAGGATCTTTTCAAAGCCCTATAATATTTACTTAACAGGAAGTCTCTCGGGAGTCCTATTTCACTGTCTGTAGGATTCAAAGTGAACCAATGAACCAAATAAGCTCAAATTTGAAGATATTGTTTTTTAATGCTTCACTTTTGATGTGAATGCAAAGGAAATTAAATTTGAATAACTAGAAAATTTTTTATAAAAACATCACAGATTTTTTATTAATTATTAAATTTTATCATTTTTATAATTTAAAATTTGTTCTTAAAGATTGATTGCAGCCCACGCTTATCTCAATTTTCACAAAAAGTGGAGTTATGCCCTTTTGCAGCGAAGCTACGGAGTCGATTTTTAAATAATATCACGTATGCATCTCAAAATATGTCAGGAAACAAACAATTTTTTATTCATCTGGTTACCGAGTCTACGTTTAAGTAGATACATGCCGGATCCGCTCAGACAATCGCGCTTGACTGTAGGTGTGGTGTGCCGGTGTGCAGGCGTGCGGGGTATCCCTTTCCTTTCCCCACGATACAGCGGGACGCACTTCCGCGTCGCTCTTATATCAGCACTTCTTTTTACCGAATCGTAATCTCTGACACACGCCGAGCCACTTTCCCTTTTCTCCAGACGACTTGGCTCCTTTCTCACACGCGCGCCCAAATGATGTAACCGTGATTTTTGTTGAGTCCAGCCATTTCGGTCCCTTCCGCGTTGGAGGCAGCTGCACAATCGATAGCCCTGGCAAGACTCGCCTCGCTTCCCCATCCAATCTCCCGGAGTATTTTTGTCATTTTCAACGATTTTGACGAAGGAATAGAAAGAAAGTTAACGGCGTCTCTTTGTAGTTAATAAATTTATTGATTTTTTTTACTTGACTTTTACTTCTTAACAACTTTGTCGGGATAACTTCTCGCTCTCTATAATTACCAGACATATCTAAGGACCTCGTGGCTTCGTTTACAATGTACATAAAAAATTAATTTTCCTACATCAATGCTGCGCGCGACCGGACATGGATTTTTATTTTTTTTTATGTTGTTTTTTTTATTTCTTAGATTCCTTATATATCTAAACGGCGAGATAGATTCGATTTATACAAAAATCCATATATTTACAACTTAACCATTTGTCGAGTATCAATTCTTCACAAGTACGTCTTCCATCATTATATTTTCTGCCTCTTTTTTCTAATGAAAAAAGAAATTGACATTTGTTCGTTAAGAAAAATACGTGTCTTAAAACTTTGTAAAATAAACGAAATGACGTAATGTGCAGAAAATTATAACGAATACGCCACTCTTTCTCTGTCGATATCTCGATCCTACATTTCCTCTGTGCCTACGTCTTTTTGTATAGTAAATGGAAGAAAGTCAAGACTTCCATGGTCTCATTTTCAGTATTTTTTTTAAATTTCACGTGTCGTTTTATATAAAAAAAATTACGTTTACTCTTAAAGATATTGTAGGTATTTATAACACGCTTATATATAATATATTATACCGATCCATCGAATAGATCCTTTTTATTCTTCTTTTAAATCTATAGCATTGCATACAATATTACTCGATAATAGGTTCGCGCGGCAGATTTCCACGCACTTATCAGTATTTGTTTAACACTTTGAATCATCTCTGTCTATTTATTATTATTTTTTTTTACAAGTTGTCCGTAGTGTATAAGGTGCTTCGATAAAGTGTTAGTGTCTTGAACAGTGGATTAAATACCAAAATTAAAATTAGTCGGTTCGCTTGTTCTCGGGAGATTTCATTATGAATTTGTTTTCAATTCGTCAATGATTAACGTAATTACTTAAACAAAATGTTACTTTTTAATCTAAAGAATATGTTATGCTTAACAATCTAAAATATATAGCACTCATAGTCTTTTTTTCACTAATATTTGCTTAATTTTAAAAAATATAAAGGCTGTATATAATACAGCACTGCTTAGAGTAGTTTTAAATTTGATAAATTGATCGATTAAAAATATGCATCTATCGCGCAATTCTCTTAACTAAAATTCAGAATGAGTTCTACGATCTCGCTTATGAAAAAACATCGATAAAAATCAATATACTATAAAAAATACATCGCATTTTATACACTCTTTGTAAAACCGACAATAGGTTAAATGAAATTTGCTTACGGGTTAATTGCAGGTGTTATATATATTTTTGCACGAATGACCGATATTAATTTCGGAACAAAATCCACTCTGCAACCACTCACGACCATGGCTTGTTGCTACAGTGAAATGAAATGAGTAGTATTGTACAAATTAAATTATAGCCGCAGAAACTATACACTAGCTGATATTTTACACATGATTAAATGTCTATCTATATTGTATAAATAGCAACACTCGAGGTACAAAAATAATAAAATAAATTTGTCCGCCAACCGTTGGAAATTTATCGTCCGCTATACTTCATACATAATCTGCACTCATTCTTAATTTGCGTTCGACGAAATTCCAAGAGTCGGACGAGTCTTAGCAGTCGTTTTTGTACATGCGCGAATTCCGTGCAGTTCTCTCAATTTGCCTTATTTCTTTTCCGTCCGAATGTAAGAACAGGAAGGCCGCCTAATTTGAGCCCCTAATTCCTAGTCTTGAACCATTTGTATAGTTTGTTTACTTTCGTTTTATACAAACGTATCGAAAAACGGAACAAAAGCGTACACACTATTTGTTTTATTTTTAAACAATATAAACAAAAAAATGAAAAAGAAAGAAAACTCCCAAACGATTGCGAACGTACAAAAGCAACAAAACGGGTACTTATAAGTGTTAATATGACTCAGTAAAAATACTGTGACGTTGAAGCAGAAAGTTCCGAAAAGCTATTATTGAACAGAATATGGTAGCATATTTCTTTTTTCCCTCAAATAATCTCAATCACCTGGCAATGGTTTGCGAGATAAAAAAACAAATTGACTCCAATGCGGCAAATAAAAAAAAAAGAAATAATAATAATGATAAAGCTACGCTCGACAAAGGTTACTCCAAATGTGAAGCAGTACAGTACAGCAAAAAAATACTGCGACGCACGTTAAATAAACCGAATCGCCACCTTTTTATCTACCGCTCTCGTTTTGCAGTAAGACGAGTGAGGAATTACATTATATTATACAATGTACAAATATAAACTTAATCCGTAGGCGAGAATAATAGGACGAGCAGACGGATAACGATTAAAAAAAGATGTAAGCAATTAAAGCAATTAAGACAAGTAGGAACAACATCCTGCAGGATAATGCCTTGTACTCGCGAGAAATATTAAGCTTGTTGGTGGTTTGTATAATGACAGTTATGCTCGAAATTTAACCAATGTTAAAAATCACTTTTTTGTTGATTTTTACTTGAAAACCTCATTAAGATCGAACAGTGCTGAATTACGAATACATATCAATTTTTTTTTCTTTATAAGAAATGTAATACTACTCATTATAATAAAAATATCGACAAATAAAAACCTTTTAATTACCAATGGTAGAATTCATCTTTTTTAAAGAAATTCAATCGAAAAAATAAATTCATTTTGAAAAAATTTACAAACGCAATTGAAAAAACTAATTTGATTCTCACATTAGCACAGATTTACTCGCCTCTTCGACTTTTATATCAATTTTCATCGTTCAAAAGACATAAAACAATCATTTTGATTTTTTATTAACTTAATACATGAGAAACTGTGGAAGTAATCTAATTAATGAGAAAATTCAAATAAAGCTAAAAAAATAGCACGGTCGACTAGATTTTACGTATCTGTGCTGAATGCAGGAATCACGAGGGAATCTATCGCATCCAACAATGTTCGACCCTTCGGCGCAGTAAATCGTGTCGCGGCTCTAGACTTAAAAAGGGCGGACGCTTGCGAATAAGGGAAGGCGCCGTTGGTGAAATTCTACTTGATAGCGGCGCGCTTCTGCGGCCTCCTCTGACTGCTGCCAGTGAACAGTTCGTCGATGGGGGGGCTATCGGGGCGAGCAGCAACGCCGCGTCTTGTCCGACCCGCGATGCGTCCCATCGCATCGAATTGCTGTTGCAGCTTGAGCGCAAGCTCACGATCCTCACGCTCTTGTGCTGCTAGACGTTCCAGTCGCTCTTGCTCCCGGATCACTGACTCTTCGTCCATTTGGTCACTCGTTTCGCTGACATCCTCGCCAACTTTGGGCTCCACGGGGTCGTCATCCACGACCTCCATGGGTTTCACATTCTTCCGCGGCCTGCTTTGCTTTCGCGACGCTTTGGGAACTTTGCGCGCCTTCTTGGCAGGCGATGGTGAGAGCGCCGAAGTTAAAGTATCGTCATTCGATGGTCCCTCTTCAGGTTCGACGACCAATTTAGGAGGACTTGGATTAGGTGCCTCTATGAGGTGCTCTTGTTGCTGTGGTGACTCTTTAGACTCCTCTTCCACTTCTTCTTCCTCTTCACTTTCCGTATCTTCAGTATATCGTGGGCGTTTTCCAGACCTCGCCGCGAGCCTTTTTATTTGACTTGTTACTGAGGTTACCACTGCCATCTTCGTCTTTGTCTTCGGTTTTGCTTTCGTCGTGACCTGGGTCTTCTTCACTTTCGGTTTACGACCTCTGGTAGTAGTGGACTTTTTACTCTTGGTTTTTATCGATCGTTCAGCTGATACGACCTGTGAAAAAATCATTAATTTAATTATCAAGTAAGATCAAAATTGTTTAAGTTACAACAATTAATTTTCAATCATTAATGCCATTTGAATTTTTTTTGTATATATAGAATTAAATATTAAAGTTTGTATTTGCAAAATTTTTGAATGAATTATATTTTCAATAAATTATTATCAATAAAATCAATAAATAAATTTTAAAGTTTGCCGAGAGATTTACCTGATTCATTGCACTCTGTGAATTTTCGGTATTGCTGATGGTTCTTGTGTTCTTTCGCCTCTTAATTCGCTCGGCGATGTTTTCCATGGCAATCTCAAGAATAGGGCTGGAGGGTCGCGGGTCCATCTTTGGGGTGAATGCTAGTGGGTCGGGCGTGTGAGCGTGCGGTCCAGCTACTGCCGTCGACGCCGACAGTTCCTGTTCGTCATCATCAAGCTCTACCACCTCAATTTCTTTTTGCGGCCGATGTTTAGCGTTTAATTGACCGTTCCTAGGCTTCGCCGCCCGCTTTGATTCCTCCAGTTTTCTGCCCACCTTTGCACCATTCACCACTTTATTGCTGTTCTTGGTATAGTTTTTATTACTGTCGAAGCTCACCTCCGCCCCTGTGCGCTCCTCGAGCTCCTGCAAGGACTTACTCGACTTGGGAACGCTTTTTGTCTGTTCTGTTCCTTTTTCAGTCTTCTTTGTCTCCTGCACTTGATAGCTTGCCATATCCTTCTGTAACTGTTCTTGTCGGGATATTCCTAAAACATTTTCAGTATATTAATATTTTTCAATGGTTTTTTCACTTATAAAAATTAGAATTAATGTAAGAATAAAAATGTCCATTTACTGATTCCCTTGAAATAACTTTTCTTTGTTTAATCTTTGTAAAACATTTAATCCATAGATTAATAAACATAGACTAATAAGCAATAAACAATTAATGAAGTATATACTATTATAATTACAATTTCTAATAAAAATTATTTTAGAACACTTTACTGTATAAATAAATATTTAAAGTGGTAGAGTAGAATTATAAAGAAGTAAATGTATAAAAAATGATTCCATAAAATAATTTTTAATAGGTACAAAGAAGATTATAAAAAACAATATTTTCACAAAGAAATTGTTAAATACTTTAATACTGGAATCATAAAAATATATTTAACTTACTTTTAAAAGCACTCCAAGAACAACCAAACATTTTTTTTGCGTGTGTTGGAGTTGGTGGTTTTGGTATGGCATTAGAAACTCTTTTTAAAATAGGCAATACCCTGATTAGTTTTGGGTCTAGTGGTCTTCCATCTATAATGAAAACATTGTTATAATGTCACTCTTAGTATTCAATTTACAAATACGAGAAATTTATATTTGTACCTAAGGTTGCTCTTAATGGTGTGCGAGGTAAAGCTTTAATTGGCTTAAAATGATGAATTTCTTGATTTATACTGTCATGACTTCCGGCACTTTCAGCACTTCCTATTCTCTCTTCTCCTTGTACCTTTGTTACACAAACCTCTACACCCAATTTTTTCTTTTTACTATTCACAACATCACTGGGTACATGCAATTCTTCTTTAATTTGCAAACCGTAAATCTTGGAATTTGAACCAATTAATTCTCCCTGAAAAAAATATATAATTGTAAGATAAACGCTAAAGAGAATATTAAATTGTAACAAATATATTTGAGTTTGTCTAACCAAGGCAGCCGAGCAAGTTGAATTATTAGGCTGGCTCACTCGACTTTGATGCGTTACCACTCTGGTAACAGCATTGTGAATTGGCACAGATTTTGGAGAATTTAACATCTCTGTCGATTCTTTTTGCACAGTGGAAGCATACCTTTCAGACCTTATCTTGGATATCATTGCGACATTTTGTTTCTTAGAATCACTTATGTTTTTAGACTTCACTGACTTTTGATTGTTTGCAGGTTTTGATTCGTCAATTTCTGCTTTTTGTAAAGTGTTAGCTTTACTGCTGCGCTGGCGCTTCTCACTAGTTTTCTCGACAGCCTGTCGCTTTGCAAGTGTCTTAGCTAACAATTGATCCTGCGCCAGCTGCATCAACTTCTGCTGTTTTTCCTCCAATTGAATTTTCCGAATCAGGGTCTCGCTGGCTATCCTCTCTTTCTGCCTTTGTCGCCTCATCTCCTCTTCGGCCAAGTGCAACTGGATCTGGTACTCCTTCCTTATCTCGCCAGCAGCGCTGAGAATCTTTTTTGGTAGGAACTCTACAAAGGAGCAGAAAAGAACGAGCTGATAAATGCCCTTACTAATGCGCGCGGCTCCACGAAGCCCGCAGAGTAAACAAACAAACGCAACTCACCAGGGTCCAGGTCGTGGGGCTCGGAGCTGCTGGTGGCAGCCACCGCAGACTCCAGCTCCTCGGGGTACCTGCGGCGTATGAGCTGCCAGAGCTCCGCGTTGACGAGGCTCTCGGGCTTCGGGCGGGCGCGCAGCCAGGAGCCGAGCCTCTGCCTGCAGAGCGGGCAGGTGAGGCTGTTGTGCTCGACGGTGCCGCGGAGGCAGCGCAAACAGAGGTTATGGGCGCAGGGCAGACTGACCGGCTCGCGTAGGATTGACCGGCACACCGGGCAGATGAGCTCGCGCAGCGACGGCTCCCCGCTGGCGCCGCCGCTGCCGTCGACACGGCCCGCCCGCGACAGCTCCGGCGGCTTCGACGATCTTTTCAAACACGTCGCCATCTTATTCTCTCTCCCAGCCAGCCGCACTCGGGCCGCGAACTCGCGGCGACTCTCGCGGCTAGCCGCGCACTTCGGCGCCGCCAAGCGTCGTTCCCCGTCGTCCGCCCCGTTTCTTTTCTTTTACATTTTACTACTATAATAATCACCCACCAGTACCGCGCGCGCGTAATCTTGAGCAGTTGGGCACACTAACGGCGTTGACTGTACGCCGTAGTACAGTCAACAGTCGCACCTCGCGTATCCCGTAGCGTACGCGCTGTCTTACTACCCGCACTACACCCGCACTACGCACTACGACTTACGCGGGAGTACGCGCCGTATACTACGAGTAGTACAACAAACGTGAACAGAGCGCGAGGGTTCAGCGTGCGGTTGCTTAACCTGCGCCGTAATAAGCTGTGAGTTGGCAATATTGACTTTAAACTAATTGAGTATATTAAATCATTTATTTTTAATTGTTTAATGATAGTGTACTAACTTGAACGTGTGCAATATTTTTAGGCTTACGTATCCGTATGCTGATAAAATTAAAAATTTTCCAGAGGTACAATGTTTAAAATGTTTATGATTTAGAAATAACATTAATTTATTGACTATATTAATTTAATGAGTTTGTGATTCTGTTTCAGTTATGTATTAAATAAATAAGGGCCTCTTTAATTTTTATTCTTTATAAATTTTAATTTTTTCCAAAAAGAAACACCTGTTACATTTTATAATTCATATTTTTTATGGCGCACTAATAACTATACCTATAATATAATATATAAATTACGCTTGATGTAGCTTCAATCTCTATAGCAATTTTAATCATAATCCGTTTTTATTATATAAAAACCCTATCTTTTCACCTTTTTAAGTTTAAGACAGAAACATAGAAAACCTACTTTTCGAAATTTATTTCGTGTTTTAAAAAAAGACTTTAACAATTATATAATCGTAGGTATAAGTCTTAATTCATAATTAAATTCTCCTCACTGACGAACTTTTTACACCTGTATATCGGTGTGTAGCTGAATCCACTCTTGATAAAGAGCAACGCGAGTGAATAAGCTGGGAAAGTTCGGGGAGCCGCAGTCGCGGCCGGCAGAGACTATGCCAGCGAGTCGGCCGCCGACGACACCGGGCCCGCCGGAGTCCCCGAAGCAGGCGGTCTCGACGCCACCACCGGCGCAGAAAGCAGTATCGGCCACCTTGTCACCCGATTTTTCATACAGTGCCCTGCACTTGCGCGGATGCAGCACCGGTATCCGTGCGATCTTAATCGATGGCGCCTGACCCTGGTTCACCTGCGATACAAAGCTGCATGTCAGTGTGAACATAGCAGAGGCTCCAGATGCGAGGGGAGTATATTTTTATTACAAATTTTAAAATTTCATTATTTGCAGTTTTTTAGAAGTATCGTAGGACACTAAATAATTAAGTCAAACCTAAAATACCCAACTGCTTGATTTGAAGTTTTTTTTTATTTCTTGAAAAGATTGCAGAGACCTTTCGCATTTTCGTTCTTTACGGAACAACTTTTCAATATGTAATATCCATCGTGCACAACCTGCGTTTTTCATAACTATGTAATTATTGCTTACTTCTTCATATCCATATCCAGAAACGAGCATCATGACGTTTGGTTGGGGACCCTTTTTGGCTATCTTTATTGGTTGTTGGACAGCATTAAACTTAATAGGTTTGTAAAGCTACAAAATGTATCATGTTCTATTAATTTCCGTGTATTTAATTTTACTTTTCATTCACTTACTTTGATTAAACCAATGTCGTTGTTGAGTGTTTTCGAATCATAGCCGCAATGCACAATATACCTTTCAATAGTATGTTGCACTCCATTAGAACCACAAGATTGCGAACTTCCCGTTATCACCTTCAATTCTGGAATATTACTGAAAGAATATAAAAAATTCTTTAAAATAATTCAAATTATATGCATATATACAACTGAAAACTATTATAATTTATGCTTATTAAATTAGATGATTAGATTTCGAAATTAATTTTATGGTTTTCTTATTACTAGGGTATTTTTCTAGTTCATTTACCGATATTCAAGGCAGTGAGCGGCTGTGAGGAGCCAATTTGCCGATATTATTACAGCGCCACAGTGAACGAAATAGCCTTTACATAACTGCGCCTAAGTAATTAAACGGTAATTTTTTAAAACGCACTTATTGTGAATAAAAGATTACGATAAAATGACAAAAAGTAAAATAGTATATAAATTTATATCTCACTTGGTGTGGTACTCTCAGTATTGAAGCATAATTACCTCCCGAAAGGCCGATCGGTGGAGAATCATCAGTTTCGTTTGATATGTAATAACCTATTAGCGACTCACGACAATTGATAAATAAATAGAAAATATTAATATACCATATTTTTTATTTGCGTTGAAAAGTGCTAGTACATACCAGTGCTATGCTGTATAAAAAAACTGATCGTAATTAGGAGTGGTAGAAGCGATGCTTTCATAACTACGACTTCGCTGAAGCTAAGTAAAACTTTTATATTCACGGGCTATCGCGCTTATACTTACATGTGCAGTTACTAATGCAATATTCTCAGAGTTCTCTATTAAAAAATGAATTTAGGCTATTATCAATTGATTACAACAAGAAATTTCTCATCTGAACAAGGGTACCAGTAGATTTAATGAAATAAATAATCACAATTATATACGTCATGGAATATACCTATACTAAAATTCATTATTACATCGTATCGCTTATATAAACTGTTTATTTAGAACATTTGAGAATTATCATTTGTAGCAAAAATTGAGATTCTTGAAAAAAAAAACAACTTATATGGGTGATTCTCCAAGAAAGTGCATATTTTTTTGTGTAAACTCCGTGGTAGTCAAAGCCTCTCCTTCATTG
>JAXIUT010000048.1:13027318-13101872 GCA_035586675.1 Eurytoma californica | reverse complement strand
TTACCAACTACCACCAAATACCCGACCCCCCCCCCCCCCCCCCGCCCCTTCTGACGCTTCTCGCAACGGAACGCAAAAGAGTCCATGGATATTAAAAAAGAAGCGGTACAGCGAAGTCGGAGATTGGCGGCGTGCCGGTGGGTGGCACTCTAATCTTATCAGGCTAGGTGTCCGCGAACGGCTCGTGACTCAGCCGAGCGACGCACTGGGTCGCGCGTGCTGCGTGTGTCCCGCCGAGACGTCCGTAATAACATCGTTCGCTTCGCCCCAGGTGGCTGTATTTTCGCTAAGGTGATTGCACGTTGGGGCTCAGCTTCGCGGTCAGCTCAGTTGTTGCGGGTCTCGGCGCTGAACGAGCGGTGCCGAACGAGTGGATTGGTGCTGTTCGAACATCGTACCGGGGACTATTGCGATAGTTTAAGAGATTCGCGGATAGCGTGTAATAAATATACGGGATAAAGTGAGGTGAAATGCTTGTTATTATATAGCTAAAATAATTTAATATTGCTGAGATTTATTGCTGTTTAATGAAAAATATTAAAATATAGACGAAATATTATAAAAATATTAATCTAATTGAAAATAATTTTTTGAAACTTCGGATGACAAAATTCTATTGTTTATAGCAGTATATAGTAATACTAATCATTCGCTGGCAAATTAAACTAAAATCGTAAGGGATATCGGACGCCCCCACCCAAAGTGATTTGACAGTTTTCCGTTCGATCAGCTAATTGTTCCTCGAGTCACTGTCGCCAATAAATATTCTCGATTGCATTTTCGTAGTTTTCGTGGTTTGGTGGTTTGAAACAGTATATACTTCGTTCCGTGGTTTATGATTGTGTAATAAAACTTCATGGCAACTTCATACTTTATTGTCTTTTTCACGTTGACATATTCATTCATGAGAATAAGCCTTTTTTTCTTTAATTAATTAAATTAAATGAGAAAGAAACTCTACTCGGTGTCTTTCTGAATTGGATGAGAAACGAAGAAAAAAGAATATTAAGACTATAGTGATTATTACTGATAAATCCAACTGGTGTTCTAAAGCATTTGCCAAAAAATAACAAAATAAATTAGACTAAACTATATTAAATAACCTCCCTCTTAGCAAGAAATTTGCATAAATTCTCAGAAAAGTGAAAGTCTATAACAGGGTCTCTGCTACTGGTTCTTACATCATCGAGAAATATCATCGTTTTATATTTCCTAAACGTATGTAATAACGTATTATTATTTAAATTCGGGCACCGCACAATGGATACGAATTTGAATTTTTATTTATATTTAATGAACTTTTCAAATTTTATTGCCTGGTAATCGAATGGCAATGGTCAAAATTTTAATCTCCAAACTCGTCACTTTATTATTTATTAATTTTCAATACTTTCGGAACTAAAAATTAAATCTTTGTTTACTGCCATTAAAAAGTTTACAATTTAAATCTCATCGCATGCAGCGCCAGCAGCGCGTTTTCTCTTCCGCGCTCCTGCGGGAGCGGAGGGAAAGGGTCACGAGAAAGTCGCGCCGCGCGAGGAATGAAAGCGCGAGTTCGGTCCCGCGATGATCCTCGTCGGATGTCGACCCGCGTCCTCGTCTGTCGACCGTTTCGTCGGCCCGTGCGATCGTCATGCCGCATCAACTGCGTCAAGGAGAAGGTGGATCCCGATGATATGGAATTTTTTTTTCTCCGAGCGTACGGTTGGTAGTTGCATCACCGCGCGGAGCGTTGAAAATTCGTTAATTAAAATAAAAGTGGTACTGCATGCTTGGAGGAACAAAGCTACAAAAACAATCGAATGCATTTTCAGTAAGGAACGCCTTTGTCGGAACGGTCTTTCTCTACTGCTAGGTGTAAATGTCTAAGTTCTTCGTTAAATTTTTATTATACTTTTTTGTTGTGTTAATAACTAAATTATTTTTCAGATTTAATTTTAATTGAGTTTATTCACACGTTGCATTCTTAGTAATGTATTATTAGAGTTTCTTTTATCACCTTTTAACTTTCAGACAAGGGATTCTATATTTTGAGTAAGTATAATAGGTATCAATTATTCTTTTGTAGTATATCGTATACATTGTATATATTTTAAGACTTTCATCTTGTCTGGAGAAAGTTGATAAGTTACTGATAAAAATCTTTTAATATGTCGTAGGTTGTTTTAGATAAAGGAAGGCTATATGCACACAGAAGAATCTAAAATTGTGTGTAGAAATATTTTGATATGTACCAATTTACATTATCTAACTGTGCTATATTTTTCGTCAATATTATGGATACATCAATTTGCACTTCACTTAATCTATTAGAATCTTCGCATCATTTAAAAATAATCGTTTCTATTTATAGCTTTACTTTTTAACTCACGATAATCCACTCAATCTCTCAGCTAGGAGAACAAAAAATCGATCATAATCCTTTCTCCGCGGTGAAATTCGATTCTCGCAAAAAAGTTGAATAAGTGAGAACCTAATTTTACAAGTCGAACGAGGCTTATCCCATCAGCCGACCGAGCGAGACGGTACCCGTGCTGGAAAAAAGGAAACACCACCGCGAGGTTCAACGGCCAAGAGACGAGATGTATAGTCAAAAGGCGATCGAGTAATTTTCGCGCCGTGGCAACAGTTTCGTGCGTGACATGCCTCGATGGTTCGGTCGTCGCGCGCATATCGGATTCACGGCGAAATCGTTCAATCGTCATTTTTGTGCATTCCCTGGGTTCCTTTCCCTCTTGGACGAGGTGTTATAGCTGATTAAATGTTTTAGTTTTTTATCGCAAAATTTTTGTATTTTAAATAATTATTATCCGATTATTATCCGATAATTTTATTGATCTAAGCATTTGTAATATATTGTCAAATAAAGTGTCAAATAATATATTAAAATAATTGTCAAATAATGTATTAAAATAATTGTCAAATAACATATTAAACATTTATTTTCCCGAAATTTATATTGCCATAAACTAGAAATACTTATTTCATAACCGTAATAACGCGTTGTACTAATGCTTATGATAGATGATAGAAAATCACAATTTCAAAAAAAACTATTCCGTAGAAAATTTCCTCTCCGCAAGTAGTAACATCCATTCCCAGGCAGACACTCCATAAATTGCGGGCATTCCAAAACGGTGCGCGTATGTCAATAGGAAAATCTGCAAGCAGCGTCGCTCCGTAAAAAGGGTCGAGGGTACAAATCCATGCCTCATTCCCGAGTGCGAATTAATCGCGTCTCTTCTCGGAGGGTCAAGATTTATCGCGCCGGGTGTGAAAATGCCGCGTGTTCATTAACGGGACGGTCGTGCGAAAAGCGCGCGCGGAAAAGCAGAAAAAAAAGGGGAGAAGACGCGATTCGCGCAGCGCAGGCGCGTAAATCTACCTTGAAAGCGCGCGGCTTGCACCTTTCTTTACCCTAGGGCTGTGCATTCGCGCGAGGACGTTTTTCAAGCGGTGTTCTTGTCTCTTTATTAAGGGTGATTGTCCAAGGTTTGTTATCTATTTTTGCTCGTTTTTCAAAGTTAGCAGAGGCTCTAGCTTTATCTGTGAATGCCAGAGTTAAATTATTACAAGGTTGGTTATAATAATAATTATAATAAAACCATACAAATTTTAATAGATTAAAAAAAATGTTGTATTAAAATATTAAAGCTAAAAGTTACTTTATAAATTTGTCATTTGATTTAATTTCACTATTTGCTTTTTATTGTTGATTATGTTTTATTTTTAGAAATAAATTATCTAAGTTGCATGAGAACTTCAATATTATTTGCACTCCTAAAAGCTCATTTTACTTCGAATGAAAAAAGAAAAAAAATTACTTTTGAATTTACTTTTTCTCAAATCATCTCTTTTTAGCTTTAAAGGTAAGTACAAACACTAATTCAACACCCTTAAAATTGACTGCGCGCGATGAATGCGCTGCCCGGATGTTTCCTTATACGAGTCGCGAGCCTCAAAGCCAAACCTTTTACACTCGCTCCTATGCTATGTTTTTCTTCTGAAGCTGTCAGGCGGGAAATTAATGCTTCTATTCGCTTCTGCTGACGATACTCCATTTTTAAAGGAACTCTCATGCCTAGTTTCTTGCATACAAAGAAAAGGCCTTCGAGTTTCTAGTGAATTATTAATATCGAATTATTTTGAATGACGATAAATTTTTACATGTGATATTAAATACGGTTTATTTTTCAGTTGTGTTTTTGATAAAAATACGGGATTTATTAATAGTAAATTAAGAGCGAGCTAGAGCACTGGCCAGTTACTTTTTTTACTATCGATTAAGTGTAAAAAATAATCGAAGACTTAAATAGTTGCTACCATTCGACCTATTACAGCCCGAGAATAACGTCAAGAATGAGCAGACCTTGCCTTCCTTATAAATAGGTAGTAAAAGTAAATATTAATAAAAATTTAATTTGCGATTGTTTAAATAACCATTATTATTTATGTTTGAATTTATTTAAAATAAAACTTTAACAGAATAATTATTTAAAATATTACTCAAGTTAGTATTTGTAATAAGTAAACTGATTTTAAATATTCATTTCTATGCACTTAGAAATGTAATTATTCATCTCGAAGAACCTACTTATACATTTAAATATAGGTATAGTACAAATCGAATTCAAAATGCATTTCTCCTTAAATGTAGTTATTAGTTTATTTAACTCAGTTTCAGTTTAGAAACCGTATAATGTCAGAGCTGTTTATATGTGAAATTATCAGTTTTTCGATGTAAGAGAATCAAGCGAAAGCTTCGAAAAATGAGCGATCAATTCGCAAAAGTTGATAAATCTGCCGTAAGTCTTTCCGCGTGTAGAAAAAGTCTCGGCTCTCAGATACGCGGTATTGCTCCGATGATCCTGCCGCAAAAAACCAGCGCGACATTGATTCTATGAGAATAAAAATAGCTGTAAGCCCGAGCACCTCGCATCACGTGTGTTTAACAATTTTTCTTAAGTTCAATGCTACTCTTATTGATTTCATAGCCGCCTACCTAACCCAAGGTGCGACGCGTCACGTCCCTCGCCACAATGTTTACCTTCGCGATATTTACGTTGGTTCGACAACATGATTTTTGCTTATCCGCTTAGCGTCAGTTTTGACTGCAGCGATGCCGGTTTAGCTAGGCTACAGTCGGTTTCAACCGGTCGTTGGGATTTCGAACGGATATGTCTTTATTAAGGGCAAATATTGATTTGAAATTTTTAATTCATGCATTACGTGAAATTTACATTATATTTGTTTAACTACACATTTAAGTAGTAATAATAATAATAATAATTATTATTATTATTTTGCGTAACAAAAGATCTTCAAATTATATAGCAAAAAATGTCGGTAAAATGTTAAGAAAAGAAATTTGCAGAATGAAGTAGCGATTGTCTTAATGAATCGTATTAATTACTCTACAAATGCAAGTAGCTTTTTTACCGGCGTGTATAGCGTATTTTTAAATCACCTATAAACACCCTCTCACCGCCTGCCACAATGCACATGCTCATAGATAGGTTCGCCGAGAGAAATGCACTTCCCGGGAGGCCCCAAAACAGTACAAAGGTGTGCGGCCTTCAGTGCTGCGCCCGGCTATTGATTTTTAGTTCTTCGCGCCGAGATCTCACCGAGTCAATTATTTCGCGCTGCTCCCTTCGCGAATCTCCGGTTCGCCCGTAACCGGCAATTACTTAGGTATCCCTTTTCCAGCCGTACCGTCGGATTTTATTAGCTTCTAAGCTAGTCCTCGTTTTTGTCGAACGGAGGCTTCTTGAAAATTTCACTAGCTTCGTTTCCTGCGAAGTTAAGTCCTGCATTTAAAGTTTTCAAAGAAACAGACATTCCTTTAGTTTTTATTCGCGCCGATAAGAAAATTTACAAGTTTTTCGCACAGATTTTTGTAATTCCAATACTATTGGTTTTATTTAAAAGTGAATAAGTGAAATTTCAATATTTGTGCAAATCCTAACAAATCTGTGAAAATTCACAGAATACAATATTTTACATTTAATTGTTTAGTTTCAATTGATATTATAGTAAAAAATTAGATTATTTTTTTTCAATATTTATTTGTTAGTAAAAGTTATTAATAATGATCAGATAAAACTTGAATTGAAGTAAGAAACGATAAACATTTAAAATTCGCAGGAAGTATATATTTTCGCCTATTTGCTAATGCACTGCCGTCAGAAAAGTGACGTCAATAATCAAAGTAACGAAGTGCTTGTCAATGCTAAGAAAACCAGTTTGGCGAGAAAGGAAACCAAAATAACAATTAAAAACGTCACACGGGTATCGATCGAGGATAATCGCACTCCGGGTCAAATCCGGATTTACGAGCAGCATAGCACTCCAAACACGTGACGCTCTCTCCCAACCACAAACAAGATCAAATAAAAGTAAAAAAAAATAAGGAACTTCGTTCACCGCCTCGTAGTACTTGGCTCACTCAGCCTAAACATTCCGCCGAAAAGTTAGCGACTCGCGGATCTAGGCGTTGCTCGCATCGACATGTACCACGCGACCCCGGCCGTGTCCCACATTCAGGACGCCTTTTATCGGGTCACCATCCGACCTAGAAACCCGAGCAAATATTATCAGGAAACCAGTTCGCCAGCGACTTTCGGGATACGCCGTTTACTTATCGCTGCTCAATTCGGTCCGAGGTGGTGGATGCGACGCGGTTCCGACGGCCGCTTCGGGAATCGGGTCGACGTGGTTTCGCTCGGCCGCGGTGATAAGCATCGACAATAAACGTACTAGCAGTTCTAGCACGTTGTCAGTCATGATATCTGAGATGAGCGCGAAAGCCGTTCCGGAATTGGGTTTTTAGAGTGAACCGTGATGAAACCGCTAGTGGTTAAAAGGCTCTTAAATGCCGGGGGCACGGTTAGAACGCAGTGTCATTCACACGTTGATGAAATTTTAAGACAAACGAACAAAGGTTAAGATAATGGAACGTTAAAATATGAGTTTCTGGAACACTGGAAATGCCGCGTAAGAGTCATAAGTAATATTCTCGACTTTTTTAACACAAAGAAATTGAATGTTTTTTTATACAATGCTCCGAGTTTTCTTTTCATTTATAAAGAGACTTATTTTAAAATGATGATCAGTACAAACTTTTTGAGGAACTTCAACAAATTGAGATCGAAAGTAATTTCAACATTATTTTAATGCTTGCAGTGTATGCAGGGAACACATTCGAAATTCAATGGTTAACGTTATTTAAAAAACTCACACATTAGAAATCGATTTTTTCGAGTGAAAGAATCAACAACTTTTGAGCTTTGCTGTATAAACAATTCCGTTTCAATTCCTATCTTTTGTAATCTTATCAACACTGTCTACTCAATTCCAGCGAACTGAAAAATCGCACACCGGAAAAAAATAAATATCGCACAAAGAACAGATTTTGCGCTAGACGAAGAAAACCAAGCCACTTTTTCTCTCAAATCGGAGCTTGCTCCAAGAAACACCAGTGTCCAAAGAAGCACCTATTTCACCGAAACTCGTAACGACAACGGGGGCAATCGATGACGCCTCCCCGCTGCGGTAGCACAAATTTGCGAACAACATATGGTCCTGTGATCCGCCCACGCGGCTCCCACTATCACAATGACGTCGCACCAAAGCAGATCGCGTCACCAATTGCCGTCACTGGTCCCGGAGCCACCCCCGCGACAAAACAGGCACTTCACCCCCCTGTCCCCTCCTCGATTTTCTCGCGGACCAGTTCAAGTTCAGCCGGGGAGAGGGATGGACAGCGCCGAGGCTGGGGGTTGCGCGGCTCGCCTACCTGGACGTAGAGCTCCCGCGTCGTCATGTTGGCGGGATATTAGAGAAGGTTAGCAGAGCTGACACGCCGATCCGCCGGTCCCCATGGTCCCCCGAGCTTCTCGCCGAGCTGCTTTACGCTGCTGTTGTGGTCGCGGTCGCGGACGGTTAACACGACGCAGGCGCGAGCCAAGCGGCCACGGAGCAAACTGAGCAGCGCGCGCGCGCGCCAATCCATCGACGCGCGGACCCGCGGCGGCGGCGGCGGCGACGACGGCGCACAGCTGGGCCGCCGACACCGCAATGCGCGCGCAGGCCTACGCTCTCTCGCACCTTATCACCGTTGATTCGCGAGCACTTATATCAATTTACTTTGGAGGTACTTTTAATTTGTTTTCAATTTAATGGTTTATAAGTTGGCTATTTTGTTTTCAAAATGAAGAAACGAGTTTTTGAAGTCAGTAAGCATTTAATGAAGAATTTTGATTAGAATAAATAAAAGAAACATTTAAACTTATAGCTAATTTATGTTTTATAAAAATTATTAAATATCCTACAAGCTCTAAAATTCCAGTGCACTGAGTTTTGATAAATGAAAGTCAAATTATGATAAAACACATCTGCAAAGAACATTTTTTTAAAGAAGATTTGTCACAAATATAATTTTGCTGATGTTGTTTTGTTGTGTTTACTGATAAATTATGACACGAAATGATAGTCTAAATAAAACACAGTTAAATTAGTTTAGTGTAAGTGTGTTTAATTTAGTGATTTACGTTTTTATGATAAAAGCTCTAGAACCTTGAAATAAAATAAACTTAATGCTACTCATTATTAATGAACTTGAAGTGAGTAAAGTTTTAAGACATATTTTACAAAATTTATGCTATTTAGTATATACAATTTAATTAAACTGTATCTCAATTTTTTTAAACATAGGATTTAAAAAAAATTTTAATAATTTTTAAAATAAATTTATATGCATTTTCCTTGTTTAGCGCAAATCACAGCGCTATAAATTATAAAAAAAGTAGTTACTTATGCTTGATCACAATTCGGTCAGTTTATTACGAACAGCTGTTTGTAACATCGCGTTTGCAACTTTGCATTCAACAAAACCATTTGCACTTGCAATACGTAACGGCTGAGTCCTATGTCACATCCATGTGCAAAATTTAAATTAAAAAATTTCACTTGCTATAGTAGATGGAAATAAAAAATTGTTCCTTAACAGGTCAAAAAATCTCGTTAGGATCACTAACGAGTAGTGGTAGACCGATATTAGCACAGAGTCGGGTCGATGGTCCGCAACGCGGCGGTTCGTCCGCAACACGAAATTCCACGCTCGGACGCTCGCGAGGAAGGAAACGCGTGGGAGAATTTTATCTGTGAGAAAAGACGAAACGATATGCTGGCCTACCGATGGACGTTCCTATATCATACTAAAATTTCATATCGCGGCGTTTAATTCAATTCGCTGCTAAAATCGCATTAATATAAAAGAATTTACAATTCGTGTTTACAGTGGTAATACCCAAATATTTGAATATAATATTTAATATTAACAGAGTTAATAGTTTGAAAAATAATTAAGTACCTTTTTCATCTTCTTTTATAAAAGATGCACTTAAACAGCAACATTTCTTGGCATTTCAAACGAGAATTCGCTCGTGATATTTTTCTAGGATTCATGTCTGGACTCATGTTTGTTCCCTAAAACTCAAACTTAAGATTTTAAAAACTTTTTTATATTCTTCAAAAATATGATTAAAAAATAGATAGATACATTAATTTCATACTGTTATTAAACAACAAAACAAAAAAAAAACTCTAGTAGTATTGCTATATTCAGATGTTTACATAATTTCCACTACTATTTAATCAAGATTCATAACCTTAGATGAGTAATTAAGAAAAACGATTTGTTACTGTAAAATAATAATGTATGTTAATAGCGATGTAAGCGTTTAAACGTAAGCGTAATTAAAAAACTTCGGACTATGGCGTTTTTTCAGTTAGTTTTAAATGCGAGAAAAGTTAGGAAAGCTAAAAGAATATATGAGGATGAAAAGTTGCGCTCCATTGCGATATCCAAGGGTGAAAAAGTCCATTCTACTTTGGCGCAACGTATTCGTCACCGAAAAATACTGTAAGTTTAACTGTACATTATCAAGTATAAAATCATATAAGCACGTTCTAGACAAATCTTAAAATGACTGCTATACCGCAATAATAAATACCGGTAACTGGAGTCGGAGTCAAATTTAATGCACTAGCAATTTTAGATTTTTATAAAAATGTTTTAAAGTGGAGTACACAAAATATCTTACCTCAAAATATCGTATAATAGTAATCTCTGAATCACGGCCCGAAAATCCGCGTCAATTACACTTGAGAAAATCCGTTACAGCCTGAAGCGGAAGCTCATAAATGCTTTAAAGAAGAGCGCGTGCCTCTCGGAGACTTCGTGGCTGTACCGGAAGGTAGTGTTATTAAGGACCGATGGTAGTTTGGAAAATCACGTCGTCAAGAGCTTTTGCGGCTTCCTAGGCGGTGTTTTCCTCACTTATCTGTTCTTCATCTTCTTCGTTTTTCAACTGAGTTTCGGCCTTTTGAGCGCTACCCTCCTGTGCACTGTCATCGGCTGGATGCTCACTCTCGGACTTGCATTCTCACCACGAATTAGGTACCACTAAAATATTGATAATTTAAATAAATTACAGTTCCGATATTGACGGTAAATAAAAAGTAATGCACGCATGAACATAAATTATCGCGTGAGCCAGTAAAAAAAAATTATTGTGCCAGTATGAAATCTACAAATTTATCGCGTTGGTGTGATAATAATAGCATCAACATTTAAATAAGTTTTGTTAATTTAGTGTTATAAGAGATGCTATGCCCAAAGGTGAAAATTTAATAAAAATCATTATAACTTTTCCTTAAATTTGTCAAACCATTCAGTTTTTATTGTTTTCTGGTGGTTAACGATGATAAGTAGAGGTCTACCTCGGACAATTTAACGTTACACTGTTTGAACATAAAAAAACCCCGACTGAGAAAGAAATGCTGCGGTCACTGAACCGACAAGTTATACATCTCGACTACAATCGAGCAAGTGTACTTCTAAATAATGATTTATTGTTTGCGAATAGAATTTGTTTAAAATAATTTTCGCATAAAGCGAAACAATATTTTGTAACAACTCGGATTAATTTTATCGGACTGTAATTTACAGTAAGTGCTAATTTTATTTTCAAAGGCAACAATTTTTTTTCAAACTATTTTTTCTAAAACGGGGAAAATTTCTACTAAATATTGAAATAGTCTCTTGTAAAATTTACTGAAAAACTGTTAGACCACTAATCTGGTTTATAGAGCTATGCTTTTTCCAAACCTTCTTGCACTATATTTGTAAACACCACCTTTAGCTATTGCAGATCTAAATAAACTTGAGAAAAAAAATCAAACATTTAGCAAAACATTACATATATAAACTGTTACTGCCGTCTATTAAACTATTACTCTAACAATATGCATTTACCAAATTTCAGATGTATGACGTTCTTGTTCCTTCCTCAATTTTTCTCGAAACGGGGTCGGCAAGTGCTGATGGCATATGCGTTTATCCTGGCGCTGACTGGCCCGGCCAAGAACACCCTGCACAACATGACCGTGCTTTCAGAGTCGCTGGCCTGCGGTCAGGTAGGCACGCCTGCACTTCTGCTCGGCTCACGGGTACAATGTACGCGCTCATCTGGAAAATGTTTCAGGAGTTACTGAAAGAAGCGGTAAAAGAGGTTCTCGAAATGATCAAGCAACCATTTGTCGCGCTCAAGGAGTCTCTTGCGAAAATTATAAAGTCCATCAAGGCCATCATCAAGAAGGTCAAGAAAGTCTTGATTGCTATCAAGAGGATCGTTCTGAGTATCTGTATGTTATTTCGAAATTAATTTAATTACCTTTACAATACAATTAGATAAACTACCTTCGTTTTATCAAAAAAGTCGTTGAACAATACAGTTCACCTTAAAAAATCGACCTAATAAACTAAACTGTACTGCTGCATTTTCCCAATTAAGCATCCAGTCATAAACACTTCGGATGAGTAAAATCAGCTTGATCAGCTAAACGCCAAAGTAGTCATTCCCCTCCCTCTTCCATCCTCATTCTGCATGCATATGTTAATTACAGGCTTTTTTTTCTCGGTTGATGAATTCGTGATCGATGCGATAGTGCGAGTCATAAAGGCGGTGTTCGACTGGTTGGGCAGCATTGTGAACCTGTGCAACGCGAAGCTTGGCACACCGTATGATCGCTGCCGGAGAGTCTTCGGCAATGCGCTGACCGACTGCCAGGCGAAACTCGGCCCCGTTCTTGGCACCGTGTGCAACCTTACTAAGATCGCCGGAGCCGTCTGCTACACCCTCAAGCCCTTGGATCTCATCTGCATGTTGGTCTCGTACGTCTCTGATGCCATCATCGGGGAGGTTCGCGAACGTGGGTGTATTTTCTGGAATTTTAGATTTCAATTAGTAAAAAATCGTTGAGGTGTTTAGACTTATGATTTAGTATAAAGGAATTAGATATATTAAAATTTGGAGAATCAATAGTTGTAGCGAAATAAATTGATAAGACTTTTGAGCTTGAAAGTTACGTTAAATTAATACAAATAGGTAGTGACTGTTCTAAATACATTCTGCATTTCTTGCAGAATACGGAATAAAAGCCATATAGATGATTAGTTGCGAAATAGTATAGGAAAATTATTACATTTAGAATAATTTATTTTTCTAATATGAAAAAGAAAAATTATTTATAAATTTACAATATCATATATAAATTTAGTGTAAGTTGTATTTAAAGAAATTTTACATGTAAATTTTTAGATCTCAAAAAATTTACTGAAGAAGTGAGAGCTATGTTTTACGTGAAAGTAAAATTTTCGCACTCCTTCGAAATGAAAACGAACAAAAGCCGAAGCATCGGTGAAATATCTTCAGCGGTAACAAAGGAGATCAAAAGGAGAACTGGACGGATTTTTTCAGTTTTTGATTGGGCGAGCTTCTTCACTAGTTTCTTCATTCTCTTTTTAGTTTTAAAGTAAGAATTAATTAAAACCAGTCAAAGAACGAAAACAAAATTTAATTAAATTTTAAACAATTTTTACCTTTAGGATGCTTTATATTAGAATTTAAAATCACATTCCCTAATTGACATAGTAATTAACTTACACCACAATATCCTAATATTCATACACCCTTCTCGTGAACCAAAATTCGTTTTTGAAGGGTGATCCGCTATCGTCACAAGTGGCTGACGATCGATCGATTCGATAACCACTACATCTCGCACTATATGCACGACATTGACCTGAAGCGGGTCCGCCAGGATAAAGAGACGATCTTTCCGCTGAACGCGCGAGAGCGCACCCGCTACGTCAGTCTATCGTCGGCGCTTCTTATCGCTCCGGAGAGACGGAGGCTCGCCAAGTCCGCAGTCTTCCTCGGCGTCAGTTGCGTCAAGCTCGCTACGTACATGGCCATCGACTACTGCCTTTGGTGGCTTCTCAGCACTATCAGGTATATTCCTATTGTAAACTGAAAAATACGAAATGAATCAGTTTTCTCTCCCATCACTGTCAGAAACAGTTTTTATGAAATGAAAAATGTCTGAAAATAAAAAACAGATATTTGTATTGAATGGTAGCCTAAATATGAAAGGTGGTGATGGCAAGCTTAAAAAAAAGATTTTACTTTAAAAAGTGAGTTTACAATAGCTTAATGAAAAGTGTGCTACTGCACTGCAATCTCCAACTGGATATATCCATTCTAATTCTATAGAATTGGAGTGGAGAGCCTCTCCAATTGAATAACTCATTCCGTTTCATCCAAATTCCAAAAAATTCTGAGCTACTTTTCTAAAGTATCCGTGAACACCACTGAAAAAACGCGAATACTTGTTATAAAATTATGATTATTTTTATAGTGACCTGGTGAAAATGTGTCCCTACTTTTTTATCCATTACTTTTTCAATGCTAGTGTTTAAAATTTCCGTAAAATTTTCTTATAAGTCATTAGTCTTTATACCTGTATACCGATGGACAGGCACCACGCGCTTGTCGACACGAAGATACAACGTCCCAAATTTACGAATTCGGTGGAAGTGAAGGGCCAAGGCTTCGTAGCGGAGATTTACCGGAGCGTCGTCCGGGCGTTCGCGCCATACGACGGTCCCGGGAGCGAAGTCGACGTGATCCCGTGTCTGCCGGCGCCGAAGCCGCCCGACTACGACGCCTACATGCGCATTCTCCTCATAGCTCTGCTCTGCTGGATCATGGCGTTCTTCGAACCCTACGGTCTTAGAATCAGGCACACCGTGCTCAACGGTTACTATCCGGATAGAGCAAAGCAGCGCGCCGTCTGGCTCTACAATAAGATCATCAGGTATTAGGCCGAGAATATTTTTTTGAAAAATTGATAAAGCTCAGCGGTATTTAAAAAAAGAAAAACAATATTGTTCGTAGCAACTAAGTCACGATTATTTGTAATGCACACTTTGAACTGAGCAATTTGTTGCTTTTTAGTATTGAAATTCGCAGAAAACTTTTTTTGTGAGTTTTTAGAAGTATAGATTCTATTACTGGGAAATAGGGTACTGCATATACAGAAACTGTATAGAAAGTTGCCACAACGTTCTTAGGTGAATCTGCAGAAATTTCTGGACAGATACAAAAATTCTTTCGAAACTTCTATCGCTATTTTTTCTAATGGCTTTGAAAAAAAAAGAATTTTTTATATTAGTTCTCATATGATACCGCAACGGTTTCTCACAATCTTTTTACGTTTGAATTAATGACGCATGAAGATACATCATTTGACCACTCGCCTCTCTCACCTCTCAACCAGAAAAAATACTTGTAGCTCTTTTCCATCGCGGTTTTGGTTTGTAATTGTATATCTATACTTCGCGTCCTCCAGGCTGCATCTCATCTTGCACGTCTTTCTCTACTGTCCCGCCATTTGCAATATTTAACACCGTAAAGGTCTAATTACTCTCATGATTTTTGTCGCGAACGCGTGCGCAGGTTGTGCGCCGCACAAAATTTTTTAAAATAATTCTATTCTATTTTTAATATAATTCAATCTTTCAACTTTATTTGCTTTTTATTAAGATATATATTAAGATATATTAAAGAAATAAAAAGCAAATAAAGTTGAAAGATTGATTTATATTAAAACGAAAAATTTGATGTGCGGCACACAACCTACGCACAAGCACGCGTACGCGTCGCGATCGCCAGAGTAGTTAGACCTTAACTTGACTAACGAAACTACTATACACTATCAGTTCAGAAACACTGCGAAATCATCTGCCAGATTACGTCTACTCTAAATTAAGTTATATTTTTGCTCTAACGCTAATTTTTACAATAAGTGTAACGGATTACCTTGCTTAAATTACTGTATTAAAAAGGAAACTGCCTTGTGAGTTGCACGCCGGCAGACAGTCCAGGCACCAGTGCTCGTCTCAGGTTCTAACTTGATACGAAAAAATACGTTACTCTCAGCACTATACTCCACTAGGCACCACTGCGCCCTCTATGGTTCTTACCAGATTCGAAAAAATACGTTACTAATTACTATACTTACTCCGTAGGTCGCGTGGTTCCTTTCTGAAGTACGCGCGTCGTCAGTTACGACGCCAATTCGGCCTCGCCCACGGGGATGCGATCGAGCGGGTGACTTTGAGAGAGCGCATCTGGGCCCTGTGCCCGTGGTTGAACCATATTATCCCCTTGAAGCTGCGGAATACGTGCCTGGTATGCGGCCAACCGGAGCGCGACCGGTCGGCACCCCACGTACGCTGCCCTACGCCCGGCTGCGTCGGCATCTACTGCCCCCAGTGCTTCCAGGACCTGCACAAGCTCTGCACTATCTGCAAGTCGCCCCTAGACTACGGCGACCTCACAGACTTCAGCGAGGAGCGGTGAGTCGCGCCATTGGCGCTTGATTGCGGATCGCACCTGCCGATCTCATAGGATCGTATTGTTTTCTCGATTATTATTGTTCTTTTTTTTGTATATTTTACTTACGTAAGCAGTGGTTATGTATTTTTTAATGTGGATTTTTGAAGCGAATAGACTCCCTATTTTTTATTGTAGGTAATGTTAATTTTTAATTTGCATGAAAAGTTAATATTATTAATTGTAAAACTTTAATATAGTTCATTGACTGTTTTTTAGTTAAATTTACAATTTATTTTTAATTCATACCTTTAATTTGTCGAATAAGCAGTTAATATTTAAAACAATTAATGTTAAAACATTTTAGAAAATAATTTTTTGAAAGTAACTAATGAGACTCAATATTTACATATTTTACAGGCAAAATTAAATTATAATATAGTTTATAATATATATATTATATGTAATTAAACAATTTTAAAGAGTTTATAAACTTTATAATACAAATTGTAATGTCACTTTTACTTTGTATCAAATATTTTAATTTTTTCATGTAACTAGTATTCAACTTTTTTTTAATTCCTTAATAATTAAAATTCATTTTTAGAGACTCTTCAGAAGAAGAATTGGATACATCACATTTAGAAGAGTTAAGAAAAAAAATGAAAGACAAACAAGAAGACTTAACTACTCCTGATTATACAGAAGAAAAGGAAGTAGCGCAGTCTACAATAGTTAAAGATACATCAGATGATGATGCTTCATCAAAGTACAGTTATAGTTAGTCAAATAAAATAAAGCCCTTTGATAAAAAATCTGAATCAAACTCAATATATCATTGACAAACTATCAGGTTATCAGGATGTCGACAAGTCTCCAGACTCTCCTGTACCACTGCATACCACATTCAAGGATGTCGAAGCACAAAAAATCCGGGATGATGTAACTATGCAGGTCAATAATAAAAATAATTCATTAATAAAATTTATTACGTTATTCTTAAAAAAATAAATTCCTAAGAGCATGTGAAAACATAGATTTTCGACGAATCGGTGTCTTCAAGC
The DNA here is from genome assembly GCA_035586675.1 of Eurytoma californica. NCBI lineage: Eukaryota > Metazoa > Arthropoda > Insecta > Hymenoptera > Eurytomidae > Eurytoma > Eurytoma californica. The sequence continues at coordinate 13,085,065 of JAXIUT010000048.1, read as the reverse complement.
AGCGAGGAGCAGTTATTTTGCTTCGGCTACACCAAGCGTAAAAAAGCGCTGCTCATTTGTACAGAGGACAGGGATGAAGCGACGTCGATAGCAGACACCGAGTCTTGGCCAACTGAGATAATTGAGGAGGATCAGGACGGACTGCTGGAAATCGAAAATATCGACGACGAAGGAAGTTCTGGAGCCGAGCTTTTACCCGCGACGAAGAAAAAGATAAATAAAGGCAGAGGCTTTAAAGGCATTTTCCGAGCTTTTAACAACATTTTTACGTTTAACAAGGTGAGCAACAATTTATTTTGTATGTCGAACATAAAACTATGATTTGAACGTTAGCTGAAAAACCGAGTAGAAACGAATTTACAAAAATGTTTTATATTAAAGTAAGATTAAACTTGTATTGTTTTCGATCGTTTCTGTTACGGTGTATTTAAAAATTTCTTGCAAAGAGTGAAGCTGCATGAATAAAAATGGAAGTAAAATTTTATGCAGACAAAAGAAAAGCAGGCGAAGTCGTTTAAGAAAAAAAATTACAAAGATTCGATTAAAACAGGCGAAGATTTGGAGGAATCTTCAGCATCTGCAAACGATGAAAATAACGAACTGGTAGATTTATCAAAAAACGTTGATCGTTCAACATTGCGTAAGAGGAGCAATATTTCCCTGAAACCTCACGAAGAGAATGAAACACGTTTTAGTGCGAGAAATAATTCCAGAGGATCTAGTCAATCGTCGTCTTCTTCTGCCTTAAATTTTTGTCACATTCATTCGCTGAAATTTAAAACAAAAGAGATACCAAGGTGTGGCTTAAAAATTTCATCGCAATTTCTTTCTCGCCATGTTTTGTCGTAATTTTTTTACTTCAATGTTTTCTCTTAAAATTTTGTTATACTGTCCTTGGATTTTATAAAGCTGCTTATTGTAACAAACATATATTACTCAAATACATTTATCACAAAAAATGTTGCAGGCATTTAAAATTGGTCTGTAGTAATACAAAGTATTTCGAGATCGATGAGAGTAGTTCGTGTAGTTCCCCGCGGGAGAGTTTGCAATTCCAAGCTGGCTATTTTAGCGCATTCACGGAATCGCAGACGTCGGCCGACAGCGATCCATCTCGAGGAAGACGTAGTACCACCAGTGACATTGGCGATAATGTATCCATTGTTTTGTCATGATTCTTCAAAATGTGGTGTAGGCAAGGAAATGATGATTTGTTTACGGTTTTAGGACTCGTACATTTACACATCTGAAAATAATGAGAAACGATACGACTCTAAGAGTGAAACCTCGGATTCGTCATATGTGGAAGATTTTGATTTTTCAGGAATGTCAACTGATGTTTCAGGTAGTGACATAGGCTTAGCAAGAGATATTCGTCCGTTTATAACTTTTTTTCTATTATACAGTTAATAAGGAATGGTTGCGAGTCCATGAAAGAAGATACATGAATAACAATGAAAATATGAATGAGGAAGATAAGATAAATGCGGATAGCGATGAAAAGGGCCAAACGCGCAAAATGAAGTCTGGAAAAGAGAAACTTTATGATCCTCTATATCGTAGAGGGCCAATGAAAAAAATGAATAAAGAAGCATACTCAAGAGAGACTAAAGAGACTTTAGACAAAGGTAATCAAGATAAGGGCGACATTCTGAAAAAGGGCAAGGTGGAAAAGGAAACAGCGAATGCCAAGAGAAAAAGTTCATTAACGTCCGAATTTGACAACGACAACGTTGTATTAATGGAGAAAGCAGTGAATGCGTCCGAATTTGACATAGATAATAGCCAAAAGATAAGAAAGAAGAAACATTTATATGAAAAAAGGTAACGTTAAAATATCAAACCACACCTTTTTTTAATTAATTAAAATTGCAGAAAGCACGGAGGAGCGACTGCCAGATTCTCAGGTGAGAGTGACGGCAAATGCCCACGACATGGGCCATCAAATGCACAAAAAAGATTCGTTAGTGGTTTCCAGCCAATTCTGTTTAGAAAGGGCGGACAATCCGAGCAGTAATTTATCCTGAAATCATTGTTGCTTATAAAATCGCACAAGTTTGATTTTCATGAATGGTTCGTATTATTTTTCAGGGAGACAGAAAGTGGTGAGAGTAACAAAAGTAGTATTATCGTCGAAAAATCTAGATTTCAAGAGGCATCTGAAGCTCGAACGAGAGATCAAGGAACTTACGTTAGATTAAAACATAAGAAGGTAAATTTGGGTTAACATAAACATCTTATTACACTATCCAACAAAATACTATTTTTTTTTCAACACGGTGGAAAGTAGCTTTAAAAGCTTCATATCTAAAAAATAAAGAAAGCAAAATGATATTGCAATGTAGATACTTTTTCAGGGCCTCTCAGAAGTAAAGCAGAATATAAACATTGTTTGTGAGTGTACAGATGATTCCTAAAGAATAAAACGTGTATAAACATCCCTTTTCAACCGTTCCAAGTTTCTGCAACATAGTATAAGCAGAAATTCCAGTCATTATTCGTGGCTCTTTGTACATGTCTTTGTAAATGTACATATACATCTTCAAAATAAAATAGCAACTCAGTAATATTAGCAACTTAGTAAGTAATATTATTCATAGAAGTATGTTACTTATTGCATTACATTAACATAAAAAAAAGATAATTCCGCTCATGTTCTCGCTAAAGAGGGCGAGGTTCATACAGCCCTTGATGTTCACTACACTAAGAGAATTTTCCCGCAAAAATTAATTTTTACGGTGAGCTTCACCGTAATTTTTACGGGAAAGTTCTTTCAGTGTAGTATTTGAAGAGAATTTTGTTTATAAAGTCTGCTTTTTTTCCTATGGGCGATCGCTGATTCGTAAGTATTTTCAGATAATAGTTTTCAACATTTACTAATGTATTTAGTTAAACCGTTCTTGACATTTTACAGGGCTTAAAAATTGAACTTTTTTTCTTATACAAAATCTTCATACTACCAAGTCATGTTTCCTCCTTATTACCAATTGTAAGTATAATTGTGAAAATTGTAAACAATTACATGTCACGTGTAATCTAGACATAAAAGATTTTAAACTGACGAAGTTTTCCCATACTGTAGATTAAATTTTAGGACTTCGCGGAGTTTGAAAAAGTAACGTGGTTGATTTCAGATATGGGTTCGAAAAAAATGTCTTCCTTAATCGTTCCAAAACATCAAGCATGCTAATCTATAACTGACAACTCTGTAATAAACCTGTATCGGAATCTTTAAAATAGCGTAACAACATTTTGATGATCAATAACAAACAGAATTTCGTATATTATTTAAAAAGCAAAATAAGTTCTGTAGGGTACATTCAGTTCTATATTGCTACCATTGTTCTAAGAAACAAAAAGAGAGACACTACTTTGTTCATGGTTTCGCTGAAGAAGCTGAGGTTCATACAACCTTTGGTGGACACGCGTATTCGAAAGGGTCTTTGAGCCCGCAGCAGAACCAAATTCAAAGATTTCAAAAAGGCAACGTCGCTGAGATAATTCTCGTAGGGATTCTCCTCTATCGCCGCTGCCACTCCCAAACTGAAATTCATCACAGCCTCGCCAATAACGCAAGAGAGCAATAACATTCCAATAGCTATCACCCCTAACGAAAATATTCTCGCTAAGAGCAAAACGTCTTGCATCTGGAAAAATAGTGCATTATTTGCTTCACTATAACAATTATACTACTACTTTATCAGAACATTTCCAGTAGGCCTACCTACCTCCTTTATTGTGATTCCAACTAAACATAAAAATCCAGAGGTAATGATGTGTTGAGCCATGAACGTTGGTGATAACAATTTACAGATTCTAGAGCCATATTCCATGACTGCAATATGTCGTTTTATAGTCGATATCATCTGTTCATTGCTTCCTTTCAATGATAGCATACAATTTTGCAGGAGTTCTAGTTCTTTCAACAGTTGACACACGAATGTGCAGATGATTATATCGCCCGACAAACACGCAAAGTAACGAAAATTTAATATTATTATTTCGATTACATAAGTAATTTCGAACCTGTGATTATTAAAAGTTAGGTCATTGAATGGCTAGGAAAGTCTTTGAAGAAATCTTACCAAGGAGTTACGAATAAAATAGTTGGTACCACAGCGTTCATAGGAAGTTTTTTCGTGAAAATGGGAAAACAAATATACATGACTTCTACAGTACTGTAAGAAATAATCTGTAACACAATTATTTTATTCTGCAATTTCTTCCAATATCCAGTAATTGTGTCCTCCAGCAACGCGCCGCTAGGCAATATTGCTAATCTTTTCGTAATCTCAATCAGCCTCATTACATCTTCACTGAAACGCAAACCTTTTTCTATTTATTCAATTAATTTTTACACAAACAATCTAATAGTATTTGAACCACCTTTTCGCCGCAAGCGAAACTACCTTGATGCTAGAAGTAAAACAAATCAGTAATTCCATCGCGAATCTAATGGACAGGTTTGATGTAATGTATACATAAATTGTAATTACTGAAGTTATTTTCATTCTGTATTTAAAGTTATAGAAAAAAAGAACAAACACATTACTCTAGTTTACTTTTAATATCCGTTAGCTCCATGATAAGTGATGTTTGAAAAACGCCAATAGCTAGGGTCATTATAGTAGCAACGTATCTCCTGATCCAGTAAAATTTGGCCTTCGACGGGTCACTCGTAGACCAAATGCCAAAAATTTTATGAAAAAATTGTCCATATGTAAACAGTTCATTTTTATTCGAACTCATACTCTCGATTTTCATATTCAGTTATATATTTTTATTATTCAATTAGTAATAAAAAAGACTTAAGATAACCGATTCAACACTGGCGTCTAAAAGTATATGTAAGAAGATAAAATGCATCAATCTTCTGAATATCCCAGAACCGACTGATCGTGACTAGGCTCCCTCTTTGCATCTTTCTAGAATTATTCGCTCATTCTCTTCGCGCCGAGTAAAGGGCATTAAAAATGAATCCAAGCATTTTCCAATCTTCTTTCACATATCGCGGATAATTACCTAATAGTTGAATTAAAGTAGATTGCGAACGCTACCCTCCATCTGAAATATTTGATGAGAACGTGGATTTTCCATCATACCTAGACTTACTAAATATGCAGGCATTTTTTTTCTAGCTGCTACCTACCCCTGCTTTTCGTTCTTCCACATGCAAGTACACGTAAGTCAGACGCAACCAAGAAGAGAGGCTGAATTGAATATTGTGAGGTTGCGTGCATTGCCATCGCTAAATGATCGTTCACCCTACTTTATAGGAGGGAAGGAAAATTAACAAGCTTCATTTTAGAGATAAAAAGTAAGTAAAAAGCGTAGTTATTAACGTAGAGAAACTGACGTCGCTATGAGGCGGAAGTTCTCCCTTGCAGCCTGCAGTCAATCATCCGTTTTTCCGTCCGGATGTTAAGAAACGGCGTTAATGTTAAATCAAAACGTTTTATAACACTCTCGTATTTTTCCCTCCGTTGCGTGTAATTGTACGACCCCTGAGCTGCGTTCAATTGTAGCGATCGCAGCGAAGCTTCCCTCCTCGATTGTGCAATTATATACTATCACAAGTTTCAAAATCTAGTAATGTGCACTGTGTATTCTAAGTTTGCAGCATTCGTACACCTAGTGGTTACTGATTCATCTTCAAAGTGCTCCCAGAACGGCAACGTTGTCCGAGAGATTGCGAGTTATCTATATTATTATTAGGTACTATACATTTTTATTTGTATATTAAAGGTCAACTTTATTACATTTGATTTACCACTTCTTAGATAGTACTTTTTTTAATTTACATTTTCAGTTTGTAAAAGTACATGTGAACAAATTCATAGATTTTCGATGAACCGGTGTCGTCAGACTGCAATGACGTTCATTGGACATACCGACTCTTGGCAGACTAATCGAGAAGGATTAGGATGATAGTCTGTTGGAAATTGAAGATTTGATAACGGAGGAGGCTATAGCGACTAGCTTTTACCCGCGGCGAAAAAAAAAAAGAAATAAAGGCAGAGGCTTTAAAGGGATTTTCCCATCTTTCAACAAGATTTTCTCTTTTTGCAAGGTGAGCAAGAATTTCATTTGCACATTGAACGTAAAATTTTGATTTGAAATTTGGCTGAACAACCGAGTATAAGAAACGAAAAATGTGCTAGTGTTTCAAATGAAAACCAGATAAGAGTTGTACAGATTTTATCGTTTCTGATATGGTGTATTTGAAAGTTGTTTATAAAGATTATTTTTATATTCTTTTGAATTTTATAAATTTGCTAATTATAACAGCAGTGTAACAAATATAACTCATATAACTTTTATGATAAAAAAATGTTGCAGGCATTGAAAGTTGGTCTGTATCATTCCCCAAGAGAATGTTTGCAATTCTAAACTCGATAATTTAGCGCATTCACTGAATCGCAGACATCAGCCGACAAGCATACATCCCCAGAGAGATTTAGTACCACCAGTGACTCTCGACGAATCTCACAAAATATCGTGTAACACTGGTAACATTAATAAACTTATACGTGAGTGTTTTAGCGAAAAGCAGCAGCACCATCATAATCAGTAACAAGCAATATGCTATATAATATTAACAACGCAAAATTAATCTTGTATGTACATACTGTTATTATACCATTGTTTTCAGAGCTAAAAAGGACACTACTTTGTTCATGGATTCACTGAAGAAACTGAGTCTGAGCATGCAGCCTTTGGTGGACACCCGTATCCGCAACGGTATTTCAGCTCGTATCAGTGCAAAATTCAAATTCTTCAAAAATGCGACATCGTTAAGGCAATTCTCATAGGGATTCTCTTCGATTGTCGCGGCCACTCCCAAACTGTAAGTCATAACATACTCGCCAACCATGCAAATCGCAAATGATACTCCAGTAACTGCCGTCCCCATAAACAATATTCTCGCTAAGAGCAGAATATCTTCTAGAGTCATATTCCATGACTGCAATATGTCGTTTTATAGTCGATATCGTCTGGAGTTCATTGCTCCCTTTCAACGCTATAGCAAACAATACTGCAGGAGTTCTAGTTCTTTCAACAGTTGACACACGAATGTGCAGATGATTATATCGCCCGACAAACACGCGAAGTAACGAAAATTTAATATTATTATTTCGATTACATAAGTAATTTCGAACCTGTGATTATTAAAAGTTGGGTCATTGAATGGCTGGGAAAGTCTCTGAAGAAACCTTACCAAGAAGTTACGTATAAAATTGTTGGTAGCACAGCGTTCATATGCATGACTTCCATAGTACTGCAAGAAATAATCTGGAACATAATTATCTTCCAATATTCAGTAATTTCGTCTTTCAGTAACATACCGATATGCAACATAGCAAGTTTATTGGAAATTTCAATCAGTTTCATAATATCACTTCTGAAATAACATTCTATGTATTTATACTGTTAATTACTAAACGAATTGTTAAATAGTACTGGTCGCACCTTTTCGTCACATCCGAATTTGACTTTACTCCAGTTTATTTTCAATATCAGTCAGCTCTATGATAAGTGGAATTTGAAAAGCGCCAACGGCTAAAGTCATTATGCAAGCAACTTAGCTTCTGATTCGGTAATATTTGGCCATTGACTGGTCACTCGTAGGCCATATTCTAAAGATTTTATGATAAAATTTTCCATATGTAAATAGTTCATTATTTCTCGAATCCATACTCTCTGTGTCCATGTCCAGTCGAATATCTATTATTTTATTGCTTATAATAAAATCAGCCTAAAACAACTGATTGAAACTGATATCTAAAAGTACATGAATGAGAAATAGTTACCAATGATAAAATATATCACAATCTCTCGAATATTTTAGCAGCGACTAATGAAGAACAGACTCGCTCTTTATGCCTTCCTAGAGAATCATTCGCCATACCCTTCGCGCCGAGTGAAGGACATTAAAAGTATATCCATGCTTTTTCCGATCTTCTTTCTCATTTCGCGGATAATTACCCAACCAAGCGGCCGCGTTGAATTACGACAGAATCGCTAGCGCTACCCTCCTGAAATATTCAATTAGATAGTGAATTTCTCCACCTCGCTTTACTAAATATGCAACACCTTTTTTCTAGCCAGTTTCCCATTATTCCGCAGACAAGTATACGTCAATCACACACCGTAGAAGAGGGGCTGAATCGAATATTGCGAGGTTGCGTTCATTGCCATCGCTTAATGATCGTTCACCCCACTTTATAGATGGACTATAATTATAAAACAGTTTTTATTGTCCCTCTTTTTATTGTGATTCTTTTTATTGTCTTCTAGGCAATGATAAAAACATTTTTGGAGATTCGTGAAGTGGAGGCTCTTTTGGCAACCTTAACTAATTTTAAACATTTGTTTAAGTCTATATGTTCAAATGTCCATTTGACTGTATACCAACAATATTTTTCATAACAAGGAATCGAGTGAAATTAATCGAATGTATTTATAGTCTTGCAGCTGGTATACACCAGTACATTCTAGTGCATATCATAAGAAATCGTAAGAAACTGACGTGGCCGCGAAGCGGAAGTTCTCCCCCGCGAACTGTCAATCAAACGTTATTTCATCCGAACGTTGAGAAAAGTGCGTTTACGTTAAATCAAAGCGTTTTACAATATTCCCGCATTTTTTTCTTCTCGTGTGAATAATTGCACGTTTAATGGCAGCGCCTGTAACTATGTTTCCCATCCTCTCCGCAATTTAATATTCGATACCATCGAGCACTTCAGCCATATGCAGCTTCAGTAAAAATTAAAAAACTTGAAATATACTTTGTGTGTTTTAGCTTTGTAGCATATACGTACACCCATTGGTAACAGATTCGTTCCGAACGTGCACCACGAATGAAAACGTGCGACCAAAAAATCTCAAAGAGGAAGAGGAAGCCGTCGCTCCTGACTCACGTACGCAGTTATCGGAACACGGAAAACGGAGATTTTGGGGCGAAACGACGATAGATTCGACCTTCGTGGAAACATCAGATGTAGCGCATAGTATCTTCCGCTCTGCGCGGAGCGCGGAAAAGCTAACTTTCCAATCGAGCGATAAGGTCGCCGATGAGAACCGGAACTCACTTCCCAAGACACATGCGCACGAATACACGTACTTGCAAGTATTATTGCTTGGCTTCAGTACAAAAAAGAGATAAACTTGAAAGGGTTTTAGCATGAGTGCATTGAATGGAAGTACGGTATGATGGTTATATAATTTAGACTTCGTACCTTTTCAAAGTAAAAGAAGTGAAAAGAGTCAAACGACATTCTAGTGAAAAGAAAATTGTTCACATGAATCTGAAGAAGACAAAACTAACTTGGGTTCAGAGAGTTCACTTCTTAAGCGAATCACGTGCTTTTATTTTTTTCACATTACAAGAGATTGATAAAAGTAAATTTTCTAATCAACCTAATATTCCCAATACTTAATTTTTGGAAAGTTTTGATTTTTATCAAACCTTCGTAAAAATAAATTCTGAGAATCCTACTAAAATAAGTACGACATTATCATAAAAACATGTTATACGATCTGAAGATGTAATTAAATGTCAGAATTATGAAATAATTAATTTTCTTTCATCATTGTTTTCTCTTCATAATGATGCTTACGCATTCCTTCTCACAATATACCTGAGGATATCTTATAGATAACTATTCGTCATATTTTGAAGTCTAAATTCTTCAAATTATTTGCGCTCCATCTCTTCGTCTCGGATTCATATTCGCATCTCTGAAGAATTAATTTTCATTTAAAATCTCACTTTTAATGTTCATTAACAATTAAAAATCCTTTCATAACTATATTCGATCGTTAAAATAATTATAAATAATTGCTAGTAATAAGGTATATATTGTTGGCAGGTAATTATTTTTCTTTTGTTGTGAAGTACTTGTTTATATAAATAATCATACAATATAAAACTTAACCTTAACTTAAATTTTAGTAATAATTAGTATTTTTAGGTTACCCATAAAAATTAAAAGTTGTTTGAACAGTACATATCTTTTCGATAATTCTTTTTAAATAGTTAATTAGGTTTTCACTTCAAAATGCTCAAAACGATAATGAAATTTTACGTAAGTAATTTAATTCTCGATTGATTTAGTAATATCTTCACAAAAATCATGATGTTTCAGCCTTTAACATATATAAATGATGAGATTCGCGATGGCTACGGTAGGAATTATCGATAAAAAATTTAGAAAATTAAAATAAATAATAAATGTAAATAAGGACAATTTTGAGCAAATATTAAAATATTAAAGAAAATTAAAAAAAAATATGGGTCACTCAAACAAGCGAAGTGACAACCGTCGTATGACGGGCAACGTTAACATCTACATTTGCTCGGAGGGCTGTGAAAAAGAAGACGAGGATTCCGAGGCGAGCATGTCTAGGTACAAAAAATATCTGGTCATTGTTTTTAGTCTCACTGAGTACACCCAGCGAATTATATTTATTTCAATATTACTTATTGTTAGAAACAAATTTCTTGATTTTATTTAAAATAACCTTTAAGTATAAATTGATTTTGCAGTTTCTTCACGAGTGCTGTTATGAAGCTAGAAATTAAAGTGATAAATGATTAATTAATAAATTTTTGTTGTAGTAACGGTCGAAAAAGTAGGCGTTCTGATTTTTCTTCAAGAAAACACGTACAATACGACGACGAGATGTGCACGTGTGATAAGTAAGGATTGTTTAAACCTTTTACTTCTATTGTAGTATGAATAAAATTTTCGACAAATCAATTGATTTTTCCAGAATCTTTATCGACAAATCGGTTGACTGCACTGTCACGAAAAGATCGAAGAGAAAAAAGAAATGCCGCGACGAAGACGCACGATGCAAAAAGGGTTGCTTTTTTTCTAAAGTAATGTGCCTGTTTAAGGGCAAAAAGAAGAATAAGCTAGTCTGTGACGTGGCGTGCGCCGAAGATACGGTTAATCGTTCGAAACGCAAGAAAAAATGTAAATAGCGACAAAACCAAATTACCAGGTATAGTTTTCAAAATCATATCATTTAAATAAAATTCGTTTATGACATATAGGTAAATCTGATACACAGGTCTCGCTCAAAACAATTCCCAAGAAAGTGGACAAAAAGAAGAGCTGTCGCTCAAAAAGGATTCTCGCTAGAATCGATAATCCGAAAGATAGCGAAAAATTGCAACAACCTGACCATAAATTAAAAAGCCAAGGGACTCAAAAACGTTTAGAGAAAAGCGCATGCTGCTGTCCGAAAATTTCTAATAAACTCGTTGATATCATGAATGAAACACCTAAGGATCGGTTAAACGTGCAGATAAAGCAAATGGACAATTGCACTTGCGATTTTCCATCACAGACAATCGAAGTGCAATCAAAAGCTAAACAAGTAAAAAGAAAAGCTTCGCACCTTTGCGTCTTTTGCCTGTACCCCGAAGAAGTTTGCGTATGTAAACGAACACTATCCAGATACAGTTGCACTTGCAGAAAAAGAAACCGTTCCCCCAGTTTCAGAAGAAAAAATAAGTGCTCTAAGCTTTGCAAATCTGGCACTTCACCTTATCAGGGGTTAAAAATTTGTCCTCGCTCTTGCAAGCCTAAAACAAAGATTAACAAAAGAGGATTGTCCAAAGGCATTGATAAGAATAATTATCAATGTGCAGAAAAAAGATGCATGTGCAATTTCACGAGCACTCCTGAAAATCGTATAGGCACTAAATGTTGCTGAAGTAAAAAGAAGGATCGACATTTAACATATCTACTGTATACATCAGACTTACATAAGTTGGCATCTGAGATATTTTCATACATCACGCGACAGGCGATGAAAATGAGAATTGTTTACTTACCTCTGTTATCTTTACCGGTAGATGTGCGAGCAATCCAAATACACGTGGTTTTCAGCTGACCAAACGGATGACAAAAACGAAGTTTAGGTACTTTATCGGGAAACTTTATCTCATCTATATTACGTTGCGGGTAAATACGCCGTGTTGAAAATATTTAAAAGACTACACATACTTTAAAATCCAATCGAAAAATAATAATAACTCGGTAATGGGATTTCTTCCCTGTATCCTTTATCTCAGTGATAATGACTTAAAAAACAATTTCAAATTACGTTGGTGAGATATGGAGACGAAAGTATTTTTCAATAACAAGTCCATGACATTTTAATACATTCAATATTACGTTTTTTTTTTAAAGTTTTTTTTGAAACGTATGACAATTGCGATTATAATGAAATGTATTTTGTCTTAATAAATAAATATAGAACATTAAGGAGAATTATCGCGAATTTTTGGAGACATCACGAAGAAAGTGATAATGATGATTACTTTTCGCCGTTATCATTTTATCAGATGGTCGGTGTTGACAAAGAGTAATAGAATGCCGCGTAAAAATATTTATGAAATCTTGTATCAGATCGGGATTGAACGCTCACACTTGTCTTGAATTCGGATTTGAACACGCACACATGTCTTGCAATTGCAAATATCTAATTTGCAATTTTACTAAATAAACTAAAAAATAAATTACTTTCATTTTAAAAGTATATTAATTTAAGAATAAAAATTTAATTATCTTAATTGCTGATAAGATCTCCCATAGATCACATGTTTTAATTTCGTCATTAGATTTGTACAGTATTTTCACGCGTGATGTAAATAGAATCGAAGCAATTGATAATTTAAAGTTTTGCGCGTGTCTTTTTATTATTTCAATGTATGTATTAATCAAATTTATCATATATCTTACATTCTTTTTTTTAATTATGCAAATTATTTCATGTGAACTTACGCAAGTACTTTTCAAAGCAAGATAAAGATTCTTTTACGTATTTAAAAAAATGTCAAAAAGAGAATGAAAATGGCTCTTTTATTAAAATTTTAATTCAGTTAAATTGAACGTAATAAAATTGTATTATTAATTTGTAAACATTTATTACTTAATTTATATTTAATTTAGATACAAGTCAATTATTTTGGTATCATAACAGTACTAAGGTTCCACTTTGATGAAGCTAAGTGCATGCATCCTTCACAGGTAAATTGGTGATTTGCCTAATAAAAGAAGTAATAAAATACATACATTTCCCACTTCAATATTGTGTTTTTGGGTTAGTAGAATGCTGTTGAAAGCTTACTCATAGACGAGAGTTTAAGACGACTTAAGACGGCATTTCAAAGTTTAAACAGTTGTTTTCATATGTCGCGTAGATATCTGTTCGAATTTTGTCAATTTTAAATATAGTATGTACGCGAGCGAGCATCTATTATCTACGTTTAGTTCAATTCTTTTATTAATTATGTATACCGAGTTTTACAATGAATATTTTTGGTTCTTTTTTTCTTATATTACTGTACCACTTTGACATATCAAGTATACAAATATTATAAATATCTACGGCACTGAGTGAATTTCTTCATCAGAATAAAAAAATTTGTATTATACATTAGGCTACGTACAAGTAGAAATAAATAAATTGTCAATTAAAAATAGATTAAATATAGCGTTAAGAATTTCCATAAATTTTATTACTAATTCTAATCTAACGAAAATTTGGGGTATGTTAATTATGGTTTTATTGAATTCTACGAAAAAATATATCAACAATTAAAAATTTGATCGCATTAGAAAATTCCATCACAATATTATTACATTATATTATGTGCTATCCATATAATAAGGAAGAATATTTTTATAAAGCAAGAGTTAACTTTTCGAAACTTTTTACCCTGCAGTTTTCATAAAAATTTATAATAGTTATGCAGATGTATATGAAGAAAAAAATGTTTCCTGTTTAATTATTCTTAAATTTTCTGTTTTACTTTTTAGCGCACACCGAGAGAATTTCTCATAAAACTACCCAGGCATACGTCATGATGTATTATGGGGAGTCCCGGAATTACGTTTTTCTCGAGTATTTTCAGGGTACGAAATCGAATTTTTTCTTTCGGCAAGTAAAAATCACCGCAATCTCATATAAATTTCTCCATGTGAAATTTCAGAGCGGCATTCCGCCCGTCAGTCAAACTCCGAACTACGACAAAAGTCCTCTACGTCAAGCACGCGTCACCGGCATAAACAAAGTAATCGGCGTACAACGTAGACGCGAGAATATCGGCACATTCCCAGCAAGAGCGAGAAACGAGCGAGCGTCATCGGTGGTGCCTGCGATTGCGTCTCGTCTGGGAGAAGAAAAGCAGTCGAGGTGGTGGGCCCGGGGAGTAGGGAGTATCTAGCGCGGCCCCTTCGGCTCGGCTCTCGCGCCACCGTTCAGTTGATCCTCCGCGAGTGCCGACAAAAGCTGCCCCGATATCCATCCGAAAGCCGAAAGGGCCGAGAAAAAAAAAAACAGATAAGTTTCACGGGTCTCCAAACTCGCTTCAGTCGATACCTGTGCAAGGCCTGCTCCTGCACTTGACGCCGCTCGATCGAGTCGAGGAAGAGACACGCGAAGAGGATGGACGTGTGCAAGCGGGACTCGCAACTGGCGTCGAGGAGTTGTTCGCCGCTGAAGCAGGAGGCCCCGAGGCCGGCGCCCAAGTCGCTGGGGTTGCGCGAGCTCATCGAGAAGCTGCACGAGGCCTTCGCCACCAGCGATGTCGACATCGACCACGTGCAGGACCTCATGGCTGCCTACCGCAGCAATCCCCTGGACTGGAAGAAGTACGCCAAATTCGATCGCTACAGGTCAGTGGATCTTGCTGTTTAAGCTTTCCAAGCGGCATCTCCGGCTAGGCTGTTTACCGATTTCTTCTCTTTCTGGAGACGCTATTTGTTTAAGAAGAATTATTTTTCTACAGTTCTAGACAAATTTTTCCTACGATTATTTAAGATTTGTTGTAAAATCCAATTAATTGAAATTAACATTATATGAATAATTGATCAAATTCTTATTAAACGTATCAAAATAAAGCGGTAGCAAATGCCCACCTGCTAAATTAAAAAGTTGTGTAACTTAATATATTTGAAGCGTTGTACCGCAGTGTATAATCCTTACGTAGTTGAAATAATATGTTTATGGGGAAAAAAGTAATTCAGAGTTTTTCTGTAGAAAAAGTTCCTCAACTTGATCTAACTAAAGATTTAACTACTAGTAATATACTAAATTTTGTTTAAAGCAGATCTTGGATACATTATTCAGTTTAAGAATTTATTCAAAAATATGAGGGGAAATATTTCTACTATAATTGCAATAATTTATTTTCAATCTACTATAGTTTCTTTGAAAATCTACTGAATTCTTTCTTAGATACCTACATAATTAGATTCGCCGTAAATTTGACAACGAAATATTGCAATTTTCCAATAATCTCAGTCTGCTGTCAATGAAAGCTTGAAGAAATAAAAGACAATGCAAATTGCAGCAACTGAAAAAATGAACATTCTCAATTCAGCAATAAATACCTATCAAATCCCAACACATCAATCGTAGAGCGTCCAAGAAATTTTCTGAGATAATATCCCGAACGCTCCGCAATTCATTCATAAACGCTATTGTACTCCATTCGTGTTCAAAAAGTTAATCGCTATCGAACAATCGCGTCAAATTTTTCCGCAAAATTCTACCCGATTTCTAGCCATACCAATCGATTTCTTTTCCCAGAAAAAAACGAAAAAAATGCGCAATCAACGCGTCCAACGAAGGAACCAAAAGGAAGCGCCTCGTCTCCGCCTAAGTACTTCTCTTAACGGTTCGCGCGGTTAAGTGCGCGCTCGACAAGCCGAAAATCTCCACGACCCTGTACTTACATACCAACAGTCCAGGAGACTCGAAAATTTCGTGCGTGCCTTAATAAGGAAAAGGAAAAAAGAGTAAATGCTTCCTAAAGTCGCGGAGAGTCGATGCTAACGAAACGCGGCCGAAGCAGCTGCATCGGTCTACGCGATATTTCGCCAAGTTCACGGGGTTATCGTTGTCGTTAATAATTACATTAACGCTCGCACGCCGCGAGATCGGCGTTTTATGCTCGGTCGGGATTCGCCGTTTGTTTTGCCGCGCCGGGGGATATGGACGTCTCGTTACGCACTACTCGGCGGCGGATGTGCTTTTCTTTCGAGTGGCCTGGCGTCGAAGCCGAAAAAATGATGGAGAGATAAATTGCAATTAAGATTAGAGGCATTTTATGGCTTCTTGTTGTACGTATTTCGGTGCATCCGTTTTCATAAATACATCAGGCTGTCTTTTTATTACAATTTTAAACGTATTACTTAGAATTAATAGTTTTAATTAAATATTGCAAATCTTAGTTTCTAAACAGATTTCAGCTATTTTAGTCCGCATTTATACATTTTTTTAAATAATTTAATTTATTTAAAGCTTTAAGTTTCATGTTAACACTAATATTCGAAACTTGTCCGTTAAATATTTGTATATAATAAATATAGTAAAACCATTTTAAAAGTTGATCAAAGTTAGTTTTGTATGTTAAGATTTTAAGCCTGTATTTGATTGATTAATCTTCGAATTTAAAGAATAGTTATTAACAACCATTTTTTTAATTTCCGCATTATTGATTATATTTAAATTGTTAATATCACTGTACTAATATTTTAAGTAAATATTTTACTTTGCTCTTACTCGTTATTAAGTGATAAGAATACATAATATTGCACAACTGTTTACATAATTCAAATTAACAATTTAAGGATTCCGAATTTTCCGTAGCTTTGGAAAGACACAATGAAATCACGCAAATCCGCAAAATTTTCCAATGCAAACAAGTGTATCGTATGAGCACATTTCACTGACTATGGACATGCACGATTAATATCTGATGAGGATTCGGACATGATAGTATCATTTGTACCCAAATGCTCATTAATTCGGAATTTTTATCGAACGTAATCAGTACTGCATTGGAAATATCGAACATCGTTACATCACCTTTTTTTATAGAAATGATTTATTTATGAAATATCACATTTTTATAGAATGATATAAATTTAATTTCAAAATCTATATTTATTAAATTGCTACTATTTATCGCGTGTTTAAAATCCCTCATGCTGTCATCTTTGCAAACAAAAATAAAACAATAATTGCATAAAAGTAAAAATATTTAGATGTTCAAATACGCCTCATCGCATCGAGAAAAAGTATCGATAAGCCCCTCGTAATCACTAAAAGAAGAAAAAAAAAAAAAAAAACAGAAAAAGTATGCTCGTCGGCACGAGAAACCAAAGACTCGTAAACGATTCCGCCCGCGAAGAAGACAGCGCCGATAAGTCTGCGCGTACATTATCTGTATCAAAACGTACAGTGACTTTTCCTCGGCTCTCGATGAATCCGCTCAGCGCCGATTTTTCACCTACTGCCGGGACGGCGATAGTGCCTGTAACGAGCCTATAGGTATAGGTATATTATATAGCCTGACTTGTTGCCATCAACGCGTGCTCGAGGACAGAAGGCTTGTTTACGATCGCACGCTCGATTTACGTCAGCCGATTGCCGTGGCTCCCTTGTTTTCGCTCGCTTTTCAGGAAAAGATCGATCTGCTTAATTTGCCCGGGCTCCAAGTGCCGACTCGCCGATTGGCCGTCGTTTGCTTTCATATCGTGACGCTGCGTTTGCTGGGTTCTATTACTCGGTATAGGTATGTAGATCGACGGTTTTATACGATTTACGATTTGTCGTTGCGATACGATTTTATTGTTGGAAAATAATGAGCTAGTTAGGTTTGCCGAGAGAGTCGGTAGTAATTTAAAAGAATCGGTAAGATTTTTTTGCGATGGGAAAATTTATCGTGGTACTTATTTTGATAGGAGAAAATGTTACTTCAGTGAAAGTATAGTATTGAATCTTTTTAGCGTTTGGTTGACAGAATTCTGAAAATGTATTAGGGTACTTGTAATATAAAACAATTGTTTTAATTTCATTTGGGATATCACTTGCAAAATTACTTTTTTCTAACTGGGCATAAAGTGCATACTTTATTCCCTAGCAACAGGAAAAAACGTACGAATTTTATCCGCTGTATGAAAAAAAGTATCGTATGCACCAAGAAAATAAATAAAAACTCCTTCGGATTGCATGTTTGTATGAGTATCCGGAGACACTCATTATTTTTACTCCCTAAGTGCACACCTAATATACTATTTCTTTGCGTAAAATTAGCTAATTTTTTACGAGGTTCAGAATACAGTTCATAATAAATTATTATTATAAAATTATTCCGTTAATAAATTTATTTTAAAAACATAAGGCAAAAGTACTATAATGAATAATAAATAGTTCTCTCGTAATCTCCTCAATAAGTCATAACTCAAGAACAATTAAGATTTACTTCATTCAATTAATATTTCCCTCCCTTCTCGTTGATCACCCGAAAAAGCACGAATGCAAAACTGCAATCGGCACCTGCGATAAAAAAAATGTAATTCCTTACCATAAAAATAAAACAAAGGTCGCTCATTGAAGAGAAAGAAAAAGGCCGTTGAAACGGCAAATCGAGCGAATTCCTAAATAGAGGCGAATGCCAGGGCCAGTAGGCAGGTACACAATAGCGCTTGACTAAGCGCGCAGGTGCTCGGGTGACCCTCCGGATAAGTAGCCGCTCGGCCTCAACCGCAATTAGCCGACGCGCCGCACGCATAGCCGCTCGGAAATGAAATGCCTCATTAAAGTTGGGTCGTTTCAGGTACACGAGGAACTTGGTCGACGAGGGCAACGGCAAGTTCAATCTGATGGTACTGTGCTGGGGCGAGGGTCACGGCTCCTCCATCCACGACCACGCCGACGCCCACTGCGTCATGAAGATACTGCAGGGCGAGCTCTGCGAGGTAACTAAATTTGAACGTCTGTTTAAAGCCAGTTATTTGTATTCGGTTTTTATCTTAACTTTGGAGAAGCGATAATTTTTTTGGCCGATTTCAAATAACGGATGAGATAACCCTGGTTAAAAATTTCTGTCCTTTTGACCAACGGTTGGCCAAACAATCGGCTAAAATCGTCACATTGGCCAACGGCTGCCCAACCGCTAGTAAACATTGCATTTCTATCAGGGAATATTGATTAACAAAAAAGGGAATTTAGCTATTTATTTTACTCTGCGATGTATATTATTATGATTAAAATACCTCTACAGATCTGCTCTGAAATGTTCTAAAAAGCGAAATAAGTTTTAGTTGAAATTTTTTAAAGAAAGAAATATGTTTCTAAAAACATCCCTGCGCTTTAAACGTTTTATTTTCGTTAACTAGCACATTTGTCGCTTGAAATCATTCAATCAAATGATGTTTCCCTCTTTGTATGAATAATATTCATTGGTCCTTATTCAATTAATAGCAAGAAAATAAAAAATTGAACCTTTTAACATTAATAAAATCCACTATAAGCTTATTCGATCGGTATAGAGTGTTTTGCGCAACGTTAAGTTTTAGGTTTTCTTCTTTTTGTCGGCTTTATTTATAGAATTTTGTCTTGCTGCAGAGTTGTTGTAACGGTGATAAAGACATATCGCGAGAGAATTTTATGAAGTTTTTGGGTCACGATAACTGCGGAATTAAATTTAAATTAATACTACAATCGTTCCCTATACAATGTATTCTGATATTTTCAGATTAAAATATCTGTGAACTAAAACACATGCTGTATCGTATGCAAGTAATTTACAAATATTCGGAAAACCGGTAAAAACTATTGTATTCCCCTGGTAAAAATTGTCATGAGTTTTTAGTGATTAATTAAGTAAAAATGCGCTCGCTGTTAATTTATTTATTTACTTGCTTATTATTAGGTACCTTTTTATAAAAATGTTTTCTTTTCTCTTGTGATTTTTAACAGACGCAGTACAAATGGCCGCAGAAATACATCGATGATCAAGGTAACGAGTGCCAAGGGGAACTGGAAGAGATCGGCAGGAATATCTACGGTACCAATGACGTTACGTACATCAACGGTAAGATTTGCTTCAATTTCATGCATTAAATTGAAAGATTTGTAAATTAATTTTTTTTTAATATGGATTATTAAATTTTACATTCATTACATTACAATATAAAAATTTTGTTAAACGATGCAATTAAAAAAAAATCTAAAAAAATTACTTTTGAAGAATGAAATATTTTACCTTCCATATTTGAAGGTAATCGTTAATGTGAGAAACGTTGTTAAATCAGATTCCATTGGACTTCATCGTGTTGAGAATTTAAGCACCGTAAATCCAGCGCTGTCGTTGCACCTGTACTCGCCGCCCTTTGACACGTGTTCCATTTTCAATAAACAGACCGGTCAAAGGACTATGTGTAAGGTGACGTTCTGGTCCAAATATGGAGAACGTCGTAATAGGGTAAGCTTCATTTACTATTGTTATATCAAGAAACATGACATTATTTCAATTTTCGTTTTCGTTGTATTTTCTTTTTTTTAACTTTTTTTACTTTTTGTTTACTTCATCGTACAACTTGCGGTTATATATGTTAAATCGCTCTAGAAGTTTATTGTAGTATAAAAGAAATTTCGCATTTAAATGTAATTTTACGCTATCAATGTTTTTTTTTGTCTCTTTTGTAGGACATTCAAGAATCCCGAGCTCCTGAAGACAATTAGACGCAAAAGAAGACTTATTCTTCAGATTGTAAAATTTTCAAGGTACATTATATACAATTATGTATAAATGTGATAATAAGTTTTAAGTAAAAAAATGGAATTTTTAACCGATGAGTTGAATTTAAGCTAAACATATTCGAAACATTCGATATTGTTGTACATAAAAATTTTGTATGTGCCCGTATACATTACGTTACGCTACTTTTATTGTTTTACAGAGTAAGTAATAATAAGTACGGTAAATTGCCGAACTTTTAATGTAAAATTTAAAGTATACAAAAGATGTTACTAGATCTAGGTTTTCGATATCATAACTCAAATAAAATATATTTTTTTAATACGAATTCAATGAATATTTCCTTTTTTTTTAACTTTTTTTATTATATTCATTTTTAGGATTACTTATGACGACGATAATACTAATAAGAGAGCCCAAATAAATGAAGTTTCAATATGAAGCAAAATATCTTATAGCACATTCATTCACCGAAATTTTAAATTTCACCTTTGATAACATTGTATGTCCCACAGCATAAAATCGGTACTTAAAAAATCGGAAGTAGTTATATTACTTATTTAACTGGAAAATTATCTTTCTAAGTCTTTAATCCACATGAAAATTATCAAAATGGTTACACCTCAAACACCTGAAAATTGTTATCAGCTTCCCCACATTCCTGAATCCGCCATCCCCGCCTCGCCTTTGGCCAACCACCTCGCGAAAACATACTAAAGTCCAAAACAACGTAGTAAAACCGTAACAGTTCCAATTACATCTATAAACAACAAGGCAGCTTCAACCTGCAGTGGGGTTATCTGTAAGAGAGGCAAAAAGTGATGGGCGTGTTCAGCAGGGAATCACATCAATAGAAAACCTGACGTGTTCGCGTGATCAGGTGATCCAGCGGCCCCCCTTGTGCCAACTTTGACTTTTACGCTCGTAGGTAATTAAGGAGTCGAGGGCGTGGAGACGTATTTTTCTTCATCGGCACGCAGAAAAAACATTGTAAATGACGGATGCGAATAAACAACGTTGTTAAATATGCTTATCACTGAGCGACACAACGTATATTGCTTACCACCCGAGAGCAGTTCAGTTGTTACAGGTGCCGTCATTCAGTTAAAATGTTTTTTTAGATGACGTTTCCGGAAAATTCTAAAAAAATATTTGATACATTCATATTTCTATATATTTCTTGCACTAAGTTAATTTTATATTCATTAATTTTAAATTGAAGCTGAAAAGCTGTATGTATAAAGTACGTTATTTATTACAGGACTGAATGCCTGATATATGATTAACATATTTTGACTAATTAGACAAATTACTCGATATATAGTTTACTGTTAACAGTTGACATTTCCAGAATGATCTTGATTTCAATCCAGTATACATATCTCTAAATGATATGAAAAATTTAATGACTAGTTGTCAGTACTAGTCATTAATAATACATTATCAGCTAGCTTATAAAAAATTGGAAAAGGAATTTTGAAATTAATTTAAGATAGCACATTTTTGTAGTCAATCTAATATTTGTCATTTATTTAATTTGCTTAAAAATATACTGATTTTATTTTTAAATAATAAATATCTAATATTATCAACATTTGAATCAATCATATTCAAGCAACCACTCTTATTGACATCTTTTTAAAAATACTATACATAATGCCAGATATAGCACGCTTTGTTGTTCACTATTTTGCACATAAATTAAGAAGGTACAAGTTTTAATAATATATTTCTACATCTATTCATTAATGCCAAACTATTAGCAAGCATCATATTTTGTCAGAATTAAAGCTTACATTATATTACATACATTTAATGAAAAGCTGATAAGTAGGAATCCATAATTTTCCATTAATTGTTAAATACAATGAATTTTAATTTTACAAAATTAAAAATGAGTTAGTTCGTGCTTAAACTTTTTCCTTAGGGATTTGAAACTTTTTTCACATTTTATCAATATTGTTTATAAATAAAATTTATTTAGATATTGTTTAATTGACGAATTTCTTACCTCTCCGCTTCTCATTGATAGTAGTTCCAGTGATAGTAGTTCCAATGAAGGATAACAATTTTGCATGTTGTCGCTATATACATTGCGATAAACAAAACTTTTCATATAAATACTGTGCGAACTTTATCTTTCATTCTTTGATCGTTCCAGCCAAAATGCTTCGATTGGAGAATAAAAAAAAAGAAAGCGACCTTAAACCCTATCAAAATTTTAGTTCTGTTTTTGTGAAACTGTAACATTTCCACTTTTTAAAATTGAAAATATAGTGAGAACCACTGGATGTTAGTGATCTTCCCCCAGAAATATTAGGTCTATTTGTCAGTGTCTTAATTATCTCCATATCTAGGACGGGTTTTTTTAGTTTTCATGCGAAAACTATATACCACATTTTTCGAAAATTGACAAAATTTTGTTAAAATGTACATATGTGATAAATCGCTAGTTTTAGCACATGTTTTATCTATATGTACACCTATCGTCACCCTTAATAAAGAAAAGCCCGTTTTTAAGATTTCACGCTAGAAAAATGCATTTGCTTTTTTTGTTAACTGCGAGGACACTGGCCAATCTCAGTTAAAAACGGATTAATCACTCCCGCAAGTTATCTAAAATCCATCCGACGTAAGCGGCGACCCTGGTGTAGACTCCGGGCGAGCCAGCGATGCCGCAGTTCCTCCTGCCGTAGCTGACGAGGCCAAGCTGGACGGTGCGCATCTCGCCGCGATAGTCGGCGACGAGCTGGAGGGGCCCGCCGCTGTCGCCGCTGCAGGAGTCGCGGCCTCGCGCGCCACCGGCGCACAGCTGCCGCTGGCTCAGCCGAGCGAACGGCTGGTCGCGGTAGGCGCGCGCGCACGCCTCCGCGGGCACCAGGGGTAGCCGCAGCTTGCGTAGCGTGGAGCTCATGGGCGAGCCGTCCTCCGTCGCGCCCCAGCCCGAAACCACCGCCGAGCGTGCCGACGACACGGATTCGGGCTGAAGCGGCAGGCAGATCGGCCGCACGCTCGCTGGTTTCAGGTTCATCGACCGCTTCAACCTAAGACAAATTCAATAAAAATAAAGGTTTTTAATTAAAGCGAAAACGTGTATATTCAGTTTCACCGTGTGATGTATTATGAAAGATGCAACATTTATAACAACACGATTGAATTATATCAAAATACAGTTCAATCAGTATTATAGTGGAAATTATAGTATTATAGTATTATATAAACCAATTATTGATAAATAGATTTTTCTACATAATACAAAACATTGCAATGAAAACCAAATATTGTAAGATTTAATTTAGTTTGCAGACGACCTCACGCAAATTTTTTTATCGCATAACTAATGCTGCTTACAGAAGTGATAACGGTGATAAAACCGACCTCGCGGGAATCACAATCTCGAAAATTCAAATCAGTTAAAAAATTATTTGCATAACACTGGCGTCATTTCTTTAGACTCTTTCCCAAAAAGTATAAAAGAAACAAGAATGGGAAGTAAAACCAACATTATTAATCATAGGAATTTTATGTCCTCCTTTACTAAAGTTTATATTAAAGTAATATTGTCTCCAATATTTAACGTACAAATAAAAAATTGTTCGCTTATTTTAATGAGATGGAATCTAGAAGTTTAACACAGTAACTGTGAAGTAAAAATAAATAAGATTAAAAAATCTAAATTAATACCTGATAAGGGCAATGTCATTTTGCAGAGTGACGGCGGAGTACTGCGGGTGGATCAGTACTTTCTCCACGGCGATGTCTTGGTGCTTCTCGGAACAGATGTAAGCAGCTCCGTTATCGATGATTTCGCAATCCCTTTCCTTGGTGAGATCGTGCTCGCCGACCCTCACGCTGTCGCACTTTAAATCTGCAGTCAACACAATTGATCAATGTCATTCGGTGCGCACAATATACGCGCCTTTTCCTCATACCCCCGATTTTTTCGCGACATTGTCTTTCAGTGTTTCTGCAGTTTTTGCAGAAGAGATATAGTAGTCGGCGTTTTATTGTATAGTGAAAAAAGTTAACATTTGTCGGAAGGGAAGAGACAACTATTAAAACTATTTTGTTTTTCGTATGCTAAGTTGGATTTCGATTGCGTTAAAATGAGCTTGGAAATTTTATCAAAATATCTTTCGAATCTCACGAACTATCGTTTTACGGTGATTTTATGCAAAAACAGATGTCTGATTTGCATTGCGTCATAAAAAGTCAAGTTGATAAATTTAATAATATAAACAAAGAAATCACATGATTAACTAAATTACATTTTGTGTAAAACAAAATAATATTTTATCTCGTACTTGAACGCGAGAATAATCAGTTGTTTTGCTTGAAAGCTATGAATTTTTTGATTATTTTAAACATGATTAACCAAATTTTAAACAATTAGTCATTAACTACGAAAGGATTGATTTTTTTCATCGGCGATTCAGATCAACTTCTTGTATTGAACGAAGTAAACTAACTCTATTCGGGTGAAAACTGAGACAATTGAGTTTAGATAGGCTCATTTTTTTAAATAAAGCACCTTTTCAGATTTTTCATTCTTCCCCACTATGAAAAGTGATTCTTGAAATCTAATGTACGTTTAATCCTCTCTAAATTAAATTGAAAATACTTACTGAAACTGAAATTAGATTTTATGTTTGAATTATTTTTCTTCATTGGGGAAAAAACTAGCCTTAAATAAATAAAAGACATGGTTGACACCTTACTCTCAGGCAAGTTGGTGAGGCAGTGCGCGGCGGTGAGGACGTAGCGTCGATTGATGATGGTCGCGCCGCAGAGGAAGTCGGGCTGTCCGTTGGTCTGGTTGCCGCCGTAGGCCAGCAACGCCATCCAGGGAAACTCGAAGATGCCCGTCGCGCTGCCGCCGTAGATTTTGGACTCGACGGGCACCGGGCCGCATAGCTCGTGCTCCAGGAGGCGAGCGTTCGGGTGCGACTCGTAGGAAACCGGCTCCGAGGCTGGGACCGGACTCGCCGTTGTCGTCGTCCCTTCCTTCGTTGAGTGATCCTTCTGATCCTTCTGAGACTCGCAGCAGATCTTCGGATCACCACCTGTTGATATCAAAAATTTTCTTTTGGTAGTCATTAGAGTTTAAATTATAATTTTTAACAATGTGCACACTAATAGTACGAAGCGAATAAAAATTCATGCAAGTCTTTATTTAAATTTAAGTTTATATTTAAAAAATGATCGAAATTTGTAGAATATAGAATAATTCTATCCAAGTTTTACGTTAAATGTTAAATGTTAATTTACTCTACTTACAATATCGATATACTTTAATAAATTAATTCAAGCTCATATATTTTTCTAAAAATCAAAATACGCAGTAGCAGCTCGAAAGGGAGAAAAATCTAGAAAGATTAACATAGACCCAGTTTAAATTACATGCTGCTATTACAAGAATAAATGCAGTTGCAGTTTAGCATAAAATTTATTAGCTTTCTGTATATAGTGACGTTTACTACTTTTATAGTCCATTTTACAATAAACTATTGTGTATGATGTATACACAAGTTGTTCAACCTCTCACAGGTGTAAAATTTAAATTTCCACTTCGTATTTAACTACAATTCGTTCTTTTGTTCAAGAATCGAAAGAAAGTGTAATTAACACTCACCATCGAAGCCACAAAGTTCACGCCTCAGCGCGTTGTAAACTGTCATGGGTGGTCGGGTCTGCAGCAGCTCCATTACCGGCCGGCATTGCTTGATGTTGACGCACTCGCCGCGCGCTCCGCTCTTCGTCAGGCATCCCCGACAGGTGCCAAATACCGCGAGAATCGCCAGTAGTAGCACTAAAAGCCTCATGTTCACACCTCAGTAGCATCGTCCACTTCTTCACGTCGAGCTCATCCCCGTCGCTCGAAAAGCAACAGTCGATTTTTTCGCGTCCAACGGACAAGTGCGAAAGGGACGCCGAGGCTCCGATCGTCGGAACAAGTGTCTCCGAACAAGGGCCAGATCGAACTGACTTAGCTTCTTCCGCGTGGACTAAATTTTGGTGTACTGCGAATTTCGCATGGTGCCAGAGGAGGGATAGAGACGAGGGGATTACAAACAGGTACCCATGTATAGGGCACTTGTGAGAATAACTTGTAATTACTTTATACCTGCTGCAGGGACCGGTGATGGGGCCCGAGCACGCCCGATGGAGCGGCTGTAAACCCGGCCGTTTGTTTTGACGCTTTACGATGTTTCGGAAAATCCATTGCTCCGCGTAAATTGAGTTGAGCATTTATATTATAGCCGAGATCGCGTGTACTCGTACCGGGGATTGTTACAGTTTATAATCTAAGCAAGTTGGGTTGAAAACTTGGAAAAAAAATTTGTCAGGATAATAGGTAGGACTTAAAAAGTTGTACTATGCATTTTTATTATTATGCTTAAGAAAGTTCTGAGACCCAATAAACCGAGAAAGATAGAACGATTTGGCGAAAATGGTTTCAGTCAACGTCCGCGCTGACATGATGCAGGGATTATGTTTATTGCACTACTTTAAGTTTGCTAAATGTTTTAAATATATTTCAAATAATACTAAAATGATTTTATTTATTAATCACGAAGATATTACGATAATTAGCTATGCTTTGTCTTCTTTTATTAATAATAATAAAAAGAGCTTGTTAATCCATTCATAAAGCAAATTGACGCGCATTCAAACATACGGTTCTTTAAAATGATTGCAATGTATTTTTAGAAGTTAATAAGCATTCGCAAAAAATTATTTACATAGTATACAATCAAATAATGTTGATATATATTAATCATATTCATTAATTTAATGATGTGTTATCATACTTAAATTTTTCTCGTGTTGGAATGATGATATTCACGTGAGTTTCGCGATAAAAATTTACGCAGTTATTCTAAAAATAAAATGATAATTTCTGGATTATTTAAATATAATCTGAGGGTAAAAATTTAACTTTCATTCAAATTAAACGTAGTCTAATTAATATTTGTTTACATAATTTTGTGTTGATGTGTTATTGCATACCTTATTTATTTTAATTAAGCTATTGGTTCGCCTAAAAAGGTACTTCATATAACATTCGTTTGAAAATTTAATTTCTTTCATTCTATTATAATTGAATGAAAAACACATTATTTATTTTATACAACTCGCATGAGGTGTATTTTGTTATATTATAGGTACCTGTTGAAACTGTATCCATATAGATGCTTTTTTCAAATTTTCTGATTAAAGAAATAAATTATATTTAAACTCTATAATAAATATTAATTTCTGAAATGATTGAAACTTATAACCTTTCATTCATATTAACTTCGTTTACGAGTCTATACGTCCACACACGAGGTCTGAGGGCCTGGCACATGTGCACAAATTGCACCAAATGGAGCAGACGAAATTCGATCAGCTGATGGTCGAGCAGACGAATGTAGCGGCCAGCGCCAGCCAGCGCCGCATGACGCGCGTATAGACGTTCCGAGTTTCGACACTTTCGACCCGGCGACCCGCACCGCCCGCGCGTTGGCCGGTCGTCCCTCACGATCGAACGTAAAAAAGAAAAATAAAGGAAGATCGGAGCACTCGCGGAAAGAGATCATGGCAACCGCACCGTGGTCGCACTTGCAGCGGGTGCGACGATTGTATAAAGTAGTTTTGAGGCTGCATCGCGGCCTGCCGAAGGAAATTCGGGAGCTCGGCGACGTCTACGTCAGGGACGAGTTCCGCAGGCACAAGAACTGCTCGCCCGCCGAGGCCAATGTCTTCCTCAACGAGTGGGCGGTGAGTCTACCTGGTTGCTACTTTTGAGGTTAACCGCGCTTGCAGGCTTTTTATTTTTTTTTCTACCGTTTTGAAATTCGCTCTTGTTTTTTCGGCTGTTTTACAGTAGTATTTAAATTTTTGTTCTTGTTTGTAATTGTTATTTTAAACAAAGTGGAATTTTTGGTACTGTTGTGTAATGTTTCGCAATGAAACTTGTTTTCTTTTTAATTAGAATGGAATTTTTATAACAGGATTATGCGATCAATTTGTCAGAACAAATTGGTTTGAGAGGACCAAAGTCAGCCAAGCCTTTAGGGCTGCCACTCAACGAAATGGACATTGAGAAGATGAAAGACGAACAAGTTGTTCAGCTTTATGAGCTGATGATGACTGCCACAGGAAAACTAAAAGAACAAGGGGACAGTGAACTAAAGGAAGATACTAAAACTTGACGTTGAATTAAAGTTTAGCTGCTATTTAAGTATTGTACAGAACTAATTTAAATTATTTACAAAAAGAGTATTTTTTAAATGTACTTAATTTTCGTTACATTAACTGTTAAATAAAATTTAAATTCAATAGTACAATTTTGAAGATTTTTATAAGTGTGACTGAATAGTGACACATGTACATGATCAAGCAAACTTTTAAAACAAGTTTCCTAATGAATTTACCAAAACACTATATAGAGGTCTCTGAAGTACTGAGAGCTTCAAGAGTTCCAAGTCTTTCAGTGATTGCTTAGACAATGTGTACAAAATAAAAAGTTGCTATTATAACTATATTGTATATTAAGTTATCAAATCATTACAGCCATTTTTAATATTTATTGCTCTATGATGCCTCTTCCTTGTTAGTCTAAAACATTGAGAACTGTGAAATCAGTGTTGTAATTTTTTATAAGCTTGCAATGAGTTGAACATTTTCATCATGCACATGACAGTATCGTTAGAACAAATTTATTAATTTTTAATTAACAATGTATTGTTAATTATGTAGCAACTAGTTTGCTAATGTTTATTATCAAAATTTTTATTCTTTAAATTTTATTTAAAAAAATAATAAACAATTGAAATTTATACTTTGGTCTATAATTTTTTTATATTGCACATTTCACTTGAATAATTATTTATGAAACAATAAAGAAATAAATTATTATATAACATAACCAAAATAACAATGAAAACTTGGAGAGAAGCAGCAGGTATCATAGTTGCAGCTCGAAATGTACTAAAACCAAATAAATCTGTAAGTATTCATTTTTACAAATAAAAATTAAATAATTTTTGGTAATATTATAATAGTTAATAGTATTTTATAATAAAATAACATAAATTAATTTATATGTTATTTTATATATTTTATTTTATTTCAGTATGACTATGATTTAATACTTTTAAAAAGACAACAAAAAGCAAAATTTGGAGGCTCATATGTTTTTCCTGGCGGTTTACTTGAATCAGCAGATGCCAATTTAGAATGGAAGAACCTTTTTAAAAATTATGGCTATAATGACAATAACTTTAAATCTTTGTTTCCAAATGCAAATAGAAGGCCGGATATATTTCAAAGTAAAGACAATGAGCTACCTCGTGAGATCTCTCTAAGGATAAATGCAATACGAGAAACTTTTGAAGAATGTGGTATTTTACTTTGTAAAAAGTCTTCAGATACTACAATTTCTAAAGAAGCAGATCATTTTCCACGTAAGGCTTTAATGTTATATTTTAAATACAATTATTATAATAAAAGATTCATTAAAAATTAAAAAATAAATTTTCAGTTTCACATGAACAATTAGAAAATTGGCAAAAGAAAGTTCATCAAGATGCAAATGAATTTTACAATATGTGCAAAGAATTGAATTGCTATCCAAACCTATGGGCTCTTCATGAATGGGGAAATTGGTTGACACCTACTTATTTTCCTGCTTCACAAAGATTTAACACAATATTTTTCTTTGCTTGTTTGCCACAAATTCCACAATCTAAATTGGATACAATTGAAATGGAACAATTGATGGTATATATATATTTTTTAAATTAAGTCTAAAATTTTACAAATAACATAAGAAAATAAAAATAATAAATTTTTATTTAAAGTGGGCTGCACCAGATTACATTTTGTCATCATTAAAAAAATCTATGATGCCACCCCAGATATATGAGATCACAAAAATAGCAAAGTTTAAAAATCTCACTGATTTAATGCAATACGCTGAAGAAAAAGGAAAGAAAGGCATTCAACTGTATTTCCCAGTAAGCTTACATTATCTTAATGTATTTTATAAAATATTTGTAATACCACAGTTTAAACAATTATTCTTAAAATAATTTTAACAAAAATTGGTAAACCTTAGATTTGATATTGTTTCATTTGTACAAACATCTTTATACATGTTTCATATTGAATAAAAAATTTAGCAGAATGACTTGTAATTAATTTAAATTGTAATTATAATATTAAATTTTCTATCAATTTGCAATTGAAACTTTGCCTTCAATTTTCAGATGAGAGTAAGTTTACTCGATGGAACTGTGTATTTATACCCAGATGATTCAGAATATCCTGAAATTGTAGATTTGCACAAAGAAGTTGAAATAGACAAATCTGACATGACCATAAAAGAATTCCGAGATGTATCTACCAGGATTCACAGAGCAGAATATAAATATGAAAGTGAACCATCGTTTAAACCAAAATTATAAAAATAATTGAAATTTATATTTTTTACTGTACATTAATTGGGTATGAAGTGTTTGTAAAAGATGTACAAAACTATTTATACAAAATTATTTTGAGAAGAGAAGAAATATTAAAATTTTTTTTAATAAAATGATGCTAACTCTACCTGAAACATTATTGAAGTTAAAAAATTAGTTTGCTAAATTTATTAAATTATATTCTTCTATAGTTTCTTATTTTCTACTTTTATATTTTTTAAATTTTAATATAGTAGGTTAATGCTCAATATCACAAACTTCAAACAGCAGCTGTCTTAATTCAATCAATTCTGTGAGAAATGGACAATTTAAAATGTATTAAATTAATATTAAATAAGCAGTATAAATTTAGATTTAAGCTATCTTCTTATCTTATCGTAAGATAAAAAATCGGTATTGTGACTTGTGACCAATACCCGACGGTAACGTTATTACCTCAAAGGTCGAGCAGTCGGCAAGTCAGGCACCAACCCCGGGAGGAAATCAATAGAGAAACGCGCGGAGGTGCGCGAGACGACGACGACTCTGTCGCGAGTAAATCCCACTATCCCAGCCCAGCCAGCATCTCTAGCCACCCCGGAATTACGGAGCAGGATCGAGCGGTCGAGAACTAACCAGCAACACTGCACTCGAGAGGATCTGAGGATACCCCGCTTACAAAGCGTTGTCTGTCTTCGTTTCTCGAGCGGCAACTGAGTGGCCAGCAACTCGTCTTGGAACAATGTCAACTGTCATAGACGAGAGGTAATGTTTTTCCCCAACCCTTTTTCGTGTTTTATGAGAATACAATCTATTTTTGATGGTTCATTATGGCTTTCTGGATTTTTACAGAGTCACTGACGAGATAGAGGCTCTGAGGGCCATCCTGTTTGACGATGAGCTGCATATTGTGGAGAATCATAGGTATTACAGACAAGAGTTGTTATTACAGACAGAGTTGTTATTACAATACAGAGGGTTGGGGTGTTGTTTGTTTATTATTGGTGCTTTATTCTGGTCAATAATTAGCATGTTTTTTCCACAATACACTTTGGCTTTCAAAGTGATAATTATTATTTTACATGTACAGAGTAACAATTGTTTATATATACTTGAAAATACTAATATTTTTTTTATGATTAATTCAATAAATAATTTTGTGCTATGTTTAAATGAAAGTAGTATATTTTTTTAAAAACTAAGTTTTAAAATATATTTATTTGACAAAATTATTGTAAATGATAAGTTCCTTTAAAAAACTTTTGAACATTTTTTTCTTTGATATGAAAGTAATGTTTATAAATAGAAAAATGAAAAAATATACCAAGGTGTAATATACAGATTGGCTTGCATAAGGTTCCAAATTGATGCAATTTCATTTCTTATTACAACACATACTGTACCTGTATAATAGTATCTTATCAAAGTGAAAGGAAATGGCTTTGTAATTGATGGTTTGTAGAACTACATGCTTTGTATTTTTTATAGGGGTGAGCCGGAGTCTATTGAAACTATAGTCTTTCCATCAACGGGTGAAGATTCAAGATCTCAATATGTCTGTGTTAGGCTAGTTGTTAAATTGCCATCTGGCTATCCTGATACAACACCAATTGTAAGTCTAAGAAATCCTAGAGGGTTGGATGAAGAGACCGTTAAACAAATGCAATCTGATGCAGATGCCAAGTGTAAAGATTTTCTAGGTCAACCCATGATGTTCGAATTGATTGAGGTATGAATATGAAATTCAAACATTTTAATAATAATGGATCTTTGTTTATAAAATATTTTTAGCTTGTCAGGGAACACTTGACAAGAAGTAATCTTCCAACTGGTCAATGTGCTGTCTGTTTGTATGGATTCCGTGAAGGAGATGAATTCACTAAAACAGAATGCTACCATCACTTCCATGCTCACTGTTTAGCTGCTCATGTTTCAGCTGCTGAACGATATTATAGAGAAGAACAAGAAAAACTACCATTATGGCAGCAAGATACAACTAATAAATTTCAAGTAATTTTACTTATTTTAATTATTATTTTTTTTTTTTTCATTTCTTAAGTTTCCACTTTTATGCTAAATATCAAAATATGCATGCATTATAAGCACTAATTAAAGTTTTAAGAATTAATTGTTTAATTTGTTGTAATAAGCTTTTTCATTTTATTTTATAGGCTCTTTGTCCAGTTTGCCGTGAGTCGATCAACTGCGACGTAGATAGTCTTATTGGAGCACCACCGCCAATCGACGTGGAAGCTGCGACTGATTTTGCCGTGACCCAGGAGCTCCTGGAGATGCAACGCCAAATGGCCGAATTGTACTTGCGCCAACAACGTCGCGGGGGTATTATCGACCTCGAGGCTGAGGGCATGAAGTTATTGCT
Organism: Eurytoma californica; assembly: GCA_035586675.1. Lineage (NCBI taxonomy): Eukaryota > Metazoa > Arthropoda > Insecta > Hymenoptera > Eurytomidae > Eurytoma > Eurytoma californica. The sequence goes on along the minus strand of JAXIUT010000048.1, from coordinate 13,051,665 downwards.
TACTACTGAGGACGATTCCAATGGCACCACCGAGCGGCCTGCTCCACCAAGCACCAGCCTCAATAATATCGCTAATCAATCAACTCAAGTGGTAACAAAATTTCTCCTTTAATTTTCCTTTCCTACATAGATTTTTTTAAATCATGATTCAGAAAAACTTTAAAAAAAAACAGGGTTTGCAGATTCAACAGGTATAAAGAGGAAAAATATAAATTTTAAAAATACTCGTTTGTACTCAAAGAACTAGCGTTTGTATTATCTTTAACGATTCGAAATTGATTTCAGCAACCGAAGCAGCAGCAGCACAGCCAATCTCAGAATCACAACCATAGCCAGTCTCGACAGTCTCACCAGCAGCACCATCATCATGGCGGTCACCACCATCACCGCAATCGCGGTCGGGGCAAGGCTCATTACCGACGTCACGTTGACCGCGCGCGCCAGAGCGACCCGGCCCCCAGATGACAATGGGCTGACGACCTCGAGACCGCAATCCACGCCGTACCAGTCCGGAAAACGTTAACCCACCTTAGTCGCCTGTATCAGCTCATCCTCCTCTTAGCACCCCTCTATACACACTGTAATCGTCTTCTACGAGTAAACGCGGCACTCGAGTTATAGGTATTGTTGTTCAGCAACATTCCCATTGCGACGGTGTATAAAATGGGACGTGTTGGTTATTATTATTACTATTATTACCGTAATTGTCAATATTATTATAATTACTATTATTACGATTATTATTATTACCGTGACGTTGATTGCAAACGTAGACTGAAAAACGAGCCTTGGTGCTTCTCTCTAAAGTCGTCGGTCGGCCCCAGCTGACCTCGTTTTTTCTTTTTATTACGCGCACGGTATATGCACATCTCATGATGTCGCGTACGTCGGTGTAGGTACGGTTGTAATTCAATAGGTAATTCTGTAAAAAAAAGAAAGAACAACAAAGTAATGATTTGATGCATAATCAAAAAAGTGCAACGCGTTTTGAGAAAATTTTATCGATACAACTTACCAAGTTGTTACAATGTAATTGTTGACAAAAGATGCGGGGAGAATCGAATATATATTTATTTTTTACTTTTTAATAAATTTCCCACCGATGACTCGCCATTTTGAAGGTAAATGAGACTCAGCTTCATTATGCTAATAATTTTTTTCATTGTGGACATATAAAAGAGCAAATTTGTTAAACAGCATCGTTAGTCGAGAAAACTTCGTTGTCATATTTTACACGAGCATTCTAACTGTAGCTGAAGAGAAAATCAACAAACGATTGTATTGAAGATCTATAAACTAAAAATTATTAGCATAGTGTCTACGAAAATACACTTTTATATGAATTTCGTACCTTCAATAAGAATGAATTGATGTCTATGTGTACTTTATAGCATTTGTACACAAATCGTGATTACGTTATCTTTATTCAATTCAAACGTACAAAAATATATTAAAAACATCTTAAAAACTTCATCTTTCGAAATAATCAACGTGATATTATATTTTTTTTTTATTGTTTAAACTATGCTTGACTGTGATATTTTCGAGTAAGGAACATTTTTTTGGATAATTTTAGGTTTATATTTTTTCAATCGTTTTCGCAAAGCGTTTAAGGTGTTTCTTTAGTTTTGCATTTTTAGGTAGCTTTTCATTTATCTCAGTAATTATCAGTTTACGACTTTTTATTTTTATTTTTTATTTGATTTTGTGTGTTCAGTTTCATATCAGCAATAATTTTTCAATCTCTTGAAATAGTTGAATTAAAATGTAAAATTAAAAAAAATCAGCTCCCTTAAATTTAAAGAACTTTTTTAAATAAATGAAATACTTCAAAAAAATAAAACTTTTAATTTAATAAAATTGAATCTGTATTTAATATTTAATAATTTTTTAACTATGAAGGCCCAATACTAAATTGAATGAACTAACAATATTGATCAATTTTAAGTGATCTACATTAAATTTGTTTCTTTCTCTTAAGAATTATTGTAATGAATGAGCTTATGTTTTAAAAAAATAAGCAAAGGAAAGGGAAAGTATTGAAAGAGATAGTTAAAATATTGTACAAACTTTTAGTGTGGGACACTCCCATATTATATACCGTGCCATAAATGTTGCCAAAACTAGAAACAATATTTCAGTTTAATCATCAATACCTATTCCGTGCTTGTGAATGTTGCTTAAATTCATCAATTTATTCCATACCTTAAATGTTTCCCAATGGAAAAATAAAACTTCAGTCTCAATCTAGATGAATTATGTAGATTGATGAAAAGTGATTAGCGTATAATAGATATTAAAAAAAATATTAAAAATACTTAAATAATTCATGTATTTTTTATTTAAACTAAGTCTCTTTGTAAAACATTTCTGATGATTTGTAAATATATTATTGATTGTCTCTTTATTTTATCATTGAAATTCTGAGGCCACAGATGGGGATACAGGAGGATTGTTAATAACTTTATGTGTAATTGTATTTTTCTGATGAAAGAAGAATTTATTATTACTGAATTCTTCACAGAAATTTAATACTGCGTTTGTATTGCACAAAAGAAAAAAAATACAAAAAAATGTAAACGTAAATGCGAAAATCTAATGATGTTTGGTTCACTTTACACTTTTGTAAATGTACCTGCCGCCATAGGCAAAGCCATATAGGTTGTATACAAATGTCTTTTATGGCAATATCATTGCTACTCGACCGAACTCTGTATAACTGGATTTTAAATCTAATAAAATTAAATTATCGCACACCAATTTCTGACTTAGACAATTATTTTCTATTACAGATGATACTCTTTACTTATAAATACTGTTACATCAACACAAAAACAACCAAAATTTATTGTATCATTTCTTTTTAAAGCTAGGGATTTTTCCACAACATAGCAGCTTTTTATCACCATTATCCAAAATCTTTAAATTATGTTTATAATAAAAGATTATGAATAAATCTTAAATATTTAAAATCAAGCGTCGTGGAATGTTTTGATTTTCTCATTATTATTTTTATGATTGCTAAAATAATCTTACAAAAGCATTACACGAACTAGAGACAAAAATAAAAATACAAAATTAAGTGTTAATACTTTATCACTTTCAATTTAACGATTTACGAAGATACGCTAGAATTCTACTCCTATAGATTTCTACTTTTAAGTACAACTGTGTAATGTAAATAAAAAATATTTAACAACATTTATATACTCTTATACATATATATGTAAAGGCTGTAACAATTTTTATATCAAATTAACTACGACGTTTTTTTACCCTGTAAAAAATTCAAGCGATAGTTAAATGATCTTCTACTGATACTTCTATCTACTTTCAATATGGCATATGATTACGAAAGTAGGTGAAATACATAAAGTTTACATATATATTTGGCTACAACTTAAGTAAATTAACTAAGTTTATAGAAGAATAAAAACTTCCACCACCTGAATTTTTTACTTGGCCAAGTCTAGCAAGGAGAGCGAAATAGTTTCCATAGAAATAATATTTTATGAACTTTCAAAGATGGTTTTTAATGTGAAGAAAATATAAGCAGTTCGTAGCATACATTTCCAATTTTTAAAATCATAATATAAAGATAAAAATGTAATAATGAATGATTCATAAATTTGCAATAACATTTTTGTAATTATATTAATTTAACGCGTATTTTTTCAGAATATTGTAAAGTAATTAATTTCTACAACTATATTACAGTCTTATAAAGTTTTTGACTATCTATGTTTAATTCTTTTTGAATACATTTTCAAAAAATACTCAAATATTATAGAGTGCTGATGTTAATAAAATTTTCTATGAGAAAATTACATTATAAAGTTTAATTAATGCAAAACTAAATATCGGATTAATTAAAAATGAACAATAAAAATCTATTGTAACAAATAACAAAAACAACATATAAATTCAATTTCAATCTCTTTACATGTAACCATCTTCAAAATTTCGAAAGACTCTGTACTCTCCTATATTGATTCCAGACTTATATCAAGGGGGTCAGGGGATAACTCGCTGTTATCGCGGGATATGTACAATGCGAACTACGCGACGGATCGGGTGTTTCCGGGTGGCGATGGCGGCAGAGGAGCGTCGAAACAGCTGATGGGTATCCGTTGTCCGGTGTGCGCCTCAATTTTGGCGTGCAGCTCGTCGAGGCCGGTGCGAATCGGTCCCCAGAAATCTTTGCTACGCTCTAGCACGTCACCGATTGTATTCAGCAAAACTGGACTCAGTGGTCGGGGTGATGGTAAACTCAAGCCGCTACTGCTACAGCTGCTACCGTCGCCGTAGCCTTCGTCTACATTTTCTTCCGTTTTAGCTGTTTTTAACTGCTCCTTTAACTCCTGTAACGCAGTTACATTTTAATATTTTGTCTTTTGTTTCGTGAATTATATACTAATTAAATGTAAACTTACTTTATTTCTTTCGAGAGCTTGTTTCAAACAGTCCCTCATAGATGCATCGACTTTATTTTTCTAAAAATTAATGAGTATAATAGTTAGATTTGTTTATCTTAAGATATTAAGCATGATATTAAGCATAATTATTAAGCATGAAGCAATTCAACAATCACATATTCAATAACAGTACATTTATAACAAGAGATATCCTACCTCGACGACGGTGCGCTGCTTGGTCTGTTCGTGAATGAGCTGCTTCTGCAAGCATCCGCTGTGACGCCTTTCCTGCTTTAGTCTACGTAGAAGAGCCGCGTTCGCGGAGTGAGACAATGTCTTTAGCCGGCGATTCTCGTCGTACACCTCCTGCATCGATCCCACCTTTTCCTCCAATTCAGCGTTTCGGTTTTTCAACAATCGATGCTGCGCTATCATCTTTGTCAACTGTGATTGCAACTGTCCTATTGCGCCCTCCACCTAATAATCATAATAAGAATTCCTTTTAGTTAAAATGATTAATTAGTAAAGCTCAATTAATTCACAACTGAATTTGAACAAAGGAGTTTGATAAAAATTAATAAAAAATATAATAGTAATAAAATTAAAATTTTAACCATGAACTAATCGGTATTCATTTGCAATTTAACAATGCAAATTGTTAAAATTTCAAAAATTTTAATCACTGTCTATGTATAATTCAGATATGATTCTTTCAGTTTAATAAATTTGCCCTTGTATTAATCTTGACTTTTGCAATTTAAAAACTAGAGCAGGATGCTGCTGATTTGAGACAAACGTGATTACTTTATAAATTGGCCTTTAAACCGTAAACTTCATTACCAATTGTCCAAAATTTTTTTATCTTGCAAATGTATTATTTTTATTTTATTTTCGATAATATGACTAATAAGTACTATCTACTAACCACTTCCTTTCTTTAACTGTGACTGAACGAACTTTTTTTTAAATTTAACATTAACACATAATTATGAACTTAATTCATTTAGTTAATAACATTTTTCCAATCTACAGAAAAGAATTTTCAATAAGAAAATATATTGGATTTTTTATCTGAAGTTAATTCAGTCCCCGCATATGCACCTGTTCCCTCTCTTGTCTAGCTGCGAGAAGCCCCAGCTGCAGCGTCTCGTTCTCGGCTCGGAGCTTCTGCTGCTCGGCGCCAAGGCGGTGGGTCTCATCTGCAAGCTCGGCACGTTCGCTCTGGCAGCGGCGCAACGCCTCCTCGTTCGCGGACAGGAGGCAGCGCTGCCGACCGCAGGTAGCCTCGGCCGTGACCCTCTCAGACTCCATCGACGCTAGACGCTGACTGAGGGTGCGCAGCTCGGCCCGTGCGTCCCGCAACTCCTCCTCCGACGTCTCCAAGCGACTCGACACCTCCTCGTACGCTGCTGCAGGTACCGTCGGCTGCACTGTCAATGGACTCGTTACCTGTATAGATGAATGAAACCATTAGGACACTGTGATCTTATAGAACGTTAAAAAATGTTTTCATTTATTTGAGTTGCTATATGAAAATTTGACCTAAAATGAATTGTTTTGACTTGTTGTAATATAAAATGCTTATCATACTATTTAAGTAGTCATGATTTTTTTCCTACCTCATGATCCTTTTCTTTGAGGGACTGAATTTGAGCTTGCAAAGTGTCTTTTTCACTTTTATGTTTTTGTATAATATTCAAGTAATCCTCATTCAATTGCTTCCACTTAGCTGTAATATTCACAAGAGTTTGATGCTTCTGTCTAAGCATATTTTGATAAGTATCTATTTCTAGTTGCAAAGTTTTCTTCCTTGCTTGCTCCTCGTGCATTTGACCTTGATACCATTTTGTTGAATTTTCAGCCGAGATAAGTTGACATTGAGCATCTTTCAAAGAATTTTCAAACTTTTGCCTCTCTTGCAGAGAGGTCTGAGCTTCCATATATAATTCAGCTATCTTATTTTTTAAACCTTGATTGGCAGCATTTTTGGCATCTAATTCTATCCTTGTATTTTCTAAATCTATTCTCAGTCGCTCATTATCTAATTCTAACACAGCTATTCGTTTCAATAATTCTGAATTTGTAACATCTGGAGTCGACAGATGATGCAGGCGAAATTCATCTGTTATTAACTGCAGAGAATCCGTTGATGTGAGAGATTCTTGCTCGCATCTTGAAGAATCTGATCCAGCATCCATGTTTATTTTGCATCTGCATCAGTAAGAAACATTTGTTCTCATAAAACCAATATTTTAATTTTAGAATAAATGTTCAATTTACAAAAAGAAAAACTAGCTACCAGTTAATTTCAGACTTAGCTGTGATATCTTTACCAAACAATAACTTTATTAATAACTAAATAAAGAAAATTAATAAGCAAACAATTTAAAGTAAACAAAAAATGAAATTTGTAAAGTAAATGAAATCTATAATGCAATGTCAACATTTTGAAAGTTTAGCAACAAAAATATTCCACCTACGTGTAAATTCATTAGCCATTAGTCTAATCTAATAAAATGTAGGTACCTACTTGGTGTTTATGAAACATCTACAGTATTCTCCTTTCACTGAAGTGCTGAGATAACGCGTTTAAACAGGGGCCAAGGCAGTCGATGAGACATCCCAGACGCACGGAGGCATCGCGATCTCGGCAGCGATTTTATTTGACAGCCGATTAAAAATAACCACCTGCTACAACAACAGTAGCGTTTATTTTTGGCAGCCCGAAGGCTCTCGCAGCTTCCGAATACATGACGCCGCGCGACAAGTGAACGGAATCCGCGAGACGCATGACGGCACGACTAAACATCACTGAATCTGCATGCAGCTGCAGGGGAACTAGCGAAAGTGCAAAAACTACAAGATCTTGAAGACTCCTTTATATAGAAGGGCCAGATCGGCTGTTTTCTTGAAGCCAATTCTGGAGCCGCGTGAAGTTAGTTTCCCCCCTATAAGGCAGGTGGCGCGGCAAGCGCATATGAAAATCCCGATGGTAACACATTGAAGCTAACATATTGAAGCGGCCGATAATGATGGTTTTTTTTTTTTTTTTTTTTTTTTTTTACACGAAGGGGGAAATGCTTTATGCACTGATATTTCTTCTACGCAAATTTTTCTACGTATCAGTATAAACGTTATTATATTTACCGCTCCAATGTGTTACCATCGGGATTTTCATATGCGCTTACCGCGCCACCTGCCTTATAGGGGGGAAACTAACTTCACGCGGCTCCAGAATTGGCTTCAAGATAACGGCCGATCTGGCCTTCTATAAAGGAGTATATCTATATGTATGGCTGTGCGTCGAGTGCCGGGCGGCCGCAAAGCAGCATAGAAGAGGTAGGCTCGAGGAAGGGGGTGTCGCGAACCGGAGAACCTCTATATAGGTATTCCGCCGCGAGAAAAAACGGACAGCGGCGCCGTCGGAGCAGAAGTCATCGTCGGTGCAGTCGCCTTCTCGGCCGCAAAGTGCGCGTGCGCTCGTGTGCGTGCGAGTGTGTGGGTGCACGCCCGACGTCGAGATTTTGACGTCGTTTTGGCTTCGCTCGCGCGCCTGCGACGCAGGAAACGGGCTGCAGGCATCGTCTCGCGTGTGAGAGCTGGGTCCCCCGGAGGCGGCTAAAAAAAAATAAAACGGGGCACCTGGCTGACCGTGCGCCAGCGGCTGCGAGTGTGGAGTGCGGACATGTCGCGCCGAGGAAGGTACACATTGGGATCGGGCGCATCGGCGCTCGCACGTCATTACGCGCGATCGTGATGAACTCTTCGATCCGCGCATTTGATTAAGAGAAAAAAGCGCACTTGGTGAGGGAAACGAAAAAAATCGCCGCGCGTAAGTCATTCAATTACGTAACGCGACAGCGGTCCGGAGGACACCGAGGGTGTGTTTTTATTTTGGTGGCGGACCGCGACGTTTTGTCCTTAATCTCTGGTTTTGTGTCGTGATGAATTTGTGTGCGGCTGCACGCGCTTCGATTCTGTGCCCATGAATTCTGCTGCTACGTGAGAATTCAAGGAGTGAAAGTCGCTTGTAGTCCCCTTCTCCGCAGCTTCTCGACTGCCCTCCCAATTCGCTTCACACACTTATTTCGGCCTCTCGGACGATCTAGTTAACTCTTTTTTTTTCTTTTTTGTACCTGTTTTGATCTCGTACTGCTCCTGTTTTCTCTGAAATCCAGTCGAGCTCGCATGTTATTGCCGGACTGACGTTTTGCGCGTCTAAAGCGTTCGGAGAATGCTGTACTACAAATCAGTTTGGAGGTTATGTTTTTAACTAATTAGTTTTTTATTTTGTTGCTTCGCGATTGGCTGGGCATTAGTAAATTGTGTTATTGTTAGGCGAGGAGATTAGTTAATAATTTATACTTCGAATGAACTTTCTCAAGGATTTATGGGTTATTTTTATTAAATTTCAAATGCAAGTAAATGTATCTTAGATGATATACAGTATCCAACAGCTGTCTCATAAATGTTAATTTTTCATTATTTTTTCTGTGTGATAAGTCAGCTAAAAAAGTGTTTTCAACTAATTTCTTGAAAACATAGATTCTTTTACCTCACGCATTAGAAATAGAATTTGCAAGATTTTCAAAACCAGATTAGACCTATTTTTAATAATTTTTTTTAATTTTAAAGAATATCTTGTTTCTTTTTTATTATTTAGAATCTTAAGTTGTGAGATTAGAAACTAAATATTATCACAGTTCTGGGTAAACTTATAAATTTAAATTTAAGCTTTCCTAAAGTAATATTCAAAACTATTAGTATATAGAAGTTTAAACTTTTATTTATTTCTAATATTAAATAATTTTTACAGGAACTCGAAATATTTTGTCTGGAAATGTTGAAGCACAGAGTAACCTTAGGTGCAAGAAGCATTTATAACAACCAAGAGAACATTGGTATTTGAGTTGTATCTAAAGATTGAATTAATAAATCAGCCAAGATGCAGCAGGTTGACGTAGCTGCTGTACCACTAGCTAACAACCAGAATGTTGCAGTGGCAGACAACAATCACAATTTGCCAGGAGCAATGGGACCTGTTTTGAACAACAATAGAGTCAGAAATAACAATAATCAAAATCCCCTATTCAGTGTTAGGGATAGATTATTTCATGCCCTATTTATTAAATCTGCTTTACTGTATGCTAGAACCTTCCCAAGACCTGTTAGACGAATGATAGAATTCATTGTTCTATTAAAGGTAAAGACATACAATATTCAATGTTCTTTTATTATTAACAGTAATAACATCAATTACTAAATTTTATAATTTTTAATAAACTATTTTATTGAATTTTTTAGGCTATAATGGCATTTTTTGTGCTGGTTTATATACATGTAGTATTTTCCCGTACTCCTGCAAACTGTTTGGAACATGTTAGAGATGATTGGCCACGGGATGGCATACTTAGGGTGGAAATTTTGAGAAATGCTGGGGAGGATTATAGCATAGAGAAAAGTTATGCAAAAGAAGAACAATTAAGGCAAGAAAAAGTTGAAGACTTGACTAATATCTTAGAATTGTTAGCCAGAGATGGGTTAGTGAATTTAGTAATAAATAATGTAACTGTGGAAGAAAGTTTTAAAAATTAATTTTATTATTTTTAGATTTATAAATATAGAACCATCAGCTGTAGATGATGATCAAGGTACACATGTATCTGATGAAGGGCTTCAAAATTTATCTATATCTGATAAGGAGTTGAATCTTCGAGGTGCCACTTTGGAAAATTTACAAAATTTTAGTGCAGCTAATTCAGATATGAGCCCTTTTTTATCTACTCAACTGTGGGATGGTTACACTAAAGACCATACAGAAGTAGGTTCTTATTATTTTATAAACTGTTAATTATAAACTGCACTATTACAATGAATTATGCACATATAATACAAGAGAAGGCTTCCTTTACAAAATACATTTCATTAAGACAACATCTCTCTTTTTGCTAATAACAATGATTTTTCAGGAAACAGCATCTGCTACTCTGAAGGTTCAAGATAATACTACAAATGAAGAAAGTAATGATATGCCCAATCAAGACAACATTATACAACCTTTAAAAGACCAAGTATCTGAAGTTGAAAAAATAGTTAAAGCAGGTTAAGATCATTTTACTTTTTGTATATTTTAATAAATTGTCTAGAATTTTATTAAGCATTAATGATCAACAAATCTTAGTTTTTCCAGAAGATGAATACATTGTGGAGTATTCTTTAGAGTATGGATTTTTACGACTTTCACCCGCTGCTCGCCAAAAGTTGAACATTCCTGTGAAAATTGTTACATTGGATCCCGCAAATGACAAGTGTTTTGGCGATGCTTTTTCGAGATTAATACTTGATGAATTTCTAGGATACGATGATCTTTTGATGGCAAGCATCAAAACATTAGCTGAGCACGAAGATAATAAAGGTTTCTTACGGTAAAAGAGTTATTACAAATTTAACGATACTACGATTAATTAATTTCCGAACGAGCAGAGTTTTGTTACATTTAAAAATTATATTTATTGTAGGAATGTCGTTACTGGAGAACACTATCGTTTTGTAAGCATGTGGATGTCAAGAACTGCATATATAGCTGCGTTCTTCATTATGCTTGTTTTTGTGAGTAGATCATGTTTTATAACAAAGAAAGGAAAACAAAGTTTAAGATTCAATTCTCATTCAATTTTTATGTTTTAAGCACAATTCAATTTTATTATGAACACATTACTTTTTAAAGATTGACTTGCGTCGATAAAGTAGAAAATATTGCTTCATCCATACAAGAAGTTGCATCACGATATCGATTTCTAATTAATGAACATAAGTAAATTAATATACGATAGTATAAATTTCCTGTCGACAACTCATCAGAATTAACTCGATATAAAGCATCGTTTTCGGTTTATTAAATGAATTTCAATATAGAGTTACATTTATCCGTATGAGGGGATTATAAATTTATTTATATGTTATCTCACGTTTATTGAACAAAATTTGGGAATTAAAGAATCTTGCATTGCAAAATAATGTTTGAAGTCGCGTTAGAATCCACACGAGTAACGCCAGTAGCTCGAGAAATATGATATAAGCAATTCATTTTAACTATCCGGTCTAGTTTAGGCGCTTACGTGCACGGAAAGGCAGCCCTGCGTAGTCCTGTAAATCAGCGTTATTACAGGCATCTTGTTCGGTCGATCATCTCATAGTATATTGTACCATGTACCGTGAGTCGTTGAACCACCAATTTTTCAGTTCTATCAAGCATATTGCGTTTATTTCGGTATAGTAAAAAGAAATGTTCTCGTCAAAAAGGCTTTAAAATTCTGATTAAAATTAGAAATAAAATGTATGCATTTGTTTTTTATAGTTTATGATAATTTATTCGCAGTCGTTATTAAAGCTAAATTGTGTACTATATATTATCGAAATTTAAAATAATCACATGGAAATGACGTTATTACTCGTTATAATTATCAATGTTTGAAATGTCACAATATTTTTCTGTGGTGCTGTTAACTTTTACGGTTAAAAGCACGAAAAGAGATAAATTTCTGCGTTTAAATGATGTAAATAATTTGGATTGCCTTTAATAAAATCACTTTTCTGGTACAATAATGACAATAATTGCGTGAATTCCGTTGGTTATTCATGTATCCAGTAATGAACCTATGCGAATATTCACTGCATTCATATTCGAAATATGTATACGGCCGCTAATGAAATGAAATGCCAATAAAAATCAACGCGAGAATTATTTCTTCGTATCCGCCGTTACATCAAAAGAATACTTCGTGTACGATTATTCGTAAATTACTGTAAAATGTTAAATGATAAAGATTAGATAATTTTATATAAATTTTCATTGATTGTGAAACAATCAATCCTTTTTATAAAGGTAGATTAATTAAAAAATCAGTTGTTCGATCGCAGTGCAAAAACTATTTACATTCACAAATACTGACATCTTATAGATATTGTCAAATAATCTTGTCAAATGCATGCATTAATTTATAACAGTGCACGAAAATCTTGCAGTTTGCGTCACGTAAAAGGTAACGAACTCGGTAAAAATGTATAATTCGATCAAGGTTAGCGATTGGTAAAACTTTTAGAAAGTTTTGTTTTTCGGCAACTTTCTCCTCGTTCAAGTTCGTTGAACTTTGACTATGTACCTGAAAATTCACCTCTGAGCCACGGTTAAAGCCTATCATTAACTTACCGTTTATTACTCTTCATTCTTTCAATTGTCCGTTATTCATTTTAGAAATCCAGTCTACGATAAAACTAGTACGCATTGAAGATTAAAAGAAAAACACAGCAGAGGAGGGTGCGTCGCGCTGAAACGGCAGTATTTACGAAGCGCAGAATGTGCGAGTTACCTCCGGGTAACAAAGTAGGGAATTCGCGCGCGGGGGGTTGCTCCCGTGTCCGGCCACGTGAGTGCCCGTCTGCTGCACATTTCAGACGTCTGTGTGTACCGTTTTAGCGCGCGTCACGTGTACGGGGCGATTGTCCTCTGCCGCGCCTGTGCCACCCCGGCTCTCCCTCTCGCCAACCCCTTCGTCCCCTCCGACATCTGCGTAACGTGCTACCCCCTCTATCGGGGACAACGTCCTATTGCCGTAAATATACTGCGAGTCTACGACCTTTTTTCGTCATAAACCTGTATTGCCGATTGTCAATCCCCCCTTCTTTTTTACTTAGAAAAAGAATAGCCATACTTACCTTTCGTTTTTGTTTCTTATTACAAATGCTCTTTGATGATGTGTTAAAAGAGAGTAAAATCACTTAAAATTAATTACTCTAAACTCTGAGTAGCTTAGATTTTTTATCAATAGAGTGGATTTTTCGACTCTTTCATATCTAAATATAAAGTTTAATAAGTAAAATTGACTCAAGTATACTTGTTTGAATTTTGTCGTATGATAAGTGATTATACATTTGAATGAAGTTTTACTTAACTATTATGACAGAAAGCTTGTAATGATCATTCGTTGTAAATGTAAGCTATCTAATCTTAAAAACATCAATACTTAATGTAATTATTGTACGTATCGGTGAATTTAGATAAACGAAATCTGGGGAAAAATATTGTTTACTGCGAGTAACGAATTACACGCGATAAGGGAGTCAGGTGGCAGATTCGATTCGTTCATTCCTATTCACTATTCAATTGTATTATTTCCCCCTCAATGCTCAGGCGACCGATAACCGGTGCACAGCTTGCAATTTGCCCGACGTAATCCTGCTTAACTTCCCGGGGTATAAAATAATGCTTGACTCGAACTCGATGAATTGAGATTTTTTTTGGCTATTTGCCGGATAATTTAGTTCATCTTTTATTCACTTTTCTGCAACTTTGTTGATACATCGATTTATTGCAAAGAAACATTTTAACATCAATCAATCGCGAGCAGAGAAGTTTTGAACAAATTGTAAATTCTAATTTACTAAATTATTAAAAAATTCCAATTAAAATCTATCAAAATTTATTGATGCTTTATTTTCGTTTCAGACGGTGTCAATTTCGATGCTACTGCGCTACTCCCATCATCAGATCTTCGTATTCATTGGTGAGTGTAAATTTATTTTTACTTAAAAGAAGCGATCGTCGAAACGCTTGCAAAATTCTGTGGGTAAGCAAATTACAGTGTCTGAGCGAATTATATTATTTTAGAAAGTTGCGTTCGAGTTTCACGTTTCGAGTTCGTTCAACCCTCTCGTGCCCTTGTGCGACTTAATAACACCGGGGCAATGATCTGCAATCTCTTCACCTTTTCTTTTATAAACATGAAATTTATCGTTCTAAACAATTTTGCTCACGATAAAGCGAAACGATAAAGTTGAACATTTTTGTTCTGATAAAATTTCGAAAAAAATCGTCTAATCTCTCAGCTCACTAGTGAGTAATATATCGCTTTGTCGGCATTTTTAACAGTTTCAATCGTTAATTATCAGAGTAGCAATTTAATCTTTTCGACCCTGCTACCACATTGAGGAAAAATAACGTTGCAAAAATTATTACGCGCTATTTGAAGTGTAATGTCGTTATCAATAGTAAGGGTAATTTTTAAAATAAAAAACAAATTTTTTTTAAAAATTATAGTAATTTTTTTCATTTCTGTTTCTTAACTTGAAGAGTTTGTACTAAATCTTAGTATTCTTTTTTAGTTCAAGTTTGAATGAAGAAAAAAACTTTTTATTTAAAACAAACGATATTTATTATTTAAAAAAAAAGATCGTTCATGTCAGGATCAAGCTAACAAACTACAGACTTGCCTCGAGGCGCTACCGCGCCTCTTGATACACTTTACGTAGACACTTGACCAAGCATTAAGTCGATACTATTAGAAATAAGGCAAAGGCTACAGTAATTATTTCGAGGGTCACCGGCGCCTTAAATTACTCAAACTAGGAATTGACAACTCGCTCCCACGTGTATAGCGAGAGTGTGCGAGGAGGGCTTCAGGTGTGTGCCCCACCACCGACAGAGGCGGCTTCTCGCAGCTCGGCTAATCGTTGCCGCGGCGTGCGTACGTGACCATCGTTGACAGCGTCATCTCGGGAACGTTTTTAACTGCGCATCCGATGCCCCAGTTAAGCGTCGGCCGAGCGAATACACGCCGCCTTTTGCTTCGGCTGCGTAATCGGCGCGGCTGCAATATCGTTCAGTGTCAAGAGTAGAGGCGCCGCGCGCGGAGAGGAGCGGCTCGCGTGCACGGGGCCCACGCCTGACGTAACGTCCGCTGAAACCGCCTGTATAAATAAAGGCTGACGCGCGAACGTGCGCTCATCACTCCTCCGGCCGACCGCGGCGTTGCGCGCCAATTGCTCGCGGATCCCGAGGAGAGCGGATATTACGTCCCGGCGGGCGATACAGGCTGGATCGGCGCGTTTCTACGCAGCGGCGACGACGATCGAGAGCACGACATGGTGGCCTGGCTGCCGCTGGCGGCGTCCGCCCTGCTCGCCGGCCTCGCCTGGCTGGCGTTCAAGATGGTGCAGCAGTACACCTACTGGAAGCGCCGGCGAGTGCTGCACGTGGACGCGCCGCCGCTGCTGGGCAACAACGCGCCGGTCTTCTTCCGGCGCGTCGCCTTCCCGATGCACTCGAACAATCTCTACAACACCTACCCGGGCGCCAGCTACTTCGGCACCTTCGACTTCAACACGCCGGTGATCGTGCTGAAGAATCCCGAGCTGATTCGCGACGTCACCGTGAAGCACTTCGACAACTGCCCGGATCACCTGAGCTTCGTCACCGAGGAGATGGATCCGGTGATCGGCCGCAACGTCTTCTCGCTGAAGGGCCAGCGCTGGAAGGAGGTGCGCGGCACTTTGAGCCCCAGCTTCACGGCCAACAAGATGAAGATCATATTCCAGCTGGTGTCCGAGTGCGCCAAGGATTTCGTACAGTACTTCGTGGAGCATCCGGAGCTGGCTCGGCTGTTCGAGGCGAAGGACGTGTTCACGAGGTACACCAACGACGTCATAGCCACCGTGGCGTTTGGCATAGAAGTGAACTCCTTGAAGAATCGCGAAAACGAGTTCTACCTGTGCGGTAAGGACGCCACCTCTTTCTCCAGTCCTCTGAGGCTCATGAAGTTCATCCTGTTCCGGAGCTTTCCCAATTTGGTGCGTATGACCGGCGAGAGATTCATGTCGAGGTCCACCAATAGGTTCTTCAACAAACTTGTCACCGAGACTGTGAGAACCAGGGAGGAGAACGGCATCTTCCGCTCGGATATGATACAGCTGATGATGCAGGCGAAGGACAGGGAGAACGGCATCGATGTTACCATCGACGACATCATCGGCCAGGCGTTCATCTTTTTCCTGGCGGGATTCGAAACGACGTCCATCCTCATGTGCTTCGCCACCTACGAGTTGGCCGCTCACCCGGAGATCCAGGAGAAGCTGCGTCAGGAGATCGACGAGCAGTTGGAAAGCAGCGAACTGACCTACGAGAGCCTCGGGCGCATGAAGTACCTGGACATGATCATCAGCGAGGTCCTGAGGAAGTACCCGCCGGTACCGATGACCGATCGAGTCTGCGCCAGAGAATTCGATCTGCCGCCGGCCTGCGAGGGCCAGTCGAAGTACCGCGTGGAAGTTGGCACCAATATAGTGGTGCCGATTTACGGCCTGCACCACGATCCAAAGTACTTTCCCGAGCCTGATAAATTCATACCAGAACGGTTTAGCGACGAGAACAAGATCGATCCGTACACTTACATGCCCTTCGGCGTCGGGCCCAGAAAGTGCATAGGCAATCGCTTTGCACTCATGGAGACGAAAATTTTGCTCGTTCGCATTATCAAGAATTTTCAGATTAAATTTACGGATAAATCTAAGTACCCGATTGTTTTCTGTAAAAAGACATTTTCCGTGACTGCTGATAATGGATTTTGGCTCAAATTCGAGGAAAGAAAGAAAAACAAGTGATTGTATAAATAATATAAATAACCTGTGTTTATAGTTTTGTATAGGATTTTAATATTTTTACAGTTTACAATATAATTAGAAACAAAATATGTGTTCAGTAAGTTTAAGTATTTTTTAAAATAAAATGCAAATGATTTAGTTTTAATCATAAAAATTGTATTTTTTAATTTTACGATTAAAATGTACGATATGCGATTATTGTAATAATTTTCTTTCCTTATAATGTTTATTACCTTTATCTTTACCTTTATTCTTTATTAATTAAAATTATTTTAAGTAAGCGCTTTAATTATATTGAGATATGTTTTTATGAATGAAATACCGATCCATGCAGCTTAAGTGCTAATTTTTAAATACTTCCATCAGTATTCTTCATTTTAGATATAAAAGTACATATTAGAAAAGATATGCAGGGATTAATGGAGTCTCACTTTTAATCAGAATCTAAAGATTTGAAGTTTCACAAGCCTAATTAAGATGTGAAGATACTGAAGAAGCTTACTTTATCGGAAACATTAATGTTATTGACGTATTTTCTGTGTCACCTAATTTTTTCAAAATTAAGATAAATGATGAGCCACAAAATTATGCAAAATTAAACGATTAGGTATAAAATTTGAAAATACCAGTAAAAAGTACACAACGATAAATTAACATTTTGAATATTGCGATGTAACCGTTAGAAATAGTAATTCAAAACTGCGCTACGCTGTGCAAATTTACACATCGTTAAAAATAATGATCTTTCATCAGCTTTCAGCATTTATGCATTTAATACCTTCATTTATCGACATAATTTTCACGAGCCATCTACGCGATGAATGAAATACAAGATATTTTGCTAATTAAAGCAAAACTGGCATTTAAAGGAACACATTGAAATTCACATTTATCAAATATTTACTGAGTACTCAAACTATTAAATGAGAAAGAGCAATTCTAAGCGACGCAGTAAAGATCTTGTGCAAAGTTAATACTCTTAAAGTTAAAAGTGTTATAATTACTTTGCGATAAAACATCTCGCTATCTTGACAAGTATTTATTCTACAGAAGGCACTTAATTGTATTTATTGGAATTATGTAGTAAACTAGTAAACAAACAAACGTCGCTTTCACAAAATTTTTCGGAAATTGCACGCTGCTTAAAACACCGAAAGGGGATGTGGCGCAATAATTTTGAGGATCCATAACGAGGAAAAACAGAGTGGGTGGATTGTTTTTGTAGCATAATCGGTCTAAATACGAATTTGCATAGAAAAACACAGGTCGCGGCGGCACATGACCGCCGGCTTCGGTGTGTTCAGCCTCTCGCATTCCGGGGATCACGGCTCCCAAGGAGTTTTCTCCCGCGGGCCACGGAGGCCCGGTCGGGGCGACTTTCCTTGTTTTCGTTGGATATGGGGTAGCTAACCCCGCTAGCACCGCAGCCGAAAGTTAATGCGATTCGTGCCCTAAGCACGCGACGGATTAAAATTTTTCCCAAGGCGCATCAGATTTTTGCTCGCTTTTTATTTTGTCATATTTCTGTTTGCGGCGATACGACTAATTTAAAGAAGCATTTTTAAAATTATTTTTAATTTATGTGAAGTTGAATAACCGATTATTCACTTATACAAGCGAGTTTTTATTTATTTCATTTTAGATGATTCCAGGTCATTTCACCATCTCTTTAAGTGATTTTCTAGTTTTTCTTCTACATAAAGTTTTTGCTGAGTTTGTAATATCTCTCTTCTCAGAGGAATATTTATACATCTGCAGAAAGCGGAAGTTCGGAGTCACTTCCATGTTTATGTAATATTTATCTCAATTAGCACGCATTTTTATAGGTTTTCTTATGTAAGGAAACTTAAAAAATATGTGATTCATGAAAATTAGTGAAATTTTAAAATTCATTAGCATGGCGCAAGTGTATCAATTTCTTATAACAAATCCAATTTTTCTGACTTCTTTTATCTTCGATTTATAATAGTTACTTTTATTACTATTATCAATTTAAGATAATTGTCGAGTCAGCCGAGGAATCCCCTATGCACTTTCACTCTGTTTCTCTCTCGTTATAACTCTGAAATGTTAACAACTTACAGATATAACAAAAAAGAATAATACCTAAAAGTTAAAAACTTTCTTAAAAGAAAGTTTAAAAAGATTGTAATTGTTATAAGTATTTGGGTTGACAATTACCTTAATTCAAATTTCATTGCAAGTTTCACAATAAAAAACTGCCCTAAAATTGGTATAGATTAATTATTAAATGTTCAGTGCATTTAATTTAATGGGAATGTATTATTTTGAACTACTGTACTTCTACTATTAAATCGCTTAGTAAAAATCATCAATACATAACAATAATAATTCAAAATAAGTATAAATAATAAAATTTATTTTTAAATACATTTATACTTTTTATTCGCAGACTGATAATACTCTTGGCTAAAAATAATCAAAGATAACATAACAAAAAAATAATACATTAAATTTGTAAACATATTAATACTCTACAGTCTCGGGTCGATACGTAATCTTTGTTATAAAAATATTAAAATATTGAATCAATGAATCTTGATATGATTATTGATTTTTATGTAATAAATAAATCGATAAATAATTCTATATTATTTGAATTAATACCGATAAATTTTTGAGGATTTATTCAAACATACTCGGTACTTTTTGTCACCGATTGTTATCTCCGCAGCTTACCACGTATATACCGACTAAAATTTAATCCCGTTTATCCCAAAATTGTCCCAAAGAAGTTATAAGTATTTTAAGCAGCGGAAAAAACTAGGTTGTGTGTGTGTGTGTGTGTGTTGTGTTGCTGCTGTTGTAAAAAGTTCCTCCTACTGCGAATAGAAAAAAGAGGAAGCAGCGACACCGGCCGCGTGCTGCTGGATTATAAAATCGCGCTCGCGATGCGACTCGGGTGCTATCATAATCAAACTTCTCGTCGCGCCCAGCGGCAACTTTCAAGATTATTTATCCTCCTGCGGTAACCTCAAAGCGCCGTAAGCCCCGCGCCTAGATCCAATCTAGTTGTAAGCGAAGCTACGAAACTTTGATTTTTTCCGTCTTGAGCCGCAATAAATATTGAGCGATGCATAAGGAAGTTGGAAACGGGGTGCGCGGTTTTTCTTTATTAAGCGGCACGCTCCTTTAAGGTCCCCGAGGGACTGACACAAATTAAAAATGGATCTTTCGAACTTCGCGATAAATAAATTTATAAGCGCGCTGCTTTTCGGCATAAATTATTAGCGTAATTTGTTAGTTTAATATTATTATAATGTTAAAAAGTTTTGGTAATTCAGCGAAGTTAAAAACATTGCCTTTTGTTTTCCAGTGGATCTCTTGCAAATGTTGGAGTTCAACGCTACAGTGTCGTTCCCAGCTGCTTCTCTTCTTACTGTGATTTTGGCGCTTGTCGGTAAGTTTTGCCTCATGAATACTAATTTGTTGAATTCGTGAGTATGGAAAATATTATTCATTTCTATGTAAAATTTTTTCCAATTAGAATAAAAAATACAATCTAATTAGAGATTTTAACTATTTTTATAAACTTGCTTGTCATTTTTAAAAGAAAACTCAAAATCCCTAACTATTAGTCTTCGAAGAACGAAGAAAAAATTCTGGCATCTTAAAACACCGGAAAAGTATGAACATTTAAAGCGCGAAAAAAAAGCTGCAGACAAAGCTATTAGATTATTGGGTTCTAGCGGCCAATTTTCCCATCTTCGGCGTGTACATTCGATCGCATGAAAAAAAAGGAGAGGAAAGAAACGACAAGAGGTAGCGACCCGCACGTATGCTGCGCACACGCGCGCCTGCATAATCCGGTTTATGTCGCTCGACGCAGCAGCTGCCGCCGTCGAGCGTCGCGCGGTTAAAATTTTAAAGAGCTTTTTTCTGAATTAGCGTCGTCCTCCGCGACGATTCCTACCTGTTCGGAAAATTGATACTCCGCTCTAAGGTACGAATCTTGCTACGGTAATTCTGCGGTAACTTTCGAAAAATTATTCGACGAATTAAATCGATTATTTTGATTAAAAGGTTCGAGCTTATTCGGGGAGACTATTTTATGTAACAGTGGCCGATTAAGTAACAAAATTGCCGATAGGTTAAAAAAAAGGAACGTCAGTGTAAATAATAGTGGAAAAACTGCGAGCGAGGATAATCGAATCGTGATGGTATAAAGGCATTGTTTTCGAATGTATTTAATAATGGAATGCAAACATCCGAGCAAATTAGAGAGTGGAAAGCGAGATAAAGTGATAAATGGAGGGCGAACGGGTTATGACATTCCCTGGATTTGGGATTTCGCATCAATATCTGATGAAGGCGCAACAGTTGGGCCGCTCCGGCGAGCTTTTTATTCGGCTTGTTGAGCCGCGTGAAAGATTCGCCTTTGCCGCCCAAAAAGGAACACGCGATTCTTTTTGCGACACTATCAAATGAATTTTCGAGGAATTTCTCATTACAGATGTCCTGATGTAACGATCGAAAACAGCAATTTAGGAAACATTTATTTATGACCTAATCTAAAATAAAAAATTGTGATAGTTATTAATATTATGAATCCTTTAAGTACCCACAATAATTTCTAATGTTTTTTATTTAAAGTAATTACAGTAATTAATTATTTTCTAAATTCAAGAAAAAATGAAATGCCTTGATTGCACATTATAAGCAGTGCACATTCAGTGAGAAAAATTAAGTTAAGAAAAAATAGTATTTTTCCCACTACGAAGGTTACTTACTCAATACTTGTGCCAATACTTTTAATAAGCCCGATTTTGAATAATGTAAATATCTTCTCTTAAAAAAACGATGGCAGGATGTTGTGAAGCCTCGAAAAAAGAAATTTGATTAGAAAATGGTTAAACATCTGGTGGCGCCAAAATTCAAAATGTTTTGATACGATTTTTATATTTTAGTTTAATTTTGGTTTATTTAAATAGAGTATTTTGTAGAGCATAATAGTTTAAAATCAAATTTTTAAATTTTATAATCGTTCTCTAAATTTATACATTAAATAGCTTCGTTAATAAATCCTGATTTAGTTTCTAAATTCAAAAATGAAAAGCGATATAACCTGTCATTTAATCTAATATTATTATTATTATTATTATTTATTAGAACTAAGGACCACTGGTCCATGATAGTCCTGGCTAGCAGGAGATACAAAAGTGCAATACAATAAGTGCGGAAGCTTGAACAATACAGAAATAGATACAATAAATAAATAAATAAGTACAACAAATAAATAAATAGGTACAACAAATAAATAAATAAGTGAACGCAAGACAAAATAAAACTTAATACTACAAAAGTCAGAGGGTATAAAAACATTGTTGCAAAGTACTATTAAAAATGAAAACAGATAAATTACAAGATTTGCTGCAAAGAATTAAGTAAATGCTTATAAAGCTGTGTTTTGAAGCATGGTCTGGTGTACGATGAACGTAATATGTTTTGAATACAAATTAAAAAGAATTACAGTCCTTCAGAAATAAAAAGAATTTATTCATAAACATATATTTCTGAAATTTATGAAAAATGAAGAGAAAGTAATTGAGCGCGCGAAGCGCGCTAGATTTTGCTAGTGAAATTAAAAGAATTAGTGAACTTCGTGGCATTTACTCAGGACCAAGTTTTCCTCGGATTGAAATATTTTATAATATGATTTAAGACATTTTAGCAAAAATTAAACGCTAAATATTGTTTCAAAATTGACAGACCGCCATTTAAAACTTTATAAATAACGATTTTGTGTTGTATAATTATTTAACGTATATATTAATTTTCTCTCAAAGCTGTATATAATATGATCGAGTATATACTAGAAACAATAATCATTTTTGTATCCCCTTTTTCACAGAAAGTGAACGATTTGCTAACTGAGAAACTAAAATAGATCTAATAATATTCAATAATTTGCGTATCAAATAACAATCCGTTTATCTTAAATACAAGTAAATTTAGCTGCAGCGACAAGCACCGCGTCTGATATTATTGCGCAAAACAGGTATATGCATTATTATCGTCCTCTAATTAGAAGTAAAGGCAGGATTGCGCTGCTCGGGGGGTACGGGTGGTATCGAGCGACGGGCGAAATAACGAAGGAAAACGACAACAGAAGCGGCGAATTTCCGGATCCCCCCGCCGCGACTTCGCGGAAGTGCTGGGAGGCGAGAGGAAGCTCGCCGGGAAGTTGTTATCTGAAGTAATGGGTTCCGGTTCCTCCTCGCGTTGCCTCTCTTTTCGTCGTTTCTCGAACCGCATTACCTGCCCTATCGTCAACGATCGAGGACCATACGTCGATGCACTTATTTTGTGTCTTAGGTGGTTTTTTTTATCGATGCACTTTTTACTTTTCAATTACTGCGAGGCAATATTTTTTCTTTTGCAATTTGGAAGATGAGCGATTTTTTGTGACCTGTACGTGCATGTCTGATTTCGCAAGCACTTGGTTGAAGAAAATTGGAGGGTAAATGTACCGTCGGTGTGCATCGTCGACACCCAATCGGTTACTCAACAGTCTGTAAGAGTATTTTTGTGACATCATGTGTCCACCCTCCGTAATTATTCCAAGCAAATGATGTGAAAAATCGATAGTTCTATTAAAATTTACATATTTATCTCCTTTTTTTACGTCAAATTTCTATTTGCTATTTTTAAAAAAATGTATTTTTAAGATATTTCTTTTTAATGTTCTTTTCAAGATACTTATATGTTTAACGTCGATATAGTGGATACAACCTTATGGCTTGTTTCTTCTACAGTGTAACAATTACTTTTAATCACCCGATTGGCTCTAGATTTATTAATTTTCTTTAAATTTTTTGTACAGTTGTAATGATGGCAATTAATTGAACCACCTATGTGTTTCAACTTCAAATTAACGATCGCTATTTCTACGTAACTTTTATCTTCGTAGTATGATACAATCTTAATCACAATTAACAAACGTATACTTTATCATTAATTGCCGTAATTCAAATCATTTTAAAATTATTTTGAAGAAGCTTTTGTCACATAATAATCTTTGATAAAAGGTGAATCGCCGATTATAGGAGTCACCTTCAAAGTATGATTAGGTGGATAAATGACTAACTTCAATATTACACTGAGAAAGCTCTACTATAAAAAACTGCAGTAATCAATTTTAATTTAATCTTCTTGCAGATTGTATTACTTAAGTTACTAGAAATCTAACATAATTTTCTGAAGTTCTAGAGAATTTTGTAACTATGGTAATTTTACACGAAGAAAAATGCGGCAGCAAAGATTAGTATAATGACTATTAAATTTTAAAATGTAATGTGTAACGAATTTAAGGGAATACTCCTCATTAAAAATACGTACCTAGTGTTCCCCTAATTTTAATTCAGAGTATGTATATCTATATTATAAATTTGCTAAACACTATATAGGGGAGAGCGGGGCATAGCGGACCGTGGGGCAATGTGAACCTTCGGGGCATAGTGGGCCACCTCATTAAAT